>VWZY01011773.1:606361-701458 GCA_013399075.1 Chloroceryle aenea | reverse complement strand
TCCGCCCCAGGGAGTGAAGGGAAGCTGGAAGGGAGGGACTGAAGCTGCTGAATCCACTAATACTCTGAAAGATCAACACACCGCCCAGCGCAACGCAAGAACTGGTTCCAGCGGGCTCCCATGAGAACTTCTTTAAAGCACATTTCTTCACACATTCCACATACCCACTATGTCCAGATCATGTTTCTTGTGATGGTCTGCAACACTGCCCCTTCCTACATACATCTTGTCATGTGGCAGCCATATGTCCATTGTTTCCCCATTAACCATGCCAAAGCTAATATCCTGCTCACCTATTTGTCTCTCAGAGATCTCCAGCCTATACTCCCTGCTCGTGACATTTCCTCCATATCCTGCTTCTCAGGAATCACAACTTCAGTCTTTTTTATTCCTTCCCCAAAACTCCATCTCTTCCGGACACCCAGGACGGCTGATTAGGACTACCCCATCTCTAATGAGTAAGGGTCAGCACAGGAATGTAAAGAGCCTGGAATAAAAGTGGCATGAGAGGATGAGAAGAAAAGGTCAAGAGTGGGACGTGGAGGAGGAAAGGAAGTTAGTATTCTTAATAGCAATTAAGATTATAAATTGTAATTAACATTACCTTGCCTGGCATTTCAGTGATCCCTTTGTTGTATAATATATCCCTTTCTCCATAGTCTGACTTAGTTTTCCTCAACACTGCCCTCTTCAAAGATGGCATGGTTTTGTTCTTCAGAGTTTAGAAAGTTATATGCTTATAAATAATATATATAATAATAATAAATTAGGGCTACTGCACTTGCTAGCAAAGAGCCAATATGCACTAGATCTCTTAGAAGTCAAAGGATCTGTTTCTGCTACTGTTCATGCCACTCAATCTACTTTGGATATAGTGAAGTTGCTCTTGATTCATATAAGTGAGATACCACATTGCTAAAATGTCAAGTCTCAGTAAAGTAAGAAGACAATATAAATATTAGAAAATAATATACATCCTGACAGATTTTCAGAGAAATTATTATAAGGCAGGAAATATACATATTTCAGGAGAAGTGACAACATTACTACTTAATAGAACATAGTGACTTGGTAAGGAAAGGGCTTGTTTCTGGCCACTTGTGTATTTTCTTCTGTAGCTGTCACTTATGTTTAAGTGGATGCTAGCTTATCAAATGTAAATACTAGTTCAAACCTCCCCAGTGTAGTTCAGAGGTCTTCAATGTTTCAGGATAAACAGAAAAATGATACCTAGCTTCACTGAGTAGCAGCAAGGTGCTTAGTATATTGCTGGAAGACAAGCATAAAATATTTAGGCTGGTTAGTATTAAGAAAGTCAAAGAGAATATTATGAGATGAAGCAGCCAAACAGAATTGGCAATTGTAGTTTTATAATGGACAGGTATTTATAGACTGTTACTCCCACTGCATGTGATGTTCCTGTTTTACTCAGGCAAACCTTCCACTGAAACTTTCAAAGGGCATCTTTCCCGTCTAGAGATGAGCAGGGACTTTGGGACTGAAAAAAATACCTGGATCTGCTGTCCATTCATATAATGCCTGTAGTAATTACTTATTGCATCTTTCCTCTGCAACTTCATGGGGTCTGACAGCTTGCTGTACTGGGCAGATCCTGGCTCTATGAAGATAAAGGTCAGTCTTTGTTGCCATGTGGCCTGTGGTACCCAAAGAGGAGAAATAATTTGAACACTCACAGATGCTTTTTGTCACCCAGTGATCAACAGTGAATTTCTGGAGCATGGGTACCAGAGGAATAGTAGGAAGGCAAGAACTGGTACATCTGGTTAGGCACCACAGACTTTTTAGTTAAATTGTTAACCCGAGGTCTTGCTCTAGACCTATGTGTCATTTTAGACCCTGTCAACAGGAAAAGATCCGTTTTTCCATATATTGGTGTGAAAGGCATGTCTCAGGCAGCAATAGCATGAAATTGAAATGAGATGTCATTTGTTTTCCCATGCAGTGTCCTTCTCTGCTCACTACCAGCCTTCCAATATAGTTTTTACCTTACAATGGTAGCTTAGGGAACTAGTTACATGTAGACCTCAGCATCCAATATAGAAAGATTCAACCCAATATAATCTATTCACCTGGCTATCGGCAACATCCACATAACATAAAATTAGCATTGCTAACAAGGGATATGAACAATCAAGATTCAGGGCAGTAATACAAAACAGTAATGGCAGGCTATTCTGTAACCGAAAACCATCTAGTACTGACCATGATATAGACTTTGTGCAATTTGTTTGTTCATTTGTTTCAGCACTGGGACTTTAAAGGCAAAACACGGTTCCATTTTGTGTTCATTCCCAAAGTTAATAAAGTGACAACAGGCATACAAATTCAAGTGAGGAATTAATTTCTCAGCAAATATGTAATTTACAATAATTGTAATTGTAACAAAGGTCAATAGGCCAAATGTTTTTGGTGCAGCTTTGCTGACACAAATACAAAGAATAATTTGGCCAGTGTGTACCTGGTGTACCCCGTCCTCTGCTGCACAGGGCAATGAAAGGAAGCACACTTGTACAAGCCTGCCAAATGTAAAACTCCCATTAATTCCGACTGCAAACTTGCACAACCAGAAGGATTCTGCATTTGAATTCTCCAGACAGAATTTCAGTTTTATAAATACTGCGTAGTTCTGCAGGCTTACAGACTACTAATAAAAAACTGGAAAATTAAATTTATACTAAATGTTGCTTAAACTGTATACATATATCACATTAAATGGTATTCAGTTAAGTATATACACACAGAGCTGATGTAAACCTTCAGACATCAGGAATGTTATATACACATTTCTTTATTGCATTGAATACGAACCCGTCCTCTCTCTCATACATGTTCTCATACACATACACACACCCCATAATGAACCTACTGGTTCTTACTGATCCTGAGAATCCCTGAAGGGCTGGGTGGAGGTCCAAATAGCTGTCTCATAGTGGATCACTCTGCCATATGTTTGCCCTTCTACACAAATATTTGTCAGGAAATCTATCACCGTCAATGCAGCACCATCATGTGACATGATCATAAAAATGTTTATGTGCAGTCTCTCAGTGTTTTTCAGAGGGGGAAGTATCTCTAGGAATGAGGATACTGCTGCACTCTCTCCTTTAACTACCACATTTTTTTTTGGTGACAGCTTTGATCTTCTCAGTGTCCTTCTTCTGTCAGTAACCACTCTGGTTTGGATTAAGGACGAATGTTCCATTTCTCTTGTTTTCCTTAGTGAAGTGCCCCTGCAAGCTCTTTTATTTGAAGCTTGGCTTCAAACACTTAAAACCAGGGCTTTGAGTGCCTAAATGCTTGTCTCCAGATTCATGGCATGTAGTTCATTGCCAGACATGTCAAAGTCTGCTGCCCCACCACAAAGCATGCTCAGCTCCAGTCTTCCACTGAATGGGCAGTAGCATTTGGAGATGCTGCTACAGTAATGAGCAGAAGCCAAGTCAGAACATGTACAGTTGTTATTACTGTAATCGATGGGAATCTGGGTTATGTTGTGATGTTCCTAAGGCCTGGAGCTTTATTGTTAACTGTCTATCCATATACTGACTGAATCACTCAGATGTCCTACAAAAAACTCCAGGGATAAGTGACTGAGTAGAATGAATGTTGCAGTAGAGACACCTCTGTAAGAAAAATCCTACAGAGAAAACCTAAAGATTCTTACTTGAAAAGACTGAAAATGTTACCTCTTTATGTTGTGTTACCCTGCATTGGAATATGCCCGTGCAATGTCAACAGCTGAATCTCTACTGGATTCAGTGGAGCCTTCCCTTTCTTGTCTTACAAATCTGCTGGGGAAGGATTTGCTTTTAAAATTTTAATTTATTCCATTTCTAAGGCTGATTAGTCCTAATGCTGGGCTTTTGTTCTCTGGTTCATCTGAATTCTTCATCTATGAGAAGGTGACATTTTGGTGACAAAACTGTTTTCATTTCTAATCTGTACAAACTACGCAAATCACACAACTCGGTATAGCATACATACATGCACTGTTGACACATGGCTCTTGCTATTTAGAGGGAAAACTTTTTTTCTACATTTTGGTGAGTTTTGCACTAGAAGGCAGGGAGGCCCAGCTGGGGGCTCCTATACTATTTAAAAGGATACTGTAGGGCTGGTTTAGTGTAAAACTAAAACCAGATGACACTATGAGAAAAGGGCTTCTCACTTGCTTGCCAAAACCTCTACAATTTCAAAATTCATCTATGCATTTTTTCATATTCATTTCTGCGATCATTTATAACATACAAATGTTTTAAAGTGGCCTCCAAAGCAGTCTTTCTAAACATTCTTGCTTTCCGTTGTACTTCTGGTCATCTTTTTTCATAGTGTAGAAGGATGATAACATTGGCTTTCTCTAAAATAAGCTTCCTTTCAGAAATACATGTACTACAACTCTTGCTTTCCTTACAGTGCTGATGATATGATATAGTAAGATAAGCATAACAGGCAAAATTACTAATAAAACCAATGGGCATTTTCAAGGATTCAATGGGCTATGTGTTCTTTCCAGCTGCAATCTCAATTATTTCATCAGAGTTGAGCACAACAATGTAAGTAAACTTTTGCCTAGTGTTTGATCCTCTGTGAAATAATGGAGTCAACTTGCAGCTTTGTAGTGACTATCCCAAACTGGCCACGTGTTTATGAACATCGCTCGTACTGCCAATTGCTCTCAAAACCTGTTCAAATTATTTTCAGTTTGAATCACTAAATCTTTTAGAATATTTTGGAGGATGTTGGCGAAGAAAAGCACTCACGATACATTATTTGTGTTAATTTTTCCCATTTGACACTAAAATGGCCACCAGAGTGCCTAAATAACCTGAAACGTCACTGCAGATAGGCAGGCTTACAGGGATGAGCAATACAAAGCTAAGTTCAGGCTCAGTGCTTGGAACTGTAATGGTGGAGTGTACAGGAAAAATCAGAAACTTTCCCTTTGCTCTGCATATGTCTACCACCTAGCCCAATAGAGCCTATGGCTGTGACAAATGCTTGTCACAAAATCTAGATAGTGACAGGTCATGAAAACTTCCTGCACCTGGNTGTTTACAGAGGCCTGTAGTGACAAGATGAGGTGCAGTGGTTTCAAACTAGAGAAGAGTAGATTTGGATTGGATGTTAGAACCAAGTTCTTTACCGTGAGGTTGGTAGAACACTGGAACATGTTGCTCAGAGAGGCAGTTGAGGCCTCATCCCTGGAGGGTTCAAGGATGAGGATTCAAGGTGGGACTTGACAAGGCTCTGAGTAACCCAATCTAGTTGAGGATGTCCCTGCTCACTGGAGGGTGTCAGACTAGATGACCTTTGGAGGTCTCTTCTGGCCCAAACCATTCTATGATTCTATGAAATGAACAACATGCAGGCCTAACCTCATAGCAAGTGTTAGTGCAATGTTAATTTTATTTATGATCAGTAGTAAATAATGTAAAATATATTTGAGTGATTTGTTCTGGCATGTCAGAGAAGCTAATCTGTATGAATGCAACTCTGTATTTAATATATTCTGTATATTTTAAATACTTCAAGGCCACCTGTTCTATTTATCACAGAAAACTGATGTTGTTAGCATAGATCAAAGAAAGTAAAAAAATGAGTTAGGAAGGAGGTATGAGATGATCTTCTGCCTCTGAAACATCACCGAAATGGCTACGTAAGTGGGCTGGCTGGTTGGGTAAGACACAGCACAGGACTTCCAAAGGTATATTTAAAATTGGTGTGAGAAGTGGTTTGTTAAAGAAGAAGAGACAGGGTCAAATCAGAAGGGGCAAAACATGAAAACTCACTGAGAAGGAATTTTGAACAAGTAGTTATACACAGAGGCTGGACTTCGGGATGAGGTGCAGGCTGAAGAGCTTTAGGCCAAGAAGATCTGATTTCTTCTTTAATCAGAAAACCTGTGACTCTGGATATTCTTTCAAATAAAGAGGTGCATGTGAACTGAACTAGTCCACAAGTATTCAGTATTGGCTATTTTGTTCAGTACGAGAAGGAATGTGTTTGTATGACAATTAACTGAAAGAAACATTAGCAAACAGAACTATCAAATACTACAAAGCTAGGATTTCTGAACTGGGCTTTGTTCTGAGGATAAACCAAGAAAGTTTTGGCAAATTTTTCTAAGAAAAATGGGAAGTCCATTGGGAGGCTTTAATTTAAAAGTTAATATCCCAACCCCTCCAAGAAGTCTGTTAGACTGTCACTCACACTGAAAATTTACTACCATTCCTGGTACACATGGCCAGAAGCTACACTCTGCTTAAAGCAGAGAAAGCTACAGCTGTAAAAGAGTAGGGAAATGTTAAAATGCAGTCTACTAGATATGCATATTACGTAGCTGGTGGAGATGCTCTGAGAACAATGAAAAATCTTGAAGGCAGTAGGAAACTTTCCATTAAGTAATAGACTTTGTATGAGGTCCATGTTAAAGCATAATTTACTCCAAATTGCATTGATTGTACTGTTTGTAACTCTGTACTGTGCTAGACTACTGGACTGACTGATCAACTCCAAAGAATCCGGATGCCTCTAGACATTTTATTGTGACTTTTTATGGATTTGGGGAGAAAATAACAGCACAAGCTTATGAGCTGCAGTTTCCATGAGAAGTGTTCTTTTATTTTTGAACTTGAATCCTGTTGTCAGGAAACAAACTCGGGACTCTTCAAAATTATGCCTGGTGGACACTTGTCAAATCTCAGGAGCTTTGGTGGTTTGCTGGTTTTGGTGCTGTCCCCGAGAAAACCCAGTTTCCTTTTCAGAAATAATAAGCCAGTGCTTCTGAGAGCCACTGAGTTTTGCAGCCTACAGGGAAAAAACCCCACAACTATTGGGTCAAGTCCTGCTTTAGCTTTATACAACCTGCTCTGGAATGAGAAACTGGCAGCATAGTGCTAGATGTACCATTGTGTCCAAAAGCACTGCAACTTTTTTCATCGAAGAAATGACCAGTGAGGAAGCTTCTGCAGGACAGACTAGCACAGGGATCATGGCTTCAGCATTTTGCTAATCATCTGTTGATGCAGTTAATGGCTTTCTCTGAAGGCACTTAGCACATGCTAGGGCTTCTGCCATGGTGTACTTGCCAGAAGGACTTGTCCAGCTGCACTTTCTCTCCTCCCTGGGGTTCCCTGCATTAGCCAGAGATGCATCTTCTGCATGGCTAATGCCAATGCCGTGGACATACATACCACTGTCTGCCAAAATACTGCTTTTTCCCAGAGGCAGCCTGGAAATCTTGCCATTGTTGGACTTGTGTACAGATCCAAGTTAGATCATTTATTTTTTTTAAAGAGAGCCATTCAGCTCTCACAGAAAGGAGTGATTTGAGTGATTGAGAAAAGAGGCCTCTGACCTTCCTCACCAGGAGGGTTTTTCGAGCTCTGTTCTGTTAATAGAAATCTGTATTTCCCTGAAGTACTGAACACTTTCCAGCAGAGGTCTCTGCCTACTAATAATTAAAGTTTGGCTGGACTGCTTATGCACTGCAGGGTTCAAAAATCATTGTTAGGCTATGTGCCTTCACGGGATTAAGAAACGAAACCAAGACTTCATGAATTTGAGTACCTGAGGAATCATCATCTACTTCACAGGGCAGTACTGCCCATCTATTACATACACAGAGACTCTCAAGGAAGTTTTCCTTCTATAATATACTTGAAATAATTCTGTTGTGGTTTGCACAGCACATGTAGTCTATCTACCAAAACCAACGTGTTTCAAAGAATTTAAGAATTAAGAGCCCCTCATTGTTAAATACACTGGAGAATTATTAAACTGGAAATATCACACTTCTTCTGGATGCAAATCAGACGTGTTCATTTCAAGTAAAGAAAAGTACACTTCTCAGAGTGTATTGTGATCCTTAAGATCTAACTGTGGTCAAAGGGAATTGCTCCAAGAGACATTCAGCTTTCAGGCTACAATCTCTTTGCTTCTCATCTGGCTCTAATACAAGTGTACCATCTGCTTATGAGAAAATGATTTATTTTTTATGTCTACATTTCCCTGTCTTTAATTTTATTTACTAATCTACTTCACTGAGTGGGATACACTTGTAAAATGCAAGGTACTAAAATAAGGATTAAGCATTTCTACCCTTAGGTCTGGTCTCTAATTGCTCTGTGCAGCATCTTGATTTACCAAGAAACTTTAAGAAGTCTCAAACAGAGGCTCTTTTGAAGCTCAAACAATATCACTGGGGTGGGGCAAGTTCCCTTCCCTCACCTCAGGAAAGAACTTTACCCTCCTCTGTGCCAAGCTGTCTGCTGGTGTGTATGCTTTTTTAATAGCAGAGAACAGTGTGATGTGAGAGCCTTGCAGCAGAATTGCCATGATTTCCCCAGCTCACTGTATAATTGCACACCGTCTTGTGTCTGAATATTACAACAACTGTGGTACAACACCAAAATACTGCTAATGTTTGTTCACTCTCAAAGCTTCTCAATAAACATATCCTGGTGCTGTCTTTAAATTGTGCACATTCCCCTCATCTCCAGCTTTGCAAAACTCACAGTTCCATATTTCAAACTGAAACAAGGCCAGTGACCAATCCAGCACATCTGTGTCACCACCACCAGCTTCTGTAAAGAGAAGACCACTGGACAAATACCACTGGACCATATGCAAGGTCTCATCCTAATAAACTCGGTAGGGGGACTCACAGGAGTAAATTTTGTGGGGAATGCCTGAACAATCATAAGCCAATTCCTTAATAACTCTTACTCATGTCATGGAATCTATCCTTATTAGATGGTAACTTTACATACTCACATGCTCTCACTAACTCCTTTTCCACAAAATATTACAAGCTGGAGCATTGAGGCAATACTGAAAGCTGCACATACAGCACTGAAAACAATACCAAAACCAAATTCAGCCTTAAAACACAACAAACAACAATTGCAAAATGAGAAAAGTTATTACCCTCTTTGCAGCACACAGCACAAGACCTACAACTTACCTTAGTACCTGAGCACAAATTACTCCAACCTACACCAAAGTAATCATACAGAAGTTAAGGTGTCATTATGTGGATGTGGTTGCAAGCTGAATCCCAACAGCACCATAATTCTTTGTTAAGCTTTGACTCAATCGCTCCTATCCATGCACAGGTAGCAGAAAGTGTGCATATTAAGCAGTCTGATAACACACTCACCTGCTTAGTGTCCCCAGCCACAGCAAGCCCTTTGGGACAAAGTGAAAGAGAGGAACTGCCTGTGGTTTAGCACAAGGAATTTTAATCAAACAGCAAAAAGTTCCACTGTGTCCCAAACTGAATGTTTTAGTCAAATCAGTGCCTGCACCTGTCTTCTGCTTATAATTCACCATGAGACAGATGTCCCTTGGTACTCTAGTAGATATTCTTGTATCCTTTGAAAAGACTCACTTGAAACTCAGTAGTTCTTTGATTTGCAAAGTCTGGGTAGAATTTGATTCATATTTCACTCTCTCTCTCCCAGCAAATACCAGCATTCCAGCTAAAGCCGATCCTTGTTTTGTTAGTATGGTCTCTGATTTAAGATGGTATGTTGACTTTTTGGGGAACTCACCATAATCCAATCTGTCCTGCTACATTAAGCTAAAAAAATGTATTGTGATTATGATAATGGAGAGATGAGAGGCAGACCTGCTTAACCTCTGGATATCAGCATTCAATTCCAGTTCTGATACTTTTCAGTCAATGCTTTCCTCCCACATAGCTGCTGCAAGTTTGGATGACACTGTAGATAGAACTCCCTCCTCTTTCTAGCTTGCCAGATAATATTGTAACTGAAAGACCCTAGAAGAAGCCACAATGGGAGGCAGGATTGTCTGGGAATAGCACAAAGATTTAATTTGCAGTTATGGAAGTTAAGAACCTCTGAAAGTTACCTAAACATCTTCACAATATCAGAGAGTACACATGAAGACACTATCCTTCCCTTTCTCTAAAGCCAAGGACAGCAATAGTCTCCTTTATGCCAAGAATGACAAAGACTGTTTCATTAACACCTCTGAAGTTCTGCAGCTACCACTTACTGATTTTTTATTAGTTTTCCATAAACATTCTGTATTGTTCCAAAATGGTTCCATGAGCCAAAATCTTCAGACCAAGACTATGCAAAAAGCTTACATTAGGAAAAAAATCAAACAAATTGTAAGGAAAAGAGACAGCCTACAAGTTCAAAGGCACATTTATCATGTTTTGCACCTGAAGAAGCTCCAAGTGAATTTTATTTACTTTAAAGATCACCAGAATATCACAGATTATAAAGGTCTGTTGTAAACTCAACTATTAACTGGATTTTGGTCCATATGAGGGACGAGGATGCAGAAGTAAAGTATCAAGCAAAGAAAATACGAGTAATAGAAAAAGAAGACAGAAGACCCGTTGGCCCTGTTTTGTGTCCCAAAGTGGCTTTTATGTCCATTTCAAGTAAAAGAAGCAGAGACACTGAGGAACTATCTGTCCTTGTCTATGTTCCTAAACAAGAGTTAGGTCCATCCTTTCTTGCTGCTCCAAAATTAAGGCCCTTCAATAAGCTATAGCTACTGAGGAAATGAAAATAGGGCAAAAATGGACCATGAACCCAGCAGAAAATGAAGAATAGTCCCATCAGTAAAGAGGGATCCTCACTTTTATACTTGGAATGCCATCCAGCTTTTAACACAGCAAAAGAAAACAACAGAAACCCCATTGCTGACAATGTGGAGAAAGGACAATTCATGAGATTACAGTTCTTTACTCTCCATTTTTGAAGCCATGAACACTAAGATCTCAGCAATATTTCAACACTTGCAGAAGAAAACTCATATGTATTCCACCTGTCAGATACTCAGCATAATACTGCTATTATATAGTTGTTTTACAAAACAGTGCTATTGATTCAGCTACCTGCAGGTGTGAATTCAGGGCTTTCAACAGATTAGACAGTGTAATTCCAACAGCCACTGTGAATTTTGTGAATGATAAAGTTGCACAGACATTATTTTTTAAAATCAAATCCCAATATACTTCTGCTATGTACTGCTACTCAAAGGTAGCACTTGAAAAATGCAAGTCACCTTTTCAGGTCAAAAGGCCTGAAGAAATATGTAGGAAGGCCTTGATTAGATCATGTGAATAATCTTTCCTTATATCACAGTTCACGTAAGAAAGGTCTTGTAACAGTGCTTGAGTAAGGATGCAACAATGGGCTTGGTTTTCACACCGTAAACAAGAGATAAAAATGGAATACTAACAACATTTGGAGTTATAATGTATTAAATTTTGGGCTGGCTGGCTGGAGGAATACATATCTGAGCATTCCCAAACCACACTTACTGTAACATGCCCATGCCACTAATTTCTCTATGCTTGGATCCTTTTTCTCACAGTTCTAATTCCCACTTAGCTTTAGATTCTCTAAGAATTCTCAGGACTGAGAATAAAAATACATTTGTTTTTCCCTTCATTTAATCAAATTATATTTCTGAAGTTTTGCACTGGTGCAAAGAAGCCAAATAGCTGCTCAGTAGAGTGCAGCACATGGTGCCAGGACCCTAAGTTGGAGAAGTTGGATGAAAAAGTCAATCATTGTGCTACGCAGAAAAATCCTGAAAGCACACCCCACCCCGCTATATTATTCTGACACATTTTAAGCCATGCAGTTTGCAATGAAAATAACTCTGGGTGCATGTCCCTGTATACCTTCAGGCACTAGGCCTCAAGGCACAGGAAAGCTGTAAGTTGACTCTTGTACGAGGATGAATACAGCATCTTTGCACCCAGATCCAGAAATATAGACTATCCTCCAGCTTAGACGTGGCTTCTACAAAACATACAACTGTCTTGAATATCTAACTCCCCTTAGCTATTTCTTAGAAGCATAGAATTGTCAGGGTTGGAAGGGACCTTAAAGATCATCTAGTTCCAACCTCCCTGCCATGGGCAGGGACATGAGATCAGGTTGCTCAGAGCCTCAGCCAGCCTAGCCTTAAAAAATTCCAGGGATGGGGCTTCCACCACCTCTCTGGGTAACCTGTTCCAGTGTCTCACCACCCTCATGGTGAAGAATCGATTCCTAACAGCCAATCTGAATTGACCCATCTCTAGTTTTAATCCATTCCCTCTAGTCCTACCACTACCTGACATCCTAGTAAGTCCCTTCCCAGCTTTCTTGTAGGCCCCCTTAAGATACTGGAAGGTCACAGTAAGGTCTCCACAGAGCCTTCTCTTCTCCCAACTGAACAACCCCAAGTCTAAAATTCTTCCACAAAGTAACCTTCTTCCATTGACGTGGCATCATATCATTATTTTAGACAGGAAGAAGAATAACAAAGAAAGCATTCAAATTCTACCTGTGATGCACATTCAGTCCTGGGACTTTAGAGAAGCTGCAAGCCCAAAAGACTGGGGAGTGAGCTTTCTCTTCCCAATGTATGTTTCACTTTAAAGTATTTTCTGTACAGAGAATTAAACATTTTTGTCTTCATTTGAAATGCCCTGAGTCTCTCCTTTGATGTTAAGTTAGGAAAGGGTTGCAGTCTTTGCAATTCACAGAATTTGTGCTATTCTGGGATTTTGAAAGGCACTGTATTAGTTTTCCACTTAAATCCATGCTAAAGCACAGGACAAATACACCACATAAAGAATTGTGATTTAATATAAAGATAGAACCTATAAATCCAAAAGGAGAAATTGAAAATCTGAAAGATATCTTCTCCCTTTCTAGAAGAGCATTGCTACTTCATAAGGCATTCAAAATTTCAGGAGCAGGGTGCCAAGTAGGGTGATATTTCTGGCCTGCTCTGCTAAACCATGTTCTGCAGAGATTTCTGGGATAGAGTGTACACACTTAAGTTTGCAGGTTTCTTTGTGATATTTATATTAGTGCAAAAGCTGTCGATGTAATGTCATGATGGTGGTCTTCTGCCCAAACCCAACATGTAATTAATGTGATGAAAACCACAACTTTTCAAAGCAGCTTTGGCATGCTTTTATGGAAGGGTATGCAGACTTCTTGAGTTTGCAGCACATATCTGAGTGCAAATACGCATGCTTGATTTCCCCCGAGTGTTGTGTGAACAGTTATTATTACTGACCTGGAAATTATTCTACTTTCCCTGTTTGACTATTGGTTTTGTCTGGGTTATATGCATCCCTGAAACCAGATGTGCAACACTTGATAGATTTCCATTGCTTAACATGATAATGTGCATTTATTACTGTGAAGTTTGAAGCAGGAACGGTTGATTTTTGCTGCACACTTCATGATCTTTGTTACAATGGCCAACAGGCCTCATAAGACAAAATACAGTGTGTTATAAGGAATCTATGTCAAGTTAGGCATTGCCTGGGATATTACTGATATGAACCTCTGGAAACAAGAGGAAAGGAAATTTGGATTTTATTCTTCTAAAGGATGCCTTTATAGATTTTACACAGGAATCTACTATGTGGCGGAAACAGGATCACCTCCCATTGTTAGCAATAAAAAAGTCTGGTCTGGCCAGTTCTAATTCCATCCAGAAGAGTGCAGCAGTATATACCCATGCTGAACATGTTCTCACAGGACAGACTCAGAAAATAGCAGAAAACAGTCACCCATTCCCTGCAATAATAACCTGACATGTAAAACAAAATAAATGTCAATTTAACAACAAACTGATTTCTTCAGTCACACAGAAGGGTAATAGAAAGGGCATGGGAGTTGACATCAAAGAGTGACTATTGCTCTTTAGTTCTGAAAACAAGAGTAATTTACTTTTTATTGCCATTTTGCTGTAAACAAAAAAAACCCTGGTGATGGAAGAAGTGATTGCTTCTGAATGCTGACAATTATTTTTTTTTTAATAAGGAATTAAAGGGTAGGGCAGTATAATGTCATCCAAAAATCTACCTGTGCAATAATCTTTCATAGGGACACAAAAAGGATTTTATAGAATGGGGTTCTTACATATTCTACAACATCACAGCTCAGTTACTCTCTTAATTTTCTTATGAGATCAGAAGCTACTATTCTGAGTGAGGCATAAAATGCCATTGGAGATCTTTGCTTAAAAGTAAGCAGGAAGTTAGAATTATGTCTGGAGTTTTCACACAGGTCCAACTGAGCTCCAAACCAGCTCAGTTACCTGTAGAAAGCCCTTCTGGTCCTCCACATGAAGAATGAATCCTCAGAGCATGTTCCACTCACATTACATCTGCTCAAGGGCAGATGAGAGTAAAGAGTGTTATGCAGTGCTGGCAGCTCAATGGCAGAGGAGACACTTGTTTTTTTCTTACAGCTGAACTGCACAGTCTGAGTGAGAGGAAACCCCCCATCTCTTCACCAGTGTTGCAAAGATAGAGATGAGAAATTGAGACTGCTTTCCAGCTGTCTCCTTGCAAGAGTTTTTACTTCTGTCGTAAGAGAGTATAGGAAAAAAAGTATCCATTTCAAATGCAAAAAGGGAAAGAGTAGGAACAGAGAAAGTGAATCAGAGAATACAGAAATTTTGCCTTTTATCTTCCACACGCAGATCTTTCTCCATTCCTGCTTCTTCCCTCAGAATATCTTCACCTACTCACTGGCAGGGGCCACTCCTAACTGCACAGCTTCCAGAATGGATTCTCCTCTATTCAGTTCCTACTGTTTTCTTCAACAAAGAAAGATCTCCTCCCTTTCTGCCACAAGTAATACTCTAGAAGGAACATCTCATAAAAGATTCCCTCTCTCTGAAATATTGATAGCTCACAGAAGTACACAAATGTCACCTACATTAGAACTATATGCTCCAGTCACTCTTTTCCCCTTTGGAATCATCCTGTGGATACTCTCCAGATTATAGCCCCCCCAGTTTAAATCCCAGCTTCTACTCTTCATCATTCTTGTTTGTTCAAGAGAAGGCTGAGAAAAAAGCAAAAGGAGCCTGGAGACTTATGTCAAANGGATGGGAACAGCAGAGGCTCTAGACACTCCATCCTTTGTATACAGAGGGTAAAGACGTGGGTTCTTTTGCTAAAGCAGGAAGGGGGAGGCAGAGTGCTGGGAAAGCAAGCGAAGTAGATGGTTTCACTCAGGTTATCCTGCATACATCTAGGAAGGCAGAGAGGCTCACAGTCTATAGGGCATAAGTGAAGGCTAGAACCTTTGCCCAGTAACTTTCTGAAAAGGGATTATCCCTCATTTTTGTAGATACTATTATCAAACCCTGCATTGCTGTGCATGTGATAGCATTAGGCAAGTTATTCATTTGGAGCACACTCCATTCAAACTGTTCACAGCCTGAGAAGCTTGTGTATACCTCTCACTTGCACATGGCCTCTCTGTGCTCAGGAATCCAACGTAAGGTTTATATCATCCCACACAGAGGTGCAGATGTTGGCTTCCCAAAGCAGCAATAATGTGTCTCCTCTCTAGTAAGTTATGTTGTTTTTCTAGCGTCTCCTCTGAAGTCACTCTGGCTGCAACTCGTTCTTCTATCTTTACACACCATACGCTCACACATTTTGCTCTCTTTCTGAATTTTTGGCTGGAGACTGTCAGAATGTCATAGGTATATCTGTCTGGATTTTGAACTTGCCTAAACTGGCAGAGATCACTCAGAGGTAGTGTTTTACATCTACACAGGATCTGCTTGTCCCATGCTTCTTTACCAGGAAAGATAACACTTTTCATAGTACAGCTGTTACATTGGTCATCTGGAAATACCAGTTATTTATAGTGGAGATGGGGGCATAGAGATTAGTAAAACTTATTTGTTCTTTTGAAGTATCAAATTTTGACCCACTTTGGTAAGGTAGCAATTCTAAAGCAGCATAAACAGCCAACATGAGCCTATACACTCACACACACGTAACTTTGGTTCCTTGTTGAGACATGACTCTAGTACTATATACCCTGTTCCACCAAATTCATTGAAATTACCTTAAATGAGATTGGAATTAGGTTTAACATGAATATGCAGCACCATGCATATGTAATTATATTATGTATTGATATATGCATGCATAAATTGCACATGCATGGAGTGCATATATATATGTGATTCCTACAAATCTGATTTAGATAAGATAAATAGTTTTCTAGAAAAGGACTTGTATAATGACTGTAATTAAAATAATAGTTTGGGAATTAAAATGAGAACTCAGACTGAAATGTTAGGGTGGTAGTTGCAACTCAAGGATCCCATTTTAGGAAGCCCTTGCCCTTTATTATTGTTAGGACTATCTGTTTCTGAATTTCAACGGATAAAAAGAGAAGGTGAAAAAACATCCAGAATGGTTCAGTTCATCCTTCACAGTCACCTCACTGGTAGCTGGGTTTATGTCTTTATGTCTCAAAGGAAGGGCTGGTTGGGCTTCTGGCTTTGAGAAATGCTAGTCTGCGGTAGATGCACAGACAGGGAATGAGCAGGAAATGCTTTACACATCTTAAGAAACTTACAGTGGGACTCAAAACCTCAAAAAGTCAACAGGGAAGCTTCCAAAGTACTGAATTCTCTCACTTATCATATGATAGAAAAGGCTTGGGCTTATTCTAGCCTATGGAACATCTAGGACGTCTTTTCAAGCAGCACATCAACATGCTTTCCCAGAAAGTGGTAACTAATTAACACAGTGCAAACCCAACGGTTTCTTGGACATGCAACTACCTGCAAAGTGTACAGTCTTCAGTGATTGCCTCTACTTAAATTTGTAAGCTTTGAAAGAGTGGTAGAGGTGGGAACTAATAGTAATAAGAGGACCCATTATGGAAATCCCTACATGGAATGAGCAGAAACTATATAGAACTAGAAGGTTAGCAACCTAAAATTTAAAAGACTGAAGCAAACAATCAGCTCACACTTAAGACATGTATAAATGGCCTTAGTTTTTTTGGGAAAAAAAAAAAAGTTAAAAAAATTGTAGAAGGATGCTGATATGTGGTACTCCTTACAATTCAAACTAATAAGAGTTCTGCTAGAGACTTTGCAAGCACGAGTTTGACAATTTTTTAGTACTGCACTCAGGAGTTAAAAGCAACTTCTGTGCTTATTAAACACATGCATCTGCAGGCAGTAATGGCAAGTAATTCATGGTCAGTTTTAGCAGTTTAGGATAGAAGCTACAGAGACACAATACAAAGGGCTACAAGTGCTCCTGAGAAGCTCTAAACTGGCACAGGATGGTGAAGTGCTCACCAGAGAGGGACTGTCACTTCATGACGTTACTTTTCCTTTACCTGTTTCAGAACGCACATGAAAGCTGAAGGGTGCTAACAGGGAATGGAGCTGACAGGGCTAAAGCTTAACAGAGTGATGTTTCAACAGTACATTTGCAAGTTAGTAACTTCGTGTAAGTCAAGGAGTGCCAAAGGCATTGGGAGCTGGGGGGTGAAGAAGGCAAGGGGAAATGAAAAGCCCATCTACCTTCAGAAGCATGTTTGCTGAGGTTATGTGGAAATCTTGCTAGCCAGCAAACTGTTCAAAACAGTTCTCCAAAACTGTTCCAAGTAATTCAGAGCTGATTTGATCACACTAAACATACTTAATCCAACTTCAAACCTTACCTTTTATATATTGTCTTGCCCTCCCCTCAAAGGTGGTGATGGTGGGGTGGGGGGGTGGAATTGGCAGCAAATGCTGCTCTGAACAAGAACTGTTGCCTGGCTTTCTGTACAAAACATTTTTGATACAACCTGCCAACCTTCCTTCTCTTATTGCATTGTTGTTCCCTGCCCAATTCAGAGTCAATCTCTCATTTCAGTTTGGAAATGAACACTGACTCGCAGGCTGGATGGAATCCTTATGGGCTGTATCTCAAACTCTAAAGGTGTTTTTAGTTTAGCTGCATTTCTCAAACCTATGCTTGCTGATTAATCAGAAGCTGCCTGTGAACCCTCTTCAAGGAGGATCTGGCACCCTATTTTGAAACTCCCTGGACTAAGTCCAAGTAGTTTAGATGCTTTTTAGGCTTCTCTATTCAATGCAGGGCATTAGACAGGTATTTTCAGAACTTCTTTTTCCACTTTGCTGGGTTTTACAGTGTATAACTTCACTAAAGATACAGAAACAATAGCCTCTGGTTTTGCTGCAGTTCTTTTCAAAGTACTTTGAAAACTGGAGCTATAAAGATGGATCCCTTACACTCTGTTCAAAATGGATTTCTGCAAATACTCCAGTATGCATTAGGACACTCATAGCTCCAGAGCAGTATAGTTTTGCTACCAAGAACTAGTCAATATACTTGTATAGACTGACTACCCTGCAGTGTGCGGCTGTGCCTTCTCCTTTGGAGTCACAGAAAGATGACAGCATCTAGTTTTTGAGGCTTTTGTTTTCAAAGAAAAAAAAACCCAAAACACCAAAGACAGAAATAAAACAAATGGACCAACATACTTGGGTAGTAAGGGTGGGCATGTCCAGGCCCCGTTGAAATCTCACATAAAGATCTGAGCCTCCAACTGTACATACAGTATCACAGATGTAAACATCTCTGGAACTGAGCTTGAAAAGCTCAAAAACTAACTACTATTCTGAAGTGAGGTTACTGCCTTCAACATCTGTGGGGAATATGTGATACAGGCTGCTATAAGCATCACACATATTTAAAACTAAGAGGAGATGTTAAGCCTTGGTCCAGCCACATTGTGGTCATTAGGAGGAGGGAGCTACACAAATGGTTCATGAGATACATATGCTGTGGTAGGGGTACTAAGGGCTTAGCCCAGTCTGATAAATCTCCCTTGATTTTTGAGAAATAACAAAGAAACTTTTCAAAATATAAGGTATAAATAGGGTCCAAAAGATGTCTTTTAGCACAGTTCTCAATGATGCGATATTCACCTTCTGTTTAGCTGATGGCATTTACAGTAACCTCTACCTTTGCCTACTGCACAAAAAAAAAAATAATCTGGCAACATTTATTACCTTATTTCTAATGGCTTGTCAAAATAATGACACTTCCTTATTATGAAGTTAGTACCATTGTCAAAACAGTGCTCTCTACAGATGGAATGGATTTTCAGAATATTTTTTTTTTTTAAAATTAAGAATAGTAGTTTCTTCAATCACAAAAGCCTACTTCTCTGAATCAACCAGAGGCATTATTATTTGGTTTTATTAACACATACAAAATTATTAGGGTATACAAACGTGTTTCCTTTTTGGACACAATGAAAGCTAAATTAATGGGCATTACAGCATTAGTTTACATCACTCTGTTTCAAAAAAACACCGTTTATGATTAAACAAATAGGTTTATATATATATAAAAGAGCTTGAAATAGCTGGATAACAAGTAATTGATTTATATTATCAAAAGGCTGGGAGCAATTGCGTCTCCTACAATTGTGCCCTTAGCTTTCAAACCACAATATCCACTGATATGAGTTCCCATATTAAAAAGAACAAACACCACCCAAACTGCCCCCAAAAAAAACAGAACACCAACCCCCCTCAAAACACAAAAACTCAAAGCAATGGCACAACTTTCCCCAGGCTAATATTTCCTGACAGCTTCAAGCACAAATGGATTATTTTAAATATCACATAAACCTACTGTAAATTAAAAAAATAGAAGATTACTTTACACAATGCATGGGAACCATTTCTAGTGTGCACAAACATTTACAACCGTCGTGCTTTTTCCTTGCATAACCCATACTCACACACAAACCAGTTTTCAAAAGAATTAGTGAAATATTCAGTCCACTTTTGTTTCTTTTATACAATATGAAATGGTTACAATAACGTAGTATTTTTCAGAATAAGTTAAACATCAAGACATATGGCAATAGCATTGTACTTTTCTTTCTACATACATATGAAATCCAGAAATTCAGTCTATTTTTATTTGGTCACAAAAATGAATAAAGACTAAGATCCAGTTATACTGGAAAACTAGACTAGTTCTAGAAACCACAAATACTGTAAGCGCTTTGGTATAATATGTACAGATTGTGCTGTCAATATCATGCTTGCATATTGGAGTTGATCAACAGATTTCAGCTAGTGAACTAAAGTTTAAAAAAAAAGAAAAAAGGTACTGTCAGACTTGCTTTCTTATTTCTTTTTGGAAATGATTCAGTCAAAGAAGATGCACCACAACTACACACAGTATTTGTACGATGTGACTACAAATTAAATATTTAAGTGTTTTTAAATACAATGCAAGACCAGTCTTCTTAAGTGCATAGAACATAATGCTGAATACTGTTAGTTACAGGGACAAGTACAACGATATTAAACATTTTAACAGATATTGAACAGTGTTCTCATTAAAAAAAAAACAACAAGGTGTGAATGGGAATAAGCATTCTTCTACTGTTACAAAGATCAACGTGATTTTCTGTCCCGACCAGCAAGAGAAACAGCAACTGCCGAGTCATGAAAGGTATCTATCCACTTTACCTCTATCTCTCTGTGGTTCCCCTCCACCTTTTTTTTTTTTTTTTTTTAATATATTTTTAACAAAAACTTTTCCTCAAAGTGGAACTCAAAAAGTGCATTTTAAATCAGAGTTTGCTTTTCCTCCTGATTTTATGGATGCATTTGTTGTGGTTCAGAAATTTTAGCTTAACCTATTCTTTCTATCACTACAATTTCTCAGAATGTCTCAGATTTATTCAGGCAACCCTGCCAAGTTAGGCAGCCCCTCCTTTTGCAAAGCAAATGGTATTAAATTCCAAGAAAGCCGAAATACTGCAATCGTAATTCAACTGAAATGCAACTCAAAGAGTAAGGACTGAAGGATTTTCAGAAGATTTGGACTGTATGCAAAGTCTTCCTAAATTTGTATTTTATCCTTTGGATTTCGTGATACAGTAAGCTGCAAATACCACATTCAACTAATACTGCAAGTCAGCTTCAGACTATAGTTTCTGGAACAAAGTAGTAACCCCAAAACTCTCAACCCAACCAGAGGAAAGTCACCCCAATCGGTACTCACTTCTGAAACAATACAACTCATTAACATGTAAACATGAGGGACGATGGTTCTCATTTGAAGCTCCTAGTGTTGGCAACTAATACTTCAAAGGTATCAGAAATACTTCAGTTAATGTCTCTGTATTTCCCCTGTTTGTAAAATGCTTTTTTCTCCTTACAGAAGCTTAGTTATTTAACATCAAACCAAACAATTGCACAAAAACTACAGCACCAAGCTTTGCTAAATGAAACTGCTGGAGAGCACACAGAGGAGAAAAGAATATGACTATGGATGTTAAGTGGGCTAGAAGTCAAATGAGTTTAAATAAACCTAATGTTAACACATTCCTTAATTGAAATGATTACTTAGCAGGAATAAATGGAGATCTGCTTGATCTTATTGTAGGTTAGTTGGTGACCCAGCCAAACTTTTGTGCAGATTAGGGTTTTGACTATGCCTGTTCCGACTACGGACAGATGAAAACATTGTGTTGCAACCTGGGACTTTACATTTATGGAGCTGGCGGAGATGCACGGTTTTGTAATGAGCCCTGAAAGTTCCTTTATTACTGTAAGCTTTTTGACATATATGACAAGTTATTGGCAAACTGTTAGGTAAATTTGTAAAGTTTTGATTAGCTTTCTCAATTAAAGTACAGTCTTGGTAGAGTTCATCATTGGACATTAGGCTGGGTCCTTCACAGCTTTCATCACTATCATCCAAGGGCATGGTGCATATTTCGCTTCCTCCATCAGAATCCCAAGAAGAATGAGCACTGCTCTCAGATTTAATGCTGGAAGTAGTGCTTAGATCCAGAACACCTCCATCATTCAATGGATCATATCCGTAATTCTCACAACAGGGTTCACTAATTTTGCTCATTGGAAAAACCAAGCTGCCTGTTCTGTTCATTCCTTGGAAGATTACAGAAGTATGTCCAACTTGTTGTTTTAAAGAGACATCTTGACAAAACTCCTTAGCCATGTCTTTCAAGAGGTATGTTGCATTGAAATGGTTGTTGAATTCCAGTGTATCTTTAGTCAGAAGCTTATGGTGGAGATTTAGGTTTGAACTATGTCTAGAAGAACAAAGACAAGCTTAGCAAGAAAGTGTTTCGCCTCACTTAACAGCTGTTTCATAATTATCATTAACAAAGAAAAATAAAAATCAATATTTAGTAGCATGCATGAACTGTACACTTCTAATTTGACCAACTGCCATACTGGGAGTGCACACAGATGATTTACACATGTGCCTGGGTATCTGAACTTGTTTGCACTGGCGCGTATCAGAAATAACTCTACAGAAATCAATGTTTCAGATTCTCTCGTACGTTGTGGATAGCTGTCTGCTCTGCTAGATCTAGAGCTGGGCCTAAAAGAGCTTGGGGAAAGATTAAAAACCTGGGTACTGAACTGAGATCAGAGAATGAAATGAGTGGGGGAAGAAACAAGATTATTTCCTAATGGACAAAGCAGGAAAGAAGTTGGCAAAAAAAAATATTGATGGTCTCAAGTATTGTAACCATGTGCCACGATGCAGCTGCACACATCAGTACAGAGCTTTTCCTTGACAGGAATTCCTTTGAAGAAGGGAATATTGCATTTAATGCAACTTGAAGTTTTCAAATGGGCATCACTGGATTCAGTTTAAAACTACTGAAAGACATGAAAACACTGCTCCTCGTTGAATACTATCAATCAGCTCCCTGGGAACTTCCAGGCTCTGGCTAGAAGATTCAATTTATTGCAAGGCAGTGCAAAGTTCACCTGTGAACTTTCTTGGGTTGGCCTTTTTTTTTTTTTTTTTTTTTTTAATAAGCCATCTTCCAAAACCATCTATGTTAAAAGTTAATAGAATATGTTGGTGTGGGAAGGAATTTGTGGCATGTGAATGCAAATCTTACTGCTGTGGCCCGTATCACAATTACAGCAGAGAGGAATTCACATCTGGGAAGATGCAGGCAACAGATCAGGGTATGAAGCCCTGACAGCAGCAGATGAATCTGTGCATCTCATATGCAGCAGCCTGTCCTCAGAGACTGGCTCATCCTCTCTCTGGACTGTATCAGCTGGCTCCAGTACTCCTAGCAGATCACACACAATCTAAACCTTGTGTCACTCTGAACTACTATCCAGGCATGCTTCCTGATGCCAAAAGCTGCTGTAACACTGTTACAGGAGAGTTAGAAAATGTTTACAACACTTAAGTCACACTTTAACAGGCTTGTTGTTTATCACTTATCAATACAAATACATAACTGATGGTCAACAATAAAGCTTCAGTTCTTGTTTCTCAGCCTATGTGCATAATAGGTTGAAATAAAATGATTTACATCAACACAGTACTGCAGGTAACAGTAAACTGGATCAAGATCACGATATAGTTTAGGAATTAGTATGTAATCTCACATAAAAGCACTACCAGTGCGGATACACACCAGATAGCGTTAGCTCAGCTAGCACTGCGCAACGTTAATTTGGTACTGACATAAAGGAATCTTGCTTTTCTGACAGGCTTTTTCCCACCAGTCTGTTCAAAATCCTTGAGTAAAGCAAGGCCAAGGGCAAGTGGAGATGTCCTGAATTGATCTCATTGCTTTTTCATTAAAGAACGCTATACATTAAAATACACAGGAAAGTACATATTAAACATGTAAGTCCACACATGCATCTACTGGAAAATTGCTGAATTCAGACCCTTGTGGCTTTCCCTTTATGTTCTAAAGTATTCTTTCAACTATTGCAGTCTTTATCAGTTATGAAATTTTCATGGCTTTATTTAATACCTTGTAGTCTAGTGGAAAGGAAATGTTTCTTTCAATGGATTTTCATTTCTTGAATGTTCTGATAAGTTATCGTACCTGTTATATGAGGATACACAGAAAATCTTTGCAGGCTCCATTCCTCAAACACTCATTTTAATTTAAAATTAGGTTCCATTGTGATGGTAAAATAAATACAATTTTGTTTATAATTTTCTTACCTGTCTCGACTTCTACGAGAAGGGAAAGCAGCATTACAGCCCTCAACTGTGCAAATATGCATTTCTTTGAGATGTACATTTTTAAAATGCATTTTTACACTGTAAGGGTTTTTAAAAGTCTTCTTACAGATGTCACAATGAAAGCGGCTTTCTTCCTTCTGAGTCCCTAGTGCATGTTGACTGACATGATCCATATCTTTAGAGTCTTCAAAACAAGGAATGGCAGCACCCCTGTTTGACAAAGTGCTGAAAAAGCCCCCAGTCAGCAAGTGGTGTTGCAATTCAGGGCAGTCATTTTTAGGAATCCTGCGCTTTGACTGCTCTTTAATATACATGGGGGGTTCAGTCATTGCTTTTATAACATCATTGTGGTGGTGGTTTGGATCTTCATATATTATCTCATGGGACACTATTTTTAATGGTTGGTTTTCTTCTGGTTTAACCTCTTTCTCACAGTGATGAAATTCATTCTCAGAGATATCCTTGTTGTATTTGTTATTTGGCGCAAAGACAGATTCAAAATACTTTGGGCCCTCTACCCCCGAGAGAGATTTCCACGAATTACCTGAATGGGGGTGCTTTTCCACCCTGTCGGTCACCCGCTTCTCTAGCTTATGCTCACAGGTCTCAAGCTCTCCATCGCTTACCACTTGCAGACGTGTATCTTCTTCGGAACTGGCAACATCACTACTTTCATTCGGTGTCTCGACAGCTTCTTTCTCTATCTTAATAGGCATACTTGATTTACGAGATTTCTTCTTGGGTAGCATGTCAAATGGCAATTCGTTTGAAACAAGCTGCTCTGGTATTGAGGAAGAAACAAGAGGCAGAGAAGGAAGAGTACCTGGAGTATTAGCAAGCTCAGCTGGTGTGACTGGACTACGATAAAAAGGAAGAACTGGCTGAACCGTCTTCAGGTTTGGAAAGAGGACACCATTCTGCCCAATACTGGGAAATCCAGCCTGACTCTTCGAATCTGTACAAGAGCTGGCGTAGCTGGTAATAGTTCTGCTGTCCGGAGTTAAAATTGTAAATTCTGTCCTTTTACTATCCCCAGGTCCAGCAATGCTCAAACCATTTCTTAGATCTTTATCCCTGTTATTTCTATTCATTGGCATATGGAGTCTGGGGTTGGGATTCGCACTGTGACGATTCCGACTACGCAAAGAGCTAAATACCATATTGCAGCCCTCGATTGTGCATTTGTGCTTTATCTTCAGATGAACAGCGTTGTAATGTATTTTCAAAGTACCCTTGTCATAAAATGTCTTTTCACATGCAGTGCAGAAAACACGCCCTTTCCTTGGCCCAGCACCATTTTTTTCAACAGATTTCATTTTGCTTTCTGGAGATAGTGCTGTCATTTCAAGCTTTGCTGCTGTATTATGTGAACTGGAATCACTTAAAAGGGCATCATCTTCTGTTTTAGTGGTGACATCTGGACCATTTATGCTCCTCTCATTTTCTACCTGAAATGGTGCAGAACTAGAAGTTAAGAAGCTGCTTTCAGAAAATGGTATCTGAACATCTTGTTTAGTTTCATTGCAGTGGTCTTGACCTTGCTCAATCAAATGTCTTTCTGGTGGTGAACCTATCAAAGGTGGAGGCACTGGACTGAAAAACTGGAACGGCAGCATGAAAGCCATGTTATTTACAAGATTCTCAAAGGGATGAATGTTGGTGGGACTTATTTTGTCCAAGGAAGCAGAAAAATTAGGACTGTGTTGATTGCAGCTCTCAATGAATGCCCTAATATCCAAATTGGCAGTCGGTGGTGGTATTATAATTGATTGTCCTTCTTTCTCTTGAATTGCCATTAACTCTACAATGGACTTCGTTTCTCCAAAACGAAGAAACTGCTGCAAAGTAGCCAGTTCTTCTTCAGTGGTCATTATGCTCCAGTGATCCAGCACCTTTCCTGAAGCATCCTAAAGCCAAAAATATTTAAATGAGTCAGACTTTAGTTAAGGCAAGCACAAAGAAAAAAACAAAACAACCCACCTTCCCCTGAAGTGCTCAGTTTTTAAAGGAGTATATATTCCTCTCTAGGAAAATGATAAAATCATTCTATCTAATGAGAGATTAATGCCAATTCTGTGATGCTTTCTTCCAAATTTTACCACATTAGTACTATTATTTCTTTCTGAACAGTAATACTTTCCAATAAACTATTTTTTTCCACAAAAATTAAAGACACGTCATCTGAACAAGAGTTAGTATCATGTAAGTACAGACAGCAGAGATGGAGCAATCAGACCAAGATTTAGCTCCTCATTTAAGTCAAGTATTCTTTCATTGCAAGTTTAATAATCTTCCAAGCAACTAAGATCAGAGAACAAATGAACCTGTATTGATCTACTGCCAGTGTTCACAGAGCACAGCTGTAATTACACTAGAGTGTTGGAGTTCTTTCAAACTCTAGCTATGCCTAACTTTTCCCAATAACTACAATAAATATTTTATCACAGAACATGTATTTGATGGCCTACTGAGATTTTTCACAGTGCATGTAAGAGTTTCTAAGATGATGAAGAACGTAACATTATAAATTTTTCATGTGGTGGAGGTTCAAGGTAATTGATTCCATATTTTTAATCCTAACACTAAAAAGCAAGATTATCAAGACCATTAAATATTGATTCGTGTCATAATGTAAGATCATAATGTTACTTTACATAAAAGGTAACTTCCACAGTAGCAAGGACTAACGTCAGTGTGAGCACATGGGGCCAAATTCATCCTTGATGTAGCTCCAGTAAGGTCAGTAGCACTATGCCAGAGATGAATATTGTCCCTGGTGTTTAAAATGATGGCAGGATTATTTGTCAATGTATTATTCTGCTGTGGAAGAGTAACCTCGCTGTTTAAATAATACTAGAGCAAAAGCTGAAGCCTTTACTTTGATACATTCCCAGTAACTTGTTCTTTCTCTCTTGGCTTACCTTTGCTGATAGATTTGAGCAAAGATTTCTGTTAAGTCTGACTAAAAAGAAACCAATGGCGAAAAATTCATTCTTTCTTCTCTGGTGCTAAGCTTGTACAAGTCTATTACTGCCTTTCAGAGTCACCTCATTGCTAATGCATCGTGAACTACTGATAAGATTAAGATAAAAAACATTATGAAATACTACTTAGCTATCATACTGATATTCAAAAAGCTGCTCTAAATACCTGTAGCACATATCCACGTATATAATCCTGAAGCGTCCAATCCAGAGCATGGAGAATCTGTATCACCTCTTCCTGCTTCAGAACACTGAAAAGCCGATCTAGCAGAATTTTAAGGCGCACAGGAATGGCTTGGGTTCCATACAACATGAGGCTACTGATATCAAAGACAACATTGGATTGAACTATTTCTACCTGGCTTGATGGGTAGAGGTTGGGAATCCTTAATTTGCTCAGGGCTGAAAATAAAATCACAAAATATAAATAAACCTGAATCACAAGAGTGATATAATTGAAAGGAACTATTATGGGGGTGTGGAGGGGGGGAGGGTGAGGGGGCGACACAAAAAGCATGCAATAGGGAGTAGGATCTTAAAAGGTTTTATACAGATTGTAAGAGCAAAGATTACCATGTGCTACCCATCCATGCCGGCACTGGTCACATTGTCGCTGATTTATTTTCCCAGGTTTGAAACACTGACAACTACAATTCACAAGAGTGCATCGGATGGCCTGGAAATCAATAGAAAGGATGATAGGTAATATATAAGCACCATCTAGAGCGTGCAGATTATACATATACAATGCAGCCATAAAATCCATATGAAGGCAAAGTTAACATACCAGCACATACCTAACAATGTGCAATGTAAGTAATCCAGGCAAAACCTGAGTTATGCAAAGCTACCTCTGCTTTAAAGAGAATCAGTCACCAGCTAGAATGCTAGAGTATTATGGAAGCACACCGTTTAATCACATATGTAGCAACACTTCTGTGGTTTTATTTAGTCTAAAGCACCTTTATAACAATAATAAAGTGTTTTTGTGCATTCACCTAAGCTATGATCTTCATGTAAGATCACTTTTTTTCAGGAAGGTTTGAAAACAACATCAGAGAGTTGAAAGTCCCACTCTCTTGGAGTTGTGCTGGAATTTCATACTGCAATATAGGAACTTCTAATAGGCACTGCTCATTAGCTTTGTGGAGATGCCATCCCTTACATACATCGGTATCCACACAAAATGTTTATCCTGTCAAAGATACAGGAGTTCACTAATGCTTCTCAGTAACAAAGCTCACCAAAAGGTACTCCAGCTCCTCAAAGACTGTACCAGTCGCATTTTGTAAGGGAAATGCTTGGAACGCAACAGGCCAAATCGAGCACACAAACAGACAAACCAGTTACACCGTTCAATTTGTGCATCACTTTATTCTCACCAAGGTCATCTATAATGCATCTATATTCCTAAGCAATAGGGTAGTACAAACTTGCTTCCTGGAATCTATGCTTTCTTCTGTGTGTGCCCATCTGCTGCAGAAGGCAGAGACACAACTTTGAGGTCCTAGTGAAAGCTCCTTAGGGATTGCTACGGAGCAAAGCATTTGTTGGATTCTGTATTGCTTATATCTGATACTGAGAATAGCTCCTGCATAAATGGAATATTTATGAAGGGAGGGAAAGTGAAGAAATTAATATGCAGAAATTCTGCACTGGAATTAAAAAAAAAGTTAGATTATGTAATTGTAACATGTTTGCATTTCTAAATCAAAATGTTTTACATTTTAAAGTACAGAGAGGCAAATATGAAACAAGGCCAAGTTATGCCTGCTACTGGTTCCTACTCCAGCTCCTAGGGTCTTATGCAAAATGGGGACTTCCACTACTTATTAATACCCATAGAAAAGTAAGACAAGACTTGAAGAAAGAAGACACATCTTTTCAATGCAGGTATCCCCATACTGGCACTTTTGGAACACATACAAAGAAGCAACTTTTTGGACAATCAGGCTAAGAAAGATGGACACAGGAAATGTTGAAAACGAAAAGTACGTTTGAGAAACATAATTTCACTGGGGTTTGCAACAGGCATTTCTTCTAGTCTTGAAGAATTTCACTAATTCAGGACAGAAGAGGACTCTGCATACAACAGTCTAATAAACAAGCATGTGCAGGACGTTTGGATGGCCAGCACCTTACATGAGTGGATTTGAGCTTATGAAGGATCTAGTGTACATGCACATCTCCACACTGCAGTGACTTGATGCTGAGATTCATCTTTATTTGAAGGATTGGAGTAAGTGGCAACAGGGCTACTGAAATCTCTGAATCACTTTGCCTTTAATCTTTTAAAGGAGCCGTTGCAAAATACTGAGTTCTTGAGAAAAGCTCTGTGCTCCCCATGAAGTCATAAAATACACATCAATATTGTACACAGTGCGAATTACTTCACTTTAGTGGAGGATGTATTTTCCCTTAGATGCTAAAATACTTTCATATGACAATAAAAAGCCACAAATTTCTTATGGAAAAGTCATCATCAAAAAGGTGGTTTTGGCTGCTGATTAATTTCTATCACAAGATATCAAACAATAATGTCTGTACATAGACAAATATTCTGTGACATGTGACATGCACAGACTGAGCCCCTTCCACAGGCAAAGCTGCTGTCTTTGGTGAGCTACAGTGCATTCCATGAATGCATCTTCTGCAGTCCCTGCAGAAAAAAATTACAAAAGAGCACATCCTTTTTCTGCAAGAAGTAGCAGAAATATGCACAATGAAAAAAGCTGTCATGATAATAAGTTAATTGAGATTTCAAAATTTTTTTCATTCCTTTTCCTTTGGACATGTTCCACAAACCACTGACCTTTAAAACTGTACTTTTTTTTCTTTTTCATTTCTGTACTTGGACAAGAAAGATACACTGCACAAAATTCTGCATTTCATAGCTTTGTGTAAGATCTTTTTTCTGTATGGTACACGTATTTATTTTGTCTTCCTCTACATGTCTAGAAGACTGCACATAGGAAAACCAGAAAGAGTGAAAGGATGACCTTTTCTTTTACATATATGAAAGTGGGTCTTGGAAAGGAAGTAGAGTTCCCTTTCTATTCTAAACGTGGGATTGGTCCCCTCTCAAGTCAATACGTTACTGCTTCTGGACACCAGTCTTAGATGTAGTTGGCTTGCATACTGCTGACCCTCAAAGCAAGGACCTGTCGCCAGCTTAAAATATACAATCCCTGAGAGGACACAAGTTGGCAGCGTATCCCTCCATTTGTGTTTGTCAGTGGCTGTGTCTCCTAAAACGTTTCTAGCAACATTTCCAGGAATACAGTTACAGTGAATATACAGCATGGCAAAATTAACTTTTAAAATAATCAGTAAGTCACAATTTCAAATCTTCATTTATCGTTCAACTTAAAAAGGCACTTGCAAAAGATGCACTTTCATTATCTCCCAAATTGACTTAGAGTTTAACGAAGACAGACTTAGCAAAACTTCATGCTTGTCTTTTGCCTGTTAATCCTACGATCCTTAATATGTCTATTCTAAGGTACCATAATTACATCAAGTCTTTTAATGAGCTTTATTTTCCCAACAAGTGGAATGTAAACACAATTTCATTCTACAGAACAAAGGAATAACTTTCTATATTACATACAAGTAAAGCTTTAAAATCATAATTAAAGGATTGGAAATGTACATGGAAATTAAAGTGGAAACTTTTTAAAGTGCAATCCTTTCATTTAGGTCTATTATTTAGTTTAGCTTTCCAGAAACATAAGGACAATATTTAACAAAAGAAATCTTATGCTAACATTAAGGATCTTACTGCTTTCCAGTCACTCTCTCATGGATCTCACAAATGGATCTTTCCAAAGCCATTATCAGCAACACCTTCTTGAAAATGCTGATCGAAATTTTCTGTGGTTTTACCAGCATGACTGTGGGAATCTGAATATTGGATTTTTAATACAAATTATTCCTCATTATGAGAGACACTGATTAACCATTAAACCGGCCACTGAAAAACATCTAACTACTAACCACTGAAAAAGAAATCTTAACATCTGTTGCTTGAAAGTCATGACTGCTGACATCTTTTTTTGCAGATATTGACGTGGCTTCGATTACGCTTCAAATGTAACTGAACATTCTTTGCAGCCCTCTTGCAGCCTTCACAGATAAAGAAAAGGACAAGCTAATGGGACGAGTTCATTCTGATTCCGAGTATATAATAAGGCTTCATTTCAGCAAGCAAGCTTGGAATCATCTACGCTCTCCTGAAGCCTTTTGGGATCTATGCTCTCTTGCAACATACTAACAGCAGGTTTAAAGAAATGCAGCAAGAGGAGAGGGGCAGTATAACTGTATCAAACCTCATTCAGTGTTAAGTGGATTCTGGTTTGACAGCACTTTGGCTGGGGAAATAAATTAAGAAGTAACTAAATATTGAAGAGCCTGTCAGGACCGAGTCAGAGATCTCTGCTCACCCTGGAAAGCCAGTCTGGCTCTCTGCATGCGGTGAAAGCTGCAAGTGCAGACACCAGTAAAATGGAAGAAAAAGTCCTACACGACTCCGGTAGTATTTAGTGTCAATAGTGTACAGCTCAGAATCCTCATTTGTTTCTGGCACCCAAGAAAAAACCTTTCTTTTTGTTGTTGTTGGTTTTGGTAGTGGTTTGGGTTTTGGTTTTTTTGGTTGTATTTTTTTTTTCCACTTTTTATTATTTGGGTTTTTTTTAATTTTATTTTTTATCTACTGCCATCGCATGAAGAGTGTAAAGAGCTTCACTGCTCTGCTCTGAAGGTTACTGACATAATAGTGGCACTGATGCCATATTATGGTCACATCTTTTAAAAGCAGGGATTAGAACTTTCTATCAGTTTAAAATGCAAGTTTGAGGAAGAAATAAGAGTTACATTAAAGAAGTACGTGATAAAAACTTTCATTAGATGAAATGTAACAGGTAACACTTTTTATGCCCTTTATTGCGGGCTTCTTAGCAACAAGCCAAATCTCCTATGGCCATCCCACCTTTATTTCCCAGAAAACATAATCCCACTAAATATACGTAACCCTGGAAAATAAATGCTCTGGTGAGCACGAATCCTATAGGAAAGAACTGGGGTGTTTCCCATTTCTGCGGAACAGACTTGCAGTGGCTCCACAGTAAGAACACTTGTGGAAAAAGAGGCAAGGTTTATAAAGTGGAAAAGAAGATCACTTTGTAAAGCAGAAGGATTTTTTTTTTGTCTGTCAATCAGCTAAAACATGAGATCTTTTGTAATACCTAGAGTACAGGTAACAATTTTCTCACGTATCAAGAATAATCCACAGAAATGAAGCTCTCTTTTTGGTTTGTAGAAAAAAAAAAAAATTCAACATGGGACACATGTTATTAGGAAATACTTTCTTGTTTGCGCCTTCTAAAGATATGCATGGCAAGTAAAGAGATGGATACATTTACCATCTCTTAAATTAGAAGTGCAGTCCATGGCTAAATTGAAGGGCAAATCCAAATCTGTATGCATCTTTTGGTAAAGAAAACAGTAACTATACTTGAGCGTGAAGCTGCCTGTCCAATTTTTTTTTTCCCTTCCTGTTTTTATCTATTATCCACTGGGTTTCTTGTGGTTGCAAAGTTTAAGTAAGTCTTCATCTTTTCACCACCCAGTTACATTTGATTACTTCTGCGTTTGAATCTTTTGAACAACGACTGAAAACAGAGACAAATTAAAATCCCACTCATCTTAAGCACCTCTGTCAATGACGTACTTTTCCACATCATACAATCAGCAAAGCTTTGCTTTGTACATCTTTTGTCAGGCAACTTTTGCCACTTCTCCTAGGGATATATTCCACTGATAAATAATAATGTCTGTCAGTTTTATCATGATTTAAAACAAATACTCAATTTACTTTTTGCTCATCTTACTTACACAGTATCACAGCCCAGCTGTGCCTATCTATATCATACTAACAATCTTTGTTTGTTTTTTTTTTTAATCTGTCCCACATGCACTTGTATCCCCCCTGTCCCCTCCGTAGTGCACATTTAGCCTTGTGCGCGTACTTCCTAAACACAGACCTCAGCTTTTGATACTCTGTCGAGCTCCTTTCAGTCTACTGGAACTAAAATATATTCCAAGTATAACCACAAAAAGTGTTGGGCTGTTCCAGATGGTGAAAGTACTTGCTGAAGACACAGCCCAACAATTACGCCTAAACTGTATGTTGCTATTACATCAGAGTTTAGATTAAGCATCTCATATCTCTATTGTTCCTTGAAAGTTTCAACATATTCCAAGTTTAGTAAGGCTATGAATCCCTTCAGCTTGTAGAGAACATTACGAGGGCCCCTGCAGCATCTTCAAGGAAAGGCTCTGGGCCATTTTCTTCTTCCTGACGTGCTCAGTTCAAAGAGGAAACAGAATGCCTGGAAGATGGACAGACTATGGAAACCCTTCGCTACCTGTAAGTAGAGCTGTGAGGACACGTAAGGAATAGGGAAAAGGGAGACACCAAACAACAGTGCACTGAAATGCACTGATGTGTACAGGTCTAATGGCCAGGCCCATCTGAGTGTTCCTCTGCAGAAAGCAGACTTGGCTCATGCTACAACTTGCAGGTGTTCAGCTCAGCACTGTGCTGTTTTCTTCTGTCCTGTGTCACAGTTACGGCTGAGGACAAGGCTGTGGTGATAAGTTACGTGCCACCAGTAGTGTCTGTACACAGCCTGCCTTTCACAGCCTGAGCCCTTGAAACAAAGGGATTTCCACTCATGTTCATTTCTGTCTAGTCACGCATGTTTGCTTGTTGGGAGTTCTGCTGTTTCTATACTAAAATGTAAAAGTATTTAAGACTAAAATAGCTAATTACATAAAATTACTAAAACAAGGAAAAGGTCCTTACAAGATTTCTAATTGTATCAAACTGAATGCTGCACTCACTGCTTCCACACTCTTATCTCACAAAAAAAAAAAAATGTTGCTTACAAAGTCACGGGTCATGCTAATACAGTTATTTAAGAAACATAATAACAACAAACACCTTTCATGAGATGCAAGCCTTAACAGTTTGTTGTATCCAGAAAACAGTCTGATATCTTTCATATTTAGAGATTTTAATTAAGTAGAGAAAAGTTGCACACAGAGGTGACAGCATAAGCAGCAGTGACCAAAGAGCTCCAACCTTCTTCATTAACAGGCATGTTTAAAATGCTAGCCCTTGATGATTCATTTGACAAACTGCTTATTAGTAAAATAATTTAGCAAAATTCTTGTCTCCTGCTTAAGAAACCAACTAGAAGAGAGATGGGAGAGATGAAGATGGGCCACAACTTGCCTTTTATAATGCCACTAAACACTGAGTTGCACTCACACCTCAGCTCCTAAATCCACAACGGCTCCTCAGTAACCAGGCTGGTTTTCATACACACTGACCAGGTACACTCCTACCAAGCTCAGGAGGTGCAAGAAACTTCGAAAAGCCCAGACAAAAAGCTTTTGTTTCAGATGCCAAACACAGATTTAGGAGTTGAACTTAACACCTATTGTGCTGAAAATTTTGGCTGATGCTGATACCACTCAACTCCCACTTATCCCTTCTCTGTGGGGAAATTATGTTATGATTTTTACTCCTAAAAGAACACAAAGGCCACAAGTTGAATACATTTTCTAGATAAGACCACAGAATACATCCCATTAATTATCTGGATTCTTAGGTATATATTCATATTGTTTATTTGGGGTCAGATACCAAAACCTGACCTCCCTTTAAAGAGCCACAGCCTGAGAATACACATAAACAGAGTGTTTACAATCCAGATCCGGCAGCAAGTAGCTTTACCTCATAACATTCTCCCTCAGTGGGGCTGAATAAAGCCAAATTTGGCCTAGAATTTTACCAAATCTCTCTCTTGTGGGTACAGCTGAGCACCTTGAGCTGAAAACGGCTAATTGTCCTTGTAATAGTTGACTACAGCATCCTCAAAAACTGCCAAAAAGAGAGGGGGGTGGGAAGTGAAAAAGCTTAGTAAGATGGCATTGAAAGTAGGTAATACCATCACCCGCTAGCACCACCCCATCATATCACCTTTGCTTGTGGATTTAAAAGACAATTTTAACTGGCTACTCAATTATGGAACCATGAGTCCACACATCGCCACTTTGTTCAGAGGTTTTCTAACTGCGAACAGTCCCGAGAGCACGGAGCCGAGATAAGAGACCAAACCAAACACAGACTCGCAACCCCACGGCCAATTTGGGCTCAGCGGCATCGTTTGCGGCTAACGGAGAGGAGCTCTGGGCAGTCTCGGCCAACGCAGCTGGGTGAGGAAGCAGAAAAGAGCTGTTTCTGAGAAAGGCAGCACGCTACAAGGCCAAGCTTTAATCACAGCATAACTTGTGGGATGAAAATCACTCCTCATGCATGTCACTTACCCTAAAGGGCCCCTTAGGGCAACTCTTGTTAATGGCACTGTCAAAATAATTATAAAGAGAAAAGAATGTGCGTGTGTGTGTGAGAGGGAGAGGAAAGAGTGCACACACACTCGGACTGCTACTCTTTAAACAAAAAGCACTGGACGGTAAAACTTAATTTTGCTGTTGGGCAGCGTGCTTGTAGAAACATCGGCTTACGCCGCGATTCATCTCGCTTGTTAACAACAGGTGGGTGCTGACAGACAGCCTGGGCCATCTCGGGCACGCTTCGCCATCCTCTTTTGCCCTTCCGTTTGGGAAAGAAAACAACAAATGCAAATGGAGGAATGAAAAATGCCACATTCCTTATCTTATAGTTGTTATTTACTTCTGATTCTGAAAGGGACAGGAGTGCTCCAGTTCCCATGGTGTACCTGCCCTAGCCTGCATACGTCAGAAACGTTGTGCTGAGTATTAAGTGGTGTCTGTCACAAGTATCTTAAAGTAAGGTCCCTTTTTAATAAAATCACAGTAAAAATTGTTCTTATTAATGTGTTTCAAAAATGAGTAACAGATTGCTGCATACCGACTAGAGAAACTGCTCAGGCTTTAGGGGTAGAGATAAGCCACCGGATAGAAATGGTGTGAAATTTCTTATGATAAAGCACTAGTAGATGCTATTTAATTTACAAAATAAATTGTGCACGTACTATTTATCCATATTGACATGCTATGCATACAATATTAAATGCTGTAACTACAGACTTACCCATGAACTGCAGTTTAATTACATGTTTAACCCCAAGCCCTACATTAGCAAGAAATAAGCGTTATAAAAACGGATGCACCAGTTATCAGACAAATGAAGAACAGTAGTAAAAATCAACTGCAAGCCCTTTAAAATATGCCTTTAACTCTTTAACTAGTTTATAAAATCCTGTATGTGCTCAATGTGGGTGAGTTAACATTTCAATGCTAACTTTTTCAGTTCCTCACACCACTGCTTGAATCTCAAAGCCTAACATGCACACGTTCTTTCCCTTTCCCCCTTTTTTTTCCTGAAGACAAAGATTAAAGAATAAAAGAAAAATAACAACTCTCTTGAAATATTTAGCATTACACAATTTGATTTAATGCAATTTCATAAATTTTAAACTCAAACACTATTTGTACACATACACACGATGCTATCTGTGGTGCTACAGTTATGCAATATTTTACGCAACAGTGTAGCTCCATTGGCAATTTCACAATTTAAAACTTAGTATTCCTTGTTATTGAACACAGGTGAGGAAATTTTTAACTGGCTTTCAGACAACAGCTACTTTCAAATGAAAAATTACCCATTTCTCACTGATAATCAGCTATATTTGAAATCTGGAGTAAAAAGTTTGCATTTTGTAATTTTTCCCCCCACCTATTTGTTTAAAGAAACAATCCTACCATGGTTTTAAAGTGTGAAATGAAAATGCCATTTTTCTTTGTTCTAAAATGACTGAAGTGTGTTCAAAATTGTCACTTTTCCACATATCCTCAAGAATAATTTTTTTCAGTCTGAATATTGAAATCTCAGTCCCGAAGCAGATTTTTTTAGATAGCAATTAGCAACAAGATAGTCAGGAACTAAAGCTAAAAAGAAAAGAGGTGATGACATTTGCTGTAAAACTTCAACTGTAGCATCTGCTAGGACAAAAACTGCTGTCTGGCCAGCACATACGAACTGAGCAGAGTTCCTGCAACACTGAAGCCAGGAAGGGCAGAAGATGACCCTGAGAGCCAAGCCAACATTTTTTCTTCCCTGCATTTGGTGGATGTTTTGCTGTAATAATGAATTTAAGATTCATTCCTAAATTTTAGCTCAAATCTGCATGAAAAATGTTTACTAAATTATATATATAAAAAATTGTTATAAAACATGTATATGTACCAAAACCTGAAATCTAAAATAAAATGAGAACATTGCTGGTCTTATCAGAGGTGTATTTAATATTATCATAGTGAAGTCTTATTACTGAAAACAAAATAAACCACTGGCTTGCTTGACTGGAAATGGAATGACATGCTCAATGTTGTATGAACAGATTTTTTAACAATATCATGAACAGGCACAGAAGCTGGAAGTCAAGACATTTGGTATCAGAAGGCCAAACCCTGTTACAGCCTCAGTAGGCAGAATTTCATTTCGGCTATTATAAAGCCCATGAAGTGGTCCAGCATTTGTAGTAATTTTTACTGTTCTGTGAAGAATTAGCTCTCCTTCAACTTTGGGTATCTTTGCAGATACCTTTTTTTTTTTTTTAGGGTTCTAAAGAGGCTGTAGATGGCTTAGTAATTCAAAGAATAATCAGAAAAAATACTTTCTAAAAACCAGCCAAGCAAAATTTCATACAATAAGTATAGCAAAAATATATTTTCCATAAAGTAAGATTAGTTACTTTTTACATATACACCTATTGTTAAAATAAAAGGCAGGTTAAGCTATAAACTACTAAAACCTCTAGAATTTAATTCAAAGAGAAATGTACAACTACACTGATTACAAAGAAAACTTAATAGCCTTACACACATAGCTGTAAAGAGATCTAATAAATATACACTGTATGTTTTGAAAGTCCATATTTTTCCCTTTTTTTTTGTAAAAGAAGCAATTAGAAAGCCATTCTTCTGTGTATATTGTTCTAATAATTAGAACAAAGACAAGCAACACGTGCTGTTTTTAATAGTTAAAAATAATGCCAGTCCGACTTTGCCCAGTGACCTGAAGTGGAGTGAGCCTCCCCATATCCCACTGCTCCAGCACTGAGAGCTGAGCCACAGCTTCAGTATTTTAAAACCAAAATACAGATACAGAGACTCTTGTCTAACATAATGCTTGCATATTTTTCAGCAAACTGCAGTAAACAGAACTGTATTTTCCAAAAGGATGTTAAAAATAGAAGCATACGATCTTTTCCCACCTAGAATTGTATCCTTACAATTAAAGACTATTAGCTGGCATCCCTTTTAACCGTCAAACTCAGACAGTGGCAGTTCCATAGCCACAAAGAGAAGCAGTAAATGAGAAGAACATGTTACTACACTGCATTTGAGAAAGTTTGGCTCCAAGCTATGCACTGATTAATATCAGATCTCCTTCTTTACTTGCCTCTTGACAATCTTGTCACATCTGGCTGACAAATCCTTACAAGCTTATCCAAACCAAGGCAGCCCAGATCATGCTCCGGGAGTAGCTTGAAGGAAGCGGCAACACCAGCCATGCACTGATGTGCCATCATGAAACTAATGAAGCTGACTTCACTTGCAGACTGCAAGAACACGAAGAAACACAACATGCCTCAAGGTTTTGCAACATAACACAGAGTTAGCTCACCAAAAGATAAGACAAACAATCGGCTCCAGAGGTTCAAGAAGCCAAGCAGTCACACGAATTGCAAAAATTTATATAGAAAACGCTTGAATAACGATCTCAGCTAAATGAGCACAATAAATTCCAACTTCCAATCAGATGTGAAAATCAACTGTTAAATGTCTTTCAAACAATGGTTTGCTTTAAATTAAAACACAAGTAGTTAATTTCATTTTCTCTCTCCCACATCCCCAGAATATCAGAATGTTGCCTGGCTCCCAGGTTATTCAAACTGAATATCATAAAAAAAAAAAAAAAGTAGAGAGGGAAAAAAATTGTGTCACTTTTTATCCATAGGATTTTACAGAAGGATAAACCACAGCCTGTGTATATCAGTAGTCCTCCCCTGGGTTAGCGATCTGCCCTCTCCTCATTTTTAAACCATGGATTTGTTACACAGAGGACTAGAAGTATTTGGCCAATTAATAATCCAGTAAGTAAAAAGCTGTATCTTAAACACATCTAACAAAACCTCATTATATATTAGCTGACAATTAAACCATGTTTGTTTTTTCTATATTCTAAAAAAAAAAATCTAAGTACATTAAATAAGCACCTTATGTTCTGATGTATTTAACCTCTTAATTGGCAGAATAGATTTTAAAAAAAACAGCCCCCCCCCCTACACACTCACATATACACACAAATACATACTCTCCACCTCCCTCCCCGCCCCCCCGAAATACAAACAGAGTGATCCTGACAAAAAGAATTACTGGCCTTATTTTCTGGATGCTAAATAGTCAAAACCAAATTGTATAGAAGGAGCATACACTAGACTCCACTTTAGTAATAATTTCTAAAGAACTTCATAGTGAAATTACATTGTTATCTGCTCTCCAGTGCATTTATACGTCATGATAATGATAATGTATCTGCTTAAAGCACTTGACTCAGAACACATCTGAGTCACAAATCACAGATTTTATTGCTATTAATGTATATTGAGAACTTGTACAATTAAACATTGTCAAGTATTTATGATTTACATGCCACTACTTCAATTGGAGAACAATTACACAAGTGAAGGCTCTGCTTATTATAATCAGCCTGCAATTCTGCATTACTTACTGTAGAAAAGTCAGTTGTTTACAGTGCACAGCAGAAAGAAAACAAGGATTTTTTACATAAACTAGTTTCCTACTTTCACAGTATCTTTTCGTAATTAAGAAATGGAGAGTACAGTTCCCTACAGCTCTCATCTCCATTGTTCATTATCCAAAACAACACCACTGCAAGATTTTTTTATATCTTCACAGTGCATAACCACAAGTAAAAGTTGCACAGTAAAAATACACATTCATATAGAACTGCAAAGAACTTTTCCTTACCTCAGACATTCTTACTGTGCTTATGTTTCCAGAGCTATAAAACAGTTTCCCATTCCCTCAGTGAGTTGTACAAAGAAGTACTGGAAACACTCCTGCCTGTACAAGTACTAAGGCAGAACCATCACACGCCTCTTTACTCTTGTCTGACTCTGAGCACCTCAAGGTCTGATGTATGCTCAGGCTGTGCACAGGGGAGTGAAATAAGATCCTCCCCCTTGGTGTTCTCCAGACCTACAGTACGAAGTTGTGTCTGCCTCTCACCTCTGCAGCCAGCTCTCACCTCGCTGCCCCGGAGTGGTGTGCTCCAGCGTGCTCCTCCAGTCGCAGGGCAGTCCCCTCACAGCTGGCTTGAAGAGGGCATGACACTCATCTTTCACAGAGATTTGATCAAAAGGAGTCACGGAGGCTTGAGGCGCTCCTAATGCAGTGCGAGGAGATTCTACCTCTGCTCTGGCAGCCTAAGTAATGCATTAAATCAATGCAGCTGACCTAAGGCCTATTACAGGGTTTTTTTTTTCTTCTCAGAGTGTACAACTATCTGCAAATAAGCTATGAGGTACTTACGATTAAAATTACTTATTTTTAGCATCAGAGTGTTGTTTTTCAAATTGCAGCTGCTGTGTTTTTGTGTGGGGTTTTTTGTTTTTTGTTGCTTTTTTTTTTTCCTAAACATATGCCAGGTCTCAAAGGTTCACCGAGTGGGGTATGTATTTTTTAAAGTTAAAACATTTCATCCTATCAACTTACTTTTGGGTTAGGGCTGAATTTTATTTCTTTTTATGAAGTTGAAGCTTCCTATTAAGAGAAATACAGGTCATAAAGACAGGAGAAGAATTACTTTCCAGTAATTGGGGCAAAATCTGGTTTCAGTTATTCAGGTGTTGGGTTGCATTCATGAGTTAGAGCAGGATTTGTGTCATAGTAATTTCTCACCTATTTAAAAAAACAAACCAAAACAAAACCTCAAACTAAACAATTTTGCCCCTCCTCTCTACTCTACTTTTGCCTCCCATAGATAATTTCTTGGCACTCTTCTAATCCAGGAATACACTATACTACACCCAGAGATAGACATGAGCAAGTTGCATTGAGCTCAGTGGGAATCCTTGTAGGAACATACCAGGACAATATTTGACCAGATGAATACCTCTCATCCCATAGGAAAGGCAGCAGGAAATAAGGTAGCTGTAGGGAGAAGACAGCTAACATATTATTATTGCTGGTTAATTTGTTGTCTTTTGCTAATCCTATTTACTGTTTGCTAGATACATGCACGATGCTTGAAGAGAGAACCTAATGTTAACTCCAGGGCAGCAGCTTGAACCAGCCAGTGACCCCCTGGTCCTGTGGAGGGGGACATGAAGCATGTGCATTCCCTAAGCCCGGAGGTTTCTACACCCTATACCTTACTTCTCCCACTGAGCTACTGAACAACACTGAAAAACAGAGAGGAGGATTTAGTTTCACAGTGAAGTCTGCCAGATACTTCTGCCAAAAAACACTGAAGTGTGGGAAGAGTCAGTTACTGATGGTGGCTTGGTCCTCCCCCAGCAAAGCTCTACATGGGAGATACAGGGCCATCTCTGGCCCCAGCAACATTCCAGGGCACCTCTCAGGCACGCAGGACAGTTACACACAGACTATCAACAGTCTTGTAAACTTTAAGAAAAAGTGCCTGAGAAGTCACAACATCCTGCTATTCAAGAGGATTCTTAAGAGCAGTGTTTAAAAGCGTGTGTTCGGGGATGAGGACAAAACCTAACTGCCACCTCACGATGATAACTCAAAGCCAAAGGCACACCTTGTTACTAAAACTGTATTTCCTTCTTAATGAAGTGATGTAACTAAAAAGGACTCTACCTGACTGAGAATTCTGCAACAAAATGGGAAGAGTGGCTTAAGATTACATAAACTGCCAGGAGCTCTGAATTGACTTCAAAATGATAAGTGACTGAAACTTAAATGTGTGGAGAGCTGTTTTCGCCTCTAGCCAGTTCCTAGGAGAAACCTATTTACTAGCTATCTGCCATTTGCCTAGAAGATGATAATTCTTATTAAATGGGCTAACTATCCATAGCAAACAATTTAAGACCAATTTACTTTTTTTTCTTAATTATCTACTAGCAGTCTTTTATTTTATGCATTATTTTCATTATTTTAGCTTTTTCTAATTAATATTTTATGGGAACATACTCATGCCCTGCTCTTTTTAAACTATTCAGTATTACTGATCAGCTGGTTTTCAGCATTTTATTATCTGCGCACCTTTTAGTAAAGCCCAACTCTCGCTTAATGTGAGTTTGTACCTACAGGTCAACTTTTAAAAAAATATTGGCACATTCACAACATTTTCAGTAATTTCAGATAATTCATAGTAGAAGCTTGCTTATACAGAACACCTACCAAGACGCATCTTCAAGAATTAACCAAAATCAAAATGAGAAGGTGATTCCCATAAACTCCTCTTCCAGCAGTAAAGTCTAATGGAAAACCAGCTTCTTGGGACAGCAAAAGGTGTCAGGACAGGGCACCAGCCTTGAACCAGGGTTCTGGGTCTTCGTTTTGGGCTCTGCCACTGAGTTGCTATTCGATCCTAGACAGTTATTGAAATTCAGATTTTTATTTTCTTGCCTCTGAATTTATATTTTTTAAAAATCTGTTTGAGTTGTAAGGTCCCTGAGGAAACCATGGCATCTTACTGTGTTCTCAGGGACAGTGCTGTCAGCAAAGGAAAGAGGTCCCCAGGTCTGACCTCCATGTCATAATGTAAATACCTAGAATCACAGTGTAGCAACAGAGCCCAAGGAAAGCTGCTTTCTCCTCCCACCTGCCCCAGCCTGTTTTTGATTCTCCATGTCTCAGCCTGTGTGTTCAGAGCACCATGAACGTAAGGGGATGAAGGGCAGATTGTGAAGTGCTAAAACAACTTAACCAAATACAGGAATATTCATAGTTTTGAGAAGAGCTCCAACACATGGAACTGACAATAAACAAAAAGCTGCCACTCCTACCCAATGCTTAAAATATGTGTATTAATCCTAGGGAACCACTGCAACTGAGCCAGTGTGAAACCAAAAAAAAATAAACCCCACAAAAGCACAATACAATTCCCTGGAAAAGATTTCTTGTAACTTTAAAATTTCAGTCATGACCTGAATTCTGAAGAAGATACCAAGCAACTAGTCAAGCACCAACTAAACATTAAGAGTAGGTGTAGTCCTTGCTGCTGCATTCTCTGGGCAAATGGGCATGTAACTTCCCCAGTCGCAGGCTGCCTGCTTCACACACTTGTACCAGAGCTCGCTGCAGACTGGCGTTAACTTCCGCGTCCTGCCCGCTTGGCCTGAATTCCAAACACATAATACACTATGTCTCTCTTCCTTAAATCAGTCCTGGCAAAGATCTTAGCACTAATTTAATGCTCTGCTCACTTATCGCCTTGGAGAGATGTGTGGATTAAACATTTCACCTCTCTGAGGACATGAGAAGTAATGGTCAACCCCGTGATCACACAGATGGACACTGGCTTACCCATCAGGAAGAAAAAACACCAGGAGTAGGGATTGCTGTCCAGGACTGAAGGGACACAAGATATTGGGGAGGCAAAAGGGGAAAGAAGAAATAGACCTTGAAAACAAGGGGAAATGAGGACCTGCCAGCAAGACAAACACAGTTGTGTGTTTCAAACAACTTGCAAGCCCAACGTTTTAAAACATTTTTTAATATTTAACAAACATTTGCACATGAAGATGAAAGTAGTTTTCAAAGTTTGCTGCAGCATAGGTTTCGAGCACTAGTTAAACTACACATCGGCCCGATAAAGTCATAAAGAACTTGATACAAGTTTAAGATCTGTGGAAGGTCAGGTAGGGCACTCCTGTTCTCAGCTAAGCGACACAGAAACCCAAATTCCTTGTTCCACAGTTCCAGGTAGGCTGATTTTGCAAGCTGGGGCAAGCAGATAATACTGAGCTATAGTGTCCAAAACTGTTTTCCGCTAATAGTTTAACCAGAGTTCCAATGTTGATCTTTGTCTGGCTATTTACATCCCCTTTAGAGCAATTAGACAAAAAGAACACAATGAAAATAAGTTTATTTAATGAAGGGAGCACTGGACATTATAAAATGTTAATATTTAAATTAGTGCACATGGCAGACTCAGAAAGATACCATCGGTACCAGATCGTACCGCTGATGTCTCCCAGCGAAACGGTGCCGCTCCACTGCAAGTCACTGGGGTCGAGACACCCTGCAGTTAACACTTATGAAAAGACCTGTCTGAACAGTAAGCTTATTTTTGACATTTATTAATTATTGCTTTATGGCACAATGTATTAGTCTTTGAAAAAAATTATTTCTACAAAAGTTTGCCATCTAATGTAATTTGTTTTAAGGTACATCCTTTTTCCAAGGCAAATTTCTCCGCGTGAATGGTACCATATTTACACTACAGAGCTTAATTACACATTGCACAGAAAGAGCTTTTTAATATGCTGGTTTTGAAACATGTTGCATTAAAATGTGAAGCAGAATAAACCAAAGGACTTGTTTTCACTTCTCTGTGCTAATCACTACATTTGTTCATGTCATATCTTATTACTGGTTTTGGTAATTGAGTGGTCCTGTTGATGATCCTCCTACCAAAGCCTTCCCCTGCTCCCAGTGTTTTTCTATAATTGTGTATTTTGATTCTCCAATTTTCATTCTTTGCTTAAATCTTTTTTTGGAAATGTCTTAGGATCACCAGGAGGGATACACTGCGCCCCTTGACTTCTCTATAACATTAACATACTTTAAATATGACTATTACACTCTTGCTTTCCAGTGTCTTTGTTTCCTCCCTTTAATGTTGCTTCACACTGAGCAAGAGAGACACACAACTTCTAGCAAATAGGTGATGACAAACAAATAAATACAGCGTGTTTTCTCATTTTCTCTAGCAGTAGAGTTCATCCATTGTTCATATATAGCATCCCGGTGAGTTCATCCACTTCTGTGATAACTGCCACTTTCTCTTGAATGCTCAGTTTCATTCCAGCACCTGACAGCATTTACTTCTTTCCAGTATGCTCTACTTCACATTTTCCAACAGTTTTAGCTGATCTTTAGGTAGGTTTATAAGCTACTTTCAGAGAGCCTTACAATTCAAAGTCTTAATGAGTCCAAAATACATACCTTCTCTACAAGAAACATTCCTTCTGTATTCTCTCCACCCTTCCCAGCTTTTCAATAAACACTGTTTGACCCAGTCTGGAGCCTGGAACATCCAGCTAAGCTATCAGCCATTTGCAAACTCAATGGTCGTTCCTATTGTTTGTTCTCTGTCTTTTTGCCAGTTTATGATGTTAAACTAAATATGTTGGTTTGCACCTTCTTGCTTTGTAATTTTCATACGTAGGTTTTAATAGTACAACTGAAGAGTACAAGAAAAAAATTACAAAAAACTCACAGTGACATTAAAATGCTTTATAAAGCAGAGCAAACTCCACAAATTTCAAACTTCAAGAAGAGGGCTTCACAATCCAAATCTGTATTTGTAACTAAAACTTGTAAATAGACCAAAAATGCACCAGCTTCGAAGTTGACTGCCCCTAGAAATACATTTATTTAAAAACACAGAAATAGAAATATTATGTATATATATGCAGGGAATACCAGGATTGTTTCATATTTTGGTAATAACTTTGTATCGCAACAAATTGCTATCCAAAGTTAGCATACGTGAAGTGATCTGCATGGATCGGAACAGTTCTAGTTCTACATTAAATGCCAGTTTTTCTCCCTCCTCACTCTCCCCCCACCCTGGGCTGTAAGAAAGAAAACTGGATTACCCATTGGTTCTGTTCTGTACTTTTCTGCATTATTTTTTAAACTACAATAAAGTGTGCAGCTCCCGTTGAAACGGGTGGCAAAGGACTGCACCATTTTGTCATCTAGGAATGGCATATGTATGAGATACCTGCCCAACTGGAGATACTGCTCTGAGGACAGAGATGGGAATGCTGCAGGAAGGATAAGATACCTGCATGCTCCTGGCAGCTATGCCCACCTTTCAATCTAATTTGAGGTGGGCTTGCATGAAAGTGTTAGCAGAGAATACAAGCCCACAAACATTTGGGCTGCATGAGAAAGGCGTTGCTGAGTGAAATCGATTTTCAAACATTATCTAACAACCAAACAATAATGGGAGTTGAAGTCTTTCACTGTCAGGGATTAAGGTGGGAGGTGTATTGGCCACACATTTCCTTTCCTGCACGATTCTACTGACCGCCCTCTCATCTTGCAAGTCCTGCGAGGAGTTTAAAACATTTAATTGCTAACCCTGTTATTAAGGAATCTACTTTGTCAAACTTTAGCTCCTAACAACCTTAAGTCTCTTGAAGCAAATCAGTTTTGATACTGATGTTTCTCAGAGGCGCAGCATTTAATCTTCAAATTACAACACAAGTTTTAACAGGCAGATTCTGTCTGTCACCGAGATTTAGTAATTAACAAAAAAACATAACCCCCTTCCTAAACACTAATGGTTTATCAGAAGAGTATCAGTAAAGCTGTACTGATGAAGCAGGCAGAAATACAATGGGGAGACAGACGTGTTTACGCTATCTGATTGAAAGGGCTGAGACAGAATTCCAGAGACTTGGTGTTGTCATAAGAGGTACAGTCAGGAACCACGTTTGTGCCCCCAGGCCAAAGGGTGTGACATCAGGCCAGAGGTTTGTTGAAGTCAGAAAAAATGCCTCCCATAAAACTGCTAGCTACTCATATTCACAGTATGATACCCAAAACAGAAAAGCTGTTGCGTTTGTTTTGTTTTTTTTCCAAAGACGATTAAGTCCTACCACTACAGGAGACACTTCACCCACAGTATGGACCTTTGGATTTCTTTTCATAGCATCCAGAATTTTTCTTCCTTTTGGTTGTTTCTTTTTTTTTTTCCTTCTTCTCCCGCCACCCCTTTTTCTTTAATATCAGGTAGTGGTTTTCAACCATTTAAACTATCGCATATAATAACTGATGAGTAACACAGCAGTAATAGCCGTGGTGGCAATTTTGCTTTGTTTCATGGGAGTGTTACAGCATTAGAGAGATGACTAGGACATGTCTCAGTGGCAGACTGATAAAATGAAGATGAATTTTCCCTGCCTACAAGTGTTGTGAAGTTTTAATCATAAACGTCACACAGCTGGTAGGACATTTCTTTTTTCCCAGGCAATGAAATGAACCCCAAACATTCTACATTTTTAAATGCATTTTTGAAAGAAAAATTATTGAATAATAATTGCTGCATTTTATCTGTGGAAGCTTTTTCTTCCAAGCTCATAAGCTAGCAATTTCTGAACAAATGGTTGAATTTAACAACCATCCTAAAGTACTGTTACTACTGGGACAATGTTTATTATGGAGGCATATTTACCATCTCTCCCACTCATCTGAAGACTTTTCTTACAACTTTAAGCTTCAGCCAAGACCTTTTCCATCTACATTCCCTTCTTATCGACTGGGAGGAAGAAAACTCAGTTCCTATTTGACAGTGACATTCCAAAAACATCTTCCTTGAAAGGGTCACCCATCCTCCACTTAGTAGATTCCTTTAAAATTGCCTCTTTTATTAACTTACTCCAGACATGTGCCTCTTTCTATGTCTAAAATATGTGTTGAACTTTTGAAGTTTACCCAGGAGTGAAAGCAGAAGGTATAGCAATGTCCTGGAGTAGCATCTGGCTATCCCCTTGAACCGGGATAGCACATCGATAGCAGGATGGTTTGCAGTGAGCTGTTTTTAATGGACAGCTCCCAGGTGACACCAGACACTGCTCCTGCAGCCAGCCGCAATATCATACATCCTTGATTGAACTTTGATTAATTTTCCAGACTTTCAGAGCCTGTGGCAAAAGGATCCGCAGCGGTAGCTGCAGCCATTAACTCCATCTTTTGTGATTTCTCCTTCTTCATTATGTTTGGGTCTTGATTGAACTTTGTTCCAAGTTAGTAGCTTTTGGCTATGGACAAGGGAGATAAGACTTTAGAAGAGCAGTGCAGAAGGATAACATGTGAAAAACTTGCAGTGAAAGCTGCCTGGCTAGTTGGTGGTAGCTTTGGATCGACCTTGGTGATGTGAGCAGCATGAACAAAAATGTTGGAATTCTGGCTAACACCAGTCTAAACACCACAAAGCATCACTTTATGCAGCCGTACTCCAAATGTCTTCCAACATTTGTGCACAGCGGATACTATTTAATACGCTGAACAAATTCAAAGGTCTTGCATTCACATAATGAATAAAATTACCATTCCTGGGCAAAGCCGGAACTTTACAGAAGCACTTGCTTAAAATACACGAATAGCCTCAGTGGCTTCCAAAGATTATTTGCAGAGCATGTTGCTAAATGGTGCTAGCAACTATGCCACTATTTGTCTGCTCAACAAGACAACATTAAATTGTAGAGTTAACCTACTGTCTTGTTATATTACCCCAAAATAGCAGTTTACAGCAGTCAGGTGACATCTTACTGTTCTTGAGGAAAAACCCCAAACTGACAATACTTTATTGAAAACATTACACTGCATTTTTCCAAATGATCCTCCAGTCTTTTCATTACCTTACTATCTCTCTCATTTGTGGTCACAGAGTATCTAAATAGTTTGTTAGTAATCTTCAATTCTAAAGAAGATTAAGTCACAAAACAAAGAAGAATCTGTTTTTCCTACTCTTTTTTCAGTTAATGCTTGAATCCACCATTGCGATACAATTCTTGCAATCACTTACATCTTGTTTTCTTGCCTGCTGTTGGTATTTGCCAGTGGTGTGTACAGAAACACTATGCAGAGGTGGCTGTAGCAATCCGCAGAAATTTTTGTGAGACCCTACAAATGCAGTGTAAAAGCCCCTTTCAGAACTTGAAAACTGAAATTATCAGATGGGGAAAAAAAAGAAAAATTAAAACTATTAAGAGTAATTCCACTACGAATCAAAGATATACATGATGTTTCCATAACATCTGACACAATGAGGCTTTGTCCCTACAAGAGGCCTCTGGGCATTCCTGGGAAATAAGCAATAGATTTCTGATATAAGCAGTAGAAATACAGATTCTCTGTGAAGCTTTGAGTTATTGCGGGGCCTCCAATATACAGGCAACCTTTGAAATAATTGAAAACCTGGAAATAAAAGCAACCTTTTAAAAATAAAATACATATATATATACACACACACATACATCTAAATAAATATAATTCTTCCTTGCTTTGACCTTTTTAGTCATTGCCAAGAATAGCTGGCTGAGGAATTGGCATCTGCCGTGAGCTCTCATTTTTTTTCCGATGCTGCTTTGCCCCAGTGCCCAGGCAGTCTCCGCACTTCCCCTCCTCTCATCCTCTCACCACTTTGCCTTCCTCTGAACCCAGGATACAGAGCAGCCTTCCAGCACAGAGCCCTTCTCTGAGTACAGACACCCAGGCTTTCCAGACCCTCTCCACCTTCTGCTAATCCCCATCTCACTGAGCTTTCTGATGCGACATTGCTTATACACAAAGAATGGAATCTCTCTGCTACCTGGAAGCATTAATAGAAGACGTTTGTACTGGAAATTATTAGCTTAAATGTGTTCAGACTGGAACTAAAATCCTTGTCTGCCCAAGCTGTATCTCTGTGGGTGATCTGGACACTAGACTTGGTAAAGTGTCTGGGATGCTTATTTAGAGAGCTAGAAACTTTGAGAACTGAGGGTAATGTTTGAATGTTGCAACAGATAGAAGCAACTCAAGAAACACGAAGTTGCTATGAACAACTGCTGTGTAGGCTACCCAGCCCTTGAAATTTTAGAATCCATGCTGCTAGAAATGCACTTGAACAAGAATGAGCCTATTTTGAGGCGAGACCAGAGCTGCCCTGTTAATAACTCTGAAGCACTGGACTGGTTACCAGGGCTTTCCCTCCAGAAATACTTTGGTTTAAAATAATAGGGGAGTATGCAGAGCATGAAAAGTGGAAAAGAAGAAAAGTGCTTCAAGACCAACCACTTCTTAGTGGACGCTTGGGAATTGCTTGGAGGGACTCCAAGTCTAGAACAAGGTGCGAAATCATACAATTAAAAGAAGGATGGCAGGTGTAAAACAGAAGTCTCTTATGGAGCAGTGGTTTGAGGTATAATATCTGCAGGAAGCTGACTGCCAGACGGACACAGAAGTGATTGAAGGAGGAGGCCTGGCAGGATTACCACAAGGAAGTAACGAGCCTTCAGGTACACTAAACACACACACGGTTTGTGTGACTTTTCACAAACCTCCTTTTCTCTTTTATGTTGTCTTAAGGTTAAAATAAACTGTACAGCGGTGGCAAGAAGGAGCCTGAGGCTCCTACAGAGAAGAGCTGAATGGTCACTGCCCTATAGGATGTGGAAGAGACTGTATCTCAACAGTCTGTACTGGAGCAGCATGGGGTTAATAGGAGTTCAGGATTACTTTTGATGCCTTTTTCAATGGCTCGGACAGGTGTCCCCTCCTGCTGAGGGCCTCCACAAGCTAAAGGACTTTATTCTGCCTTTGCACAGCCAATGTGACTTGTGTCGCTTGCTTCAAGAGAAGGGGGATCAAGCCCTCTAGCAGTAACTGAGAGACATTTTTATTAGTCCGGCCACATGCCTTGTTCCAAAGCCCCTGGCTTGTCATAAATTTTCTACATTAAACTCTTCAGCCAGATATGGCTCTACCATATGCAGCTTGCCCAACAGATTATTAAGAGAATATTCTTTTTGAACTGTCTCTTCTACAAGCAGCAGATGCAGCTGGCATCCAGCCTCTGTCACTGTCTAGCAAAGGAGCATGAAACCTCTACACTGAGTAGACAAAACCTGAATAAGGAAGAAACCCTAAAGTCAACATAAGCATTTAATACCTTCTTGTTTTGAAATCATTCATGCTAAAATGAGGCTGTGATAGTGTCAGCACAATCTTTATTTAAAAAAACTGTTGCAAATTTAAGTTCCAATTAAATACTTGGCGTGATCTATAGTTTTACCAATAGTAAAGAAGTACTGTTAAGAGGAAATGCCTTTTTGTACTCTGAATATAATCCAAATCCTCATTGGTATAAATCAGTTTAATTCCAAGAAATGCAATTTATACCATATCTCTAATAAATTCCATATAACCTCTGAGGCCATTCTTTTCAAGTAATTTCAACACTTTTTATTAAAAGAAAACGCCAATAAAATATCACAACCCTCACTGTAAGCTTCGCATTATCTCCCTTTTACAAACAGGTAAATTTGTGATTTACCCAAAGTTATATAATCAACTTGTGACAGAGCCAGCCTGTCATTCAGTCAGTTCTGCAGCTTCATCCTTCTCCCAAGAATAGCACTTGCTCCTGACCTCCATTTTAGCAAGCGTGTGACAATTGCTGTTTATAGAAATAGCAGAGTATAGGTACAATCCCTGTCTTTACAAACTCTTCCTCTATAGACATAGAAAAAGATTTCTTTGTGCAGAACTATCATATTATACTGGCCAGTAGAGAGAAATAGCAGAGGCTTTGCAATACATCTATTAAAAAAAATTGGTTTCTTTAGAAAGCTCTAAAACCTCATTTCTAGCCATAGAAATTGTGTATTCTGTTTATCAACATTCTTTCTCCATACTCCAAACTACATTATCTGGATGACATTCATTGTGAAGCATCGGCCTCACAGAATGTGAAACACGTGTTTACAGAGGAGGAGGGATGCAAGTTACTTTTATATACAGATTTTGTGATGTAAATGAGCTGTTGGAAAGACAGCTTGTGACAACGCGGGTATTTGGTGCTTCTTTAGTCTAATTAGAAACTGCCCTGCAAAGCCCAGCCATTAGCAGTGGAACACGCTGCTTATTTTATTTACCAATTAAGGCGTTGGATCGCACCTAGCTGGTCATAATTAGAAAAACTGGCACATGAGCAGAAGTAAACAATGGTTGTGATCAGGAGTACAGCAGACACCTACTTTACTATCTCTAGTAAATAAGTGCAGTTTGAAACAAGGAGCCTTTATCCAAGCCCTACAGCTTGCAAACCTCAAAGCGACCAGCAACCATACCCTGGACTGGAAATTGCCAGCCAGCCTCTTACCAGCTATTCCAAGCTTTGAACACCCACTTTGAAACAAGGCTGACAAATAAATGAGTTGATAAAATAACAGTAACCTTGGAAAAAGACAGATGTCCATATTAAAGAGCATTTGCTCCTCCTCTCTGAAACCACACAGTTCTTCACCAGGAAGCACAAGTATCACTCAAGCATACGCCTCAGGAACACAGAGGGGTGCCAGGTCCAGCATCCTGCTGTGATGCTTTAGGCAAAAATACACCCAATTACCAATGCCAGTAACTCGCACTGAGCAGCCAGGGCCGCATAACAGCAGTGACATTTGCACTCATCTCCCTTTAACTTATCTATAACTCTCTAAGAATTTTTTTTTCTCAATTTATCATAATTACATTTTTAAAAACAATGACCTTGAGTTTCACTTAATATTTACGGTAAAAATATTGTCAAGTTATTTTCCAAGTACAATTTGGAAAAAATATTTGAGCAGCTCTTCATAATTTTATTTCAGGTCAAACCACTTACTGTGTCAAAAATATTTTATTTCAGATTCAGATAAATTCACTGAAGTTAAAATTAAGCACAATGAGACTGCTAATATTCTTAAAATACTTAAGTGATTTGTGTGTCACTTTTAGGTTTTCACCCTACAGCTGAAACTGCACAAAGGATGTCGCCGAACCTGCAATTAAAAACCAAATGACCAAACCTCAACCATATGAGAGAAAGCTTTTCTTTACTTCTTGCAAAAAATTCTCTGGCTCCTCAGACAACAAAATCTATAGGTCCCACTATAGTGCAAGTAGATAATGAAAGTTATGTCTTATTTTAGCTGCTGAGGAGAGACATCAAACAGACATTTGAGGGTCCTGCAGGCAGCAACTAGGCATATATGCTTGCCAACCCTCTCCCACCTACCATGCAAATCTAGCTGTGGAGAGACCAGCTCTAGAAAAACATCTTCTCTTTTCACAGCTCACTCAAAAACTTGCTTTCCCTGATCCTGCTGAATATGATCTCATTTACCCAAAAAAAAGAAAAGAAAAGAACAGAACAGAAAAAAAAAGATGGCAGTCTCAGCAATGTGTACACCTTCCCATGTGAGAACTAAACTGAATCCATATGGGAACTGAACTGAGACCTATCAACTTTCACTTCTACATGGTGGAACAGTTTCCAGTCATCATTACTGATGTTATAGCAAGGCAGTAATCCATCCTCTTTTAAAATTATCTGTACTGTGTTTTGTGAAATTCATTCTGCTGTGCAATGATCTCATGTAGAAGAGTGATGAGCCACAGGTTAAGTTTTAAATGCCAACATTTTATCTCTGTGGAACAATGATGGTTTTTATTTGTAGAAGATATATTTCATGTCTTTATGTACGGCAACATCAAGCACTATTGGAACAAATGTCTTGCATTTCTTTGTCCACTTACATAGCCATGCAAGTAATTTTAGGCACTTCTTTCAATTACACCTGGATTACCAATGATCTATTAAGAACAGGTGAGAACAACAGGAGGGTGAACTTGAAAGTGAAGCAAGGCAGGTTTTGGTGAGCCATTAAATACCTTTGTGCTTATGTTCACTTATTTTACCATCTGTAAAAGAAACCAAGGGCCTCTATCCACAGTAATCACTGCATTTCACATTTCCATCAGTAATAAGGAGAGGACACCAGCTTTTTAATGTCTGCAGACAGTAACTGACACTGACTACAAAAGTACACTGGAAAAGAGACACAAAGCACTGAAGAAAAAGAATTACATCAGTGATGTATTTGACTTGCAGGTTTGCTTTATTTATTTATTAGGGCTTTTTTTGGAAGTTCACTTCCTGCATGCCTCTCAGCCAAAGTTCTTTTTGGTTTTATTTATGTGCTAAAACACACACACAGACACACACACTCCCATTTTAAAATTAATGGATGTGCTCCAAAGCACACCTCTGGGCAGCTGTTTGTACCCCAGAAAAGACTGCATTCTTCTGTCCTTACTACTGTGTCTGGAAAGGGTGCTGGAAGGCACGGGTGCCTATTTTGATCTGCAGTGTTGCATTAACAGGCAGATAACATTCAACCATAGATCCATTTCTCAGTGCCTGACAAAGACAGGGGACTTTATGAAACAATCTGACCGACTCATTTCAGATTAGCTAGAAGGGACTGGGGGTTTTTGGCTGGAGAAGTATTTGGAGGAGTGAGCAGGAGAGCGCCTGCTCTGCATATGCACTGACTGTTCTTGGCTTCTGGGCTTATATACAACAGCGCTCATCTAGAGAGCTGCCTGCTTATGGCTGGGGAAGAGACCATGCAGATTCACCTTGCCTTGGTCACCTCTATACAAGATTAATGCAGTGCATTCTTCTTAGCTGGGCTGGAAGTAGAGCAGGTGCAGAAAAGCATCTGTTTTCTCCCAGAGCAGAGAGAACCTATGTGAGCAGGCAACACCTGCACACAGGCCATTCACTGGGTTCGAGTGACTTCCTGGAGCCAGTCATTGTGCTAGAAAAGTTTCTTCCAAGTCCTGTGTAGTTCTAGACTCAATCATAACTGATATCCTTGCACTGAAAGTACTGTCACAGCTATTAAGGTCTGCCAGGAAGCTCTTGCTCTAAGACTGAGGTAAGATCTCCTGGGACTGGCAGGCTCTCAACTAATAGTCTCAGCCTTTGAAATTCATTCCCTTTGGCAGCTTCCCAAAGCCAGATGCTAATGACCTTAGGCATGATGCAAGACCTTTTGATTGGTGTAATTTTAATTTTTTTTTTTTTTTAAATTCCTGAGCAATGAAGCCAGAAATTTCTTATCTTTGGAGAAAGTGTCCATTTTAGCATTGCAAGTGACCACCTAACTTTGGCAGAACACTGTATGTAACAATCTTACAGGTAAAAAAGTCATTGACTCAGTGTTTAACAACAAGAGGTTTTGAATGGTTCTTTATATAACAAAGCGAGACCTTATGATTCAAGTTTACGCTCAAATACCTTTGGATTTCCATCCATTTGTTATACAGTCTTCTAGGGAACTGGCCTAATGCAGTAAATGCTGACACTGGACTTGAGAGACCTGGGCTGGACGGTATCCCACCCCTAAGCCAGACCATTATGCGACCACAGCAAGCGATTCATCTCTCTCTCCCCCTCCTGTTGCCTGTGCAATGGAGTTTGCCCTATCTGCAGAAGGGAGAGTACCTTGGGCCATGCTGCTAAGGGCTGTTTTCAGTGCCAGCCAGCCCGGTATGTTCCATTAGTTAACCTCTTGTAAAGAACAAAATTGAATAAACTGATTTTTAGCACAATGCCTTCCTGACTTCTCTGATCATTAGTGTCAGTAGAGGATATTCCAAAAGATTACCCTCTCCAGGCCTCCTCTATCTTCAGTGCAGAGGGAGAGGCTCCTTCTGGGGTTGTTTCAAAAGAGGAGCCTAACGCAGATATTCTGCATAGCTCTGCACAGCCCTCAACAGAAACGTCGATACCTAGGAACGTTGGGGCCTAGGAAGTTAGCTTCATTAAGCATCACCTTTTTTTCCTTTCCTTCCCTACTGTCTCCAAACACTTTGAAGAAAACACTACCAAGGTAATGTCATAAACCTACAGACTTCTTAAATTCCCCTTAAAGTATATTTAAAATTAGATCCCAGTATGCCATCAGTGATAAAAGCAGCAGCAGTGACTGTGCCTGCACAAAACACCGTAAATAATAACAGGATACTTTGATATTCTGCAGTAAACAAATTTTAGTTTGAGGCTTTTAAAGGCTTGACCATTTTCTTGGATGGGCATTTTAGAAGTCCACAAACACTATCTATGAATGTTCTCAAAAATGAGTTCTTGCTCAATATTTCAATTGAGATAAATATCATAAATCTAGCAAAACCCAGTCTGACTTACTTTCCCAAGCAAATAGGCACAATAAACAGGTTTTCAGCTTATTGCAGGGAACTTCAACTTCTAAACAGTCAGAAAACCAAACTAATACATAACAGACAATGAAGGACTCATCTATGTTTAAAATAGCTCTGTAATTCTAATTAGAAACAAAGTCACTGCCATTTGGCTGTTCCTCAGTTTTAAACTTATGGGAAATTGTCATTTTGGGGGCACTGTAGTTTTATAATCTCGACATTGGGTCATCAGTGCACAAGTCTTCAGTGGCAGAGTTACAAAGATGCTGCAGCACTAACTAGGGGCACATTAGAATGACAGGGTGCTTCACACCACTCCCACAATCAGGATAAAGGGAATCACCACTTGCAAGGCCAATGGGAGGAAGGAAAATATATTTAAAAGCTCTCATCCCTGGAGATTCTCACCTGCTGACAGAATACATCTTTTATGAATGGGTAAATAATTCAATCACCTCATTCTCTCTAAAATTCAGTGGGCCCCATCTGTTCATTTGCTCAAGGAACCTACACAGGTATCAGCATTGAGCTACAGTGAAAGGTTTGGAAAGCTGTTATCACATTAGCTGGTACCTGGAAATGAGGTAAGAGCACGAGTTCTACAACTGGAGCCAAAGGATGGAGACTCATACCGCATCTCAGTGGCAGACTTCTGCTCTCTGTGCATTAAAGAAATGTAACCTCAGCTGAGCAGGGGGGTTATACTGGGCTTCCTGCACTTGACTACGAGAAGTATCCGGCACAGTTTGCCACGCTAATGGTATTTAAGCTCTTTGCAAATGTTGTCCCCAAAGACATGACTGGGGACTTGTCCTATCCTGCTTTTAGGCTGCTGAAGTAGCTGATGTAGCAGAGGCAGGCAAGCACTTGGCTGTTATCCTTTCCCTGACAGGCACTGCTGCAATACTCTGGAGGATTCTGATCTGTCGCACCACTTCTAGAGTTCAATTGTAGATTACCTTCAGAGTATTTCTAATGATCTATTACTAATTGCTAAGAATTTTATTCCAGTCCTAAATTCAGAAGGGAGAGAAACTGTGCAGCTTTCAGCTGTCAAGGACAGTAATTCAGTACTTAAATCGTAAGCGTCAGAAGTTGTAAGTGGACTGATTTATACTAATTTGCACAACCTTGTTCATCTAGGTGAAATCTGTAAATAATCAAAGAAAAACAGGGAAAGGGCATTTGAGTAAGATCATATCACTAAACCAGCATCCATGTGACTAAATCAATTAAATAAAGATGTGCTGGTGTTACTGTTTTAGTCAGAAATGAGGCCTACAAGCTCACAAGGTATAAAGAAATTGTATTTGGAAAAAGTTGAATAAAGGGGGGAAAAAAAATCATATTTGGAAGCCAGATCCTTAGTATATCTCAGACCGATTTAAGACCACTGAGGTCAGTTAAACCATGTCAATTCCCACTGACTTAAAGTTTTGCCCTGTGTTTATGCAAGAGAAAATGACAGTGTTAAGTAGTTTGTAAAAAAAGACCTGGCAGAGCTGCAGAATAGTCTGCTGCTTGACTTTTCAGTTAGGATATACATTCCATGGCTGTATAAAGAAAGGGGAGGGGGGGAGGGGGAAGAGGACTGGAAACTCCACCTGGATGCTATCAGTCTTGCCCAAGTAAACAGTACTGACATTAGTGCTAGCCTGCTGAGTGGTACAGGTTAGGAAGGGTCACAAAGGCAAAATGGTGGCCAAACGTGCCTTGAGGTAGAGATGCTCTGGAATCTGTCACAAAAGGAGAGAGCTGAAAGCTCATTTTATCTAGAAGTCATTTCATTTTAGAGTTCAAAACAATTAAAGACATTGAAAGAATTGTACAAACATGGATTATAGCAAGACAGAAACAATCTCCATTTTCATATAAACATATACTCAACTACATGCATTCGGTGTGATGTGTATTGTTCTTGAGGTAAGAGTGCAGCACACCCATAAAATGGCAAGGGGATGTATGAGACAGAGTAAAAAACCCCCAAAACCTAACCCTAACAAGCCAGGAAGTTTTCCTCATAATACTTAACAAATACTCATGCAATACAACTAAGATTTTTTGTTTAAGAAACAAAAAGGAAGAAAGCCTTCAAGAGGTAAATGCCATGAAAGAATTTCATGTCCTGTCCCAATAGCTAAATAAAGTTTTTGCTGAAGCCCCTTGAGATAAACTTTCTTTTGATGCTCAGCTTGTTAAGCTGCACCCAGATCTGCAAACCAGAGAACATCTATTCGTACACATTAATCACCAGCTTCTAACAACTGTTTTGTGAGGGTTTTTTACATGACTTCAAATTCACTTGAAAACCATATTAAGAGAAAGAGCTTACAATAATTACTTGAATTTTCTAGCTTGTTTTCTTTTTCTTCTGTCTACAAAAGCAAACCTGAAACTCCACCTGGAAACCTCAACTCCTGAAAAATAAATTTTACCAGTAATACTCTTTTGCAAGAAAAGCTCCACAGCTGAAAGATTTTTCCTAATATCACTCCCAATTCCCTCCCAATGCTTTAGTTCATACCAAGGAAACAGAACAAAGCACGAGTGATATTTGCATATGGCATTAAGCAACAAGACTTGAAGTGTTCGCATGTTTTGACAATTGTCCAAATCTACAACTAGGGTGGGATTTTATGGCTAACTCAGAAATGAAATGGTTAATAAATCTTCAGCACTGATCCTTTTTCAAGCATGTTCAAATAACACAGTAAAAAAAAAAAAAAGAGAGCCTCAACTGTAAAGTGAAGTTCTGAACTAATTTTACTTCTCCTACAGCATGCCAGGAAGTGTATTACATGCCATTGGCGAGATACCAAACCTGTGACTCTAGGGGGATGACTGAAGGAATCCTCACAATTCCACATCTTGGAAATAAATTCTATGCTAGGAGGAAAAGCTCTGTAACACATGCCATCTGGTACCCTTTGCCTTCTTTTTCTGAAAAGGGAGAAAAGAGAGACGAGGCTGCTCCCTCATATATAGAGCATGACACAGTGGGCAAAACCCACCTCTTGTTAACAGCAGTAGAAGCAGGAACTCAGCTGGTGCTTTGGTGCTTTTCTCTCCCAGCTGCACTTCTGTAGAACACAGGCATTTCCATAAGTCTTGTTATCAATCTGAGTTATCTCAGATTTATATCAGGAAGCCCATTATAATAACTGGGAGTGTCATTTGGCCCATTAATTGCAGGAGAATAGCATCTAATTGCATTGTAAATGGAAAAGGTTATGCTGACGCCACCATACTGCACCGAACTCCCTCTCAGCCATTGTATGATTTTTTCCTTTAATTTGTAATGTCGTAAGTAAAAATCAAAACTATGTCCAAAATTAAAAATCACATATTTTATTGAATCTTAAAATAGGCAAGTAAGAGTTAAGAGAAAAGCATATAGTATCATGTACAGAAAATCCAGATGAGAAGCAATTACTGCTCCAGGATTACTGAAAGGATGTTTCAGTAAATCTTTGAGAAACACTAACCTGAAGTAGATGAGAAAATTTCAAATGTAAGTAAAACTCTTCAGATAGGTAAATGTCTACCATTTATTCTCACTGCCCCAGTATTCTTTATCCTGATAGATAAAGTAGAAATGGCTATGAGCCAGAGTGAGTTAGCCCCAAGGAAATTCCTGCAGAGTAGCAGGAGGCATGTTGGGGAGGTGGCTTGAGCATTTCTGCATTCCAGCTCTCTCCAGTGGCTCTAATGACCTAGCGGGGCCATCTGCAGCCACATTTCAGTTTGGGCAACACCCAGGCTGCTCTAACCTGTGGTATAGACCAAAGTACCTAATTTGGCTGAGGATACAGATACTGAAGTGATATAAAGCACCCTTCCTTGTATATGAAGTGAGGTACTGGTATAGTGATTTATTTGGGTCATTCATTATACCGTTGAATGACAGTTAGTAAGTCAGTGTCCAAATCTCATGAGACAAAGAACACCTAATTTATACATTTATAGTGATAGAAAGCCACCAGTATAATAAAAATCAATAATTTATAACATAAGGCCTTGCAATACTATTGTAACAGCATGTTCCTTAAGGCAGTAAAAGTTATTAAACAAGAAATGTTTATTTATATTATATTATATTACCATAGTATCATGACTGGGGTCCATTTTCATCTGAGTGCAAATATTTAACTCCCATTAATGTTCACAAGAGGTTACCTAGCATGTACTTTGGCAAGAAAAAAACCCTGAATTTTAACATTAATCTTAAGCGAGCTTTCAACTTGAAAGAATTTTGAGAGTACTTTGTATTAACACTATCTTAATTGCTTTGAAATCTGGATTTTGCGTGGTGTATACACAGATAAAAACAACACATGCTAACATTAAATTGCATATTTTAGGATAATCGGAAATAATTGTGCGTCACCTCTCTGTAAGCTGCCTAGCTCGCTCTGTGAAGGCACTGTTAGCAGAGATGACGAGAGCATGGTTGACCAATTCCCTCCATTTCTAAGAACATTTTTTCCCCCTAGCCTTGCTTCACAGAGGAAAATTAACACACAGGGTTTTTTTTCGAAATAGGAATGGTGGAGGAAATTTGTATTGTATCTGAAAAAGAAACAACCTTTTGGCATTCTTTGTTTACAGTCTGGAGATTTCTCCTTGTTCACACACGCACTCTCAGAGAGGACAGTGAGGTGGCATAGATATATAGTGCAAGTAGAATCTGGCCCTTCATTTTGTGAAACTGCTTTGATCATGACTTTCTCCAGACATTATTTTAAAGTAGAATGCAATTGACCGCTATTGCACCATATGTTCCTTATGTGTGAGCTCTGTCTTGTTCATTAATTTTTATGCCACTACTGTTGGAATTCAGCCAGTGTAATGTGGAGGCAATTAGCAATGTCAGAGTGTTCATGCCAGCATATAATGAGAGCGAGAAAGAGAGAAATGGAGAGGTTATACTTCCTGCTACAGGCAAGGGTCCTCTTCAGAGGGTTTTCTTTCTTTTTTCTTTTTTTTTTTTTGTTTTTTTTAAATGTTATTTGAAAACTGAAAAATGTAATAAATACAGACAGGTAGCAAGAAATGTAAGCCTCACTGTAGAAGGCAGATTTACTCATTTATAAAAACTCTCCTAGAGCTTTTTAATATGTTCACCTATTTTCAGAGGATAAAACTGAAGATGCCCTGTGGCCTGATGACCTTGTCTTCTAATCTTAGAAACACTGCAGTCTACTTTAGCTCTCTAACAAAATGCTTATTTTTAGCCTGCAAAAAAAAGATGCACGTATACATTACAACAGAAATGTACATTAAACATTACATGCTTCTATGACATAGCATTTACTGACCTAATCTGTAGCTTCTTGTTTTCTTAAAAAAGGAGCTACTACTGCAAATCATGCCATCTGAGAACTAAGACATTTGCTGTTCTCGTTCCTGTTTGTGCTTTTCAAATTTTCAAGATAAAAAACTAAGGCATATGCCTGAAGTTCCTAGGAATACTGAAGACCTCACTAAAGTATCCAGCTTTTCCCATTCCAAGGATACACACACAGAGACACCCCCGCTTCACTTGCGGTGAGAAAACGGGCCAGTTTCGGAATATAGCTTCTGCTTTATCTCTGGATATAAATGCACCTAACATAAAAATTCTGCAGCATTAGGAATCTTGTGCCCATAAATCCCAAAGTAGAACTCTACTAGAATATCTCTCATAGTATCTTCCCGCTGAACTCTGTATTATATTCCCAAGAGACAGAAGATAAAAATCCCACTATATAAACAGAAAACTCCTTCATAGTTGAAGACTTGATATAATTTTGGTGTTCTTGTGTAAACATCTACACGTATGTTTACAAAGTAGATAACTGAGAAAAAACCTGACTAATCCAAAACTCAAACTGCAAAAAATCCTAATCCATATTCATTTTTGCTTCTTTCCACTTCACATCATAAGTGATTCAGACCCAGGCTTGGGTTTCACAGTCCATTAGGGAGATAGACAACTTTGAAGTTCACTGGGGACAGAATTTTCAGTTCTATAGTGTTTAATGGTTTCATTATCCATTTGCCTGTGAAGTCATTAAGCAACTCTGCACTAGTAATACAGTTATAAAGAGATCCCTCCCACTGCAGTCATTTAAATACCAGTTACAGTAGCATGGTGCTGCTAGGGGTAAGGGTCTTGTAGCTTAGTGGCAGCCTTTACACTTTTGAAAGTTTGGCAGGTATATAAAGGTAGTTTGACTAATCCACCTTAATTCCTACTGGCTATTTACCCTTGTCACAAAACTCACAGCATCTGGCCAGCTTCATAGTGTACAATCATCTTTAAAGAATTCCACTTGGAGGTTAGGAAAGGCACTACTGCACTGAACTAACAACACACAAAAAGCCTGATCCAAAGCCCACTGAGGTCCAAGTCATGGCTTATTGGGCTGAGAAGAAACACATACAGTTTGGCAGGATGGCCTGCCTAGGATTCAGCTACTGTAATTTGTTCAAACTTCAAGAGTAAAAGAATTTAGTCAGAGTTTTTAGTAAGTCTCTAAAGCAGCTCAGAGAAGTGTCAAGAAGTTTCTAAGTTGGAATTTTGGTAGCATGACATTGGAAAGTTCACTGAAAAGCTGGAATTAATCACTTTGTTTGATAAAGTATTTTTTCTTTTGTCCAATTCATCTTGACTTTTATACATTTAATATTGAGAAATAAAAGTGGAAGGAAGCTGGGAACTTCCAAAAGGGCAGATTTCAGTAGCCTAGCAGCTGCCACATGCCCATTTGTGTCTTTTTCAGTGGATGCAGTGAAAGACCTTCACAGGTATTTAAATCAAGAGCAAACTCCAACTTTCTATCAGAGACAAAAATCATATCTAGTCTTTATTGAGCATCTACTTATTCTAGTAGGGGACAAACTATGTGCTGGCGTAAGTCCAATGAAGTCAAGTAAATTATCAAAGCAATACCGTTTAACTGATAGGAGTGAGCAAAGCATTGACATTTGAAAAGTATGTGCTTCGCTTACTTTCCTGTTGTTTGCAGTAGTAATACCGGGGAGTTTCACTTTAATTGCATGTTAAGAATAGAAAAGAAAGGAGAAGGCTTAGAGAGCAGACATGAGGTGATTGGATTAAGAAACAAAACCCAGCACTACTAAGTAGCAGGGTAATTCTTCAGTCAAATGTTATTAGAAGAATTAATATAGTCTCTCCACTGTAAACTAATCCAGTGATTTCAGTTTCCTCTATTAGTTAAGTTTAAAAAAAAAAAAAAAGATAAATTTGCACACAGCATGCAAGACCAGTTTAGGAAAAAAAATCTTTTGGAGCTTCACAGGAATCTCACATTAGTAGGTAGAATTTGTTCATAGATCGCAGTAGCAAACGGTGCCTCTCAGACATTCGCATTGCCATTTTGACAGACCATCCTCCAACCCTTCTCTCTCCTGAGAAGAGCGACAGCAAACTCTGTTCGCTGAGGCTGTGCAGTCGTCTGCCCTGTGGCTCTCCTCCTCTGGCATTTACTTCCAAGCCTTCCTCCCTGCACTGCTCCTAATGTGTTCAGACACCCAGGACGCAGGGAGAGGTTGTGCATTCAGTATGAGGCACGACAGAAATGCCAGCTACAATCACAAACTTGCCCCCACCAATTCTGCTGCCGATACAAACTATGCATCAGACACAGAGTTGGCAAGAAGCGGTTTCATAGGCAAATGGCAATGAGGCAACAGAATTTTATTTCTGAAGGAAATCTCTACTTTGTTTCCTCCTATCCTTGTCTAGAGCTCTCTCTGAGACGGAACTATTCACACAGTATGAAATATGAACTCAAAGTTTTCTGCCTCAAAATCTAAGGAATGTGCTGCATGCTGCAGAACTGCAAGTGAGCAGAAATGGAGTCTCAGACTCAGTGAAGACCTAGTCATAGGTAGCGTTTGGTTACTGAAAAGGTACCTCCTAACACAAAGTGTGTAAGCCTCCCAAATGCCGTAACATGCATATGACGTGACCCTGTCACCTACCTGGGACAACACAAGTCTCCTCCAGCTTAAACTCATGGCTATTTGATATTTAATGGAAGATTCCTTTCTAGCTGTAGATCTGGAACCCAGGGTTCCTTTCTTCTTAAGAGACCCAAGAGACTGCATACCCAGCAGATACCCTGTACCTGTTCAAATGGGTTGGCTGAACTCTCATCACTTCCTCCTGCTGCAGGATTTTCTGTACTGGGCCCCCAGCAGCACTGGACACTAGCAATGGCACGCCAAGCAGCGTAGGTACATTCCCAGAGCTACCTCGATATTGCTGCTGCAGAGGCCACTAGACCTTCCACTTTGGTCACATTTTCAAGCCTCCTCCTTCTAAGTGAAGATCAGTAGCATGATCAATTCAAAATATAACCTTAAATCATGAGGTAATCAATCAATTTCGAAAGGTGTTCAAGACACAAACTGATATAGTTACACCTTAATGCGGTACACAGCAGTTGCTAGTAGGAGAAAAGAAATCTGGCTCCAGAGGTCATCCTTTTGCCCACAGTTTTCAGAGGAAGGAACCGTGATATTTACCTTTTATCCTAGTGCATCTGCCACACGCTTTTGGGTGCACCACCTAAAATTTCCCTATCTTCTTTTTCTCATAGACAAGATAAACAATGTTACCTATCAGCTGACACACTGATCAGGCCAAATTTACTTTTTGTGAGGGACTTGAGAACCTTTGGGATTAGGTGCTGCAGATGGGAAAAATACTCTTGTAGTAACTCCAGAACATCCCACAGAGTCCAACAGCAAAGCTCTCCCACTGTACACAAGAATAGTTTTATGAAGAATAAAAATGACAATAATAGTAAAACAATACTGAACATTCAGGAGGAGACTGGCTTGTAGTTTTCATGTGCAGTCATCTGAGTCAGCTCTCCAAGGAGTGCCAAGGGCTAAATTCATCCTTGAGTTATGCTGGCTTCTGCCAATGTAAACCAGGACACGTGGCCTCTGCCAGCAATGCAGGGAGAGGCTGCACCAGGGGAAAGCACCCCCAGCCTTCCTCTTTGTTGGGGGTCTAAATGTAGCAGCAGTGCTAAGAGAGAGCAGCCTGGCCAGTTCCTAGCTATGGCAATTCAAGGTGTCATGGTGTAAGCATCTTTTACTGTGGGCTCTATTACAGAGATTCAGGCAGATTTTAAAGCAGTCTTAGTCAGAGCCTACTGAAATGGGAATAATGGTGACCAAAGCTCTCACCAAACCAGAGCAGGGTGAGCTTATAATGGAAGTATCACTGGCACAAAGAGAAGTAAACCCACCTCTAGGCATTTTGTCCATCTTCAGAGTTTCTGTGCAGTTTGTATCAGTGGCCAGGTTTGCCAGCCTGTGTTGCATAACACAACTTAATGTACAGTCAGATTGAGCCTGTGATTTAACTGGGAAACAGCTGTGTGACTCAGATGTTTTAAGGGGAGGGCAGAATACTGTGTACAGAAAACTGTCCTCATTCCACCATGAACAAAGAAGGGCAAAAACACAGGCACCTCCACTGTGCCAGCTATACTGCTGCAGCATAGCAGTCCTCACTTGGCAAAATATAAAAAAGGAGATTAGCAAGTATAATAGCATTTTACTGTGCTCTTTAGAGTGAAAAATCATTTGTATGTTACCACTACTGATGGTCCAAAACCACAATGCAGAAACTAAAGAGAGAATCCAGATCTGAACCTTCATCCAAACCCCACCCTCTGGGTTCAGTTCTTTGTTAGATCCAAGACTGGAAGGTACCTATTTTCTGTCTTCTGGGAGGCTGTCATTTTGCAAGGCCTCATCAAATTCATACACTTCACAGTTGAAAATCTTGGGAGGAGCATCTCAGTTCTGATCACCACAAAACAGACTTGCCAACCAAACTGGCAACCCCCAAACTAAGTCTCAACCAGAAGCATGCACCACTGCCCAGTCTCTCCCAGGGTGGAGCTTTGCCAGCAGAAGAGGCCAGCAGCCACCCAGGTCTAGCTCCATTACACCGTAAGGATGGCTCCAAGTTAAATCCTGAGGAATACACAAAGATTTGGCTTTATGTAAAGGCTAAGTTGTGACTGTCTCATCTTGGTCCCTGTTGGAGCAGAGCCCAAAACCACCACACGCTTTGGCACTGTTTGTTGTACTTGGCAATCTTTGCTCAAGCTAGGTGGGTGCATTGGCAGGACTTGTGAGGAACCCCTCCTCTTTAATTGGTGGGAATGTACCTGTAAGGCTGAGCTGTGTTTGGTAAGGCTAAGTGTTCCCGCGAGGGAAAACGACTCGAGACAATGCAGTTGGTGTTTAGAGTAACAAGACAGAGGATGACTGAGGCACTCTTTCATGTTACCTGGAGGGCCCTGTTAAGCTCTCTTACTGCTTTCTGTTGTTTCACCATGAAACTGTGTCCCTTGCTTTAGCTTTAGGGAAAGCTGATGAAATATCAAGACAACCCAAAAGAGTTTTTTCCCCAGCAGGAGAAACCTAGACCATATCTAGCTTCAGTCACTATTTTGTTCCATGTCAGAGGTTAAAAATAGCAACACAATTTTTGCTGTGAATTGTCTAAAGCAGAGAAATTAAAAGCTACAACTACCATGTTTTTTCTTGGTGCCTTTTTTTAAATTAAAACAATTTCTTATGGACAAGAAGGTTACATGAAAATGAAACTTTGTCCTACTTACAGGCTGCCTAGCGCCATTTATATTTTTTTGTATGTGACAGAAGTTGGCGATGATTTTAAATTTCCTAAAGCTAAGTATACATTTCAAGCATTGACTTGAGAGCTATTAATTCTACAAGCACAGACTATAAGGGGTTTAAGCTATGTTGCAATTTTACCATTAGCAGGAGTGTTTTCTCTGAGTCCTGTGCCTTTACATTAGATGACAGAAGGCTGTATATCACTTCCTGCACAAAATTAAAGGTGATCAGAAGTATGTGACCTCTACTGTCTGAGTTAATGGAGTTTCAGATACCTCAAGACTGAAATTATTCCAAACAGATAGATGAAATATCATCTCGCCTATTCAGTAGAGGGCAGTGGTAGTTAAAAGGCATGCACACCTATTAAAGTCCTGTCTCCAAAATGTTTGTCTGTCATGAATCTAACAGCAGAAAACACACTGGACAGGCAGAAACAAGAATGGTGGACTCAATGCTTTTGGTTAGGTTCCTCTGCTCACTTTCTCCCATCTTTCTTCCTATCTCCCACCCCTCCCTTTTTCTTTTTTCTCCCTGTAATGGATGGTATCATCAAGGCCAAATGCTTGCTACAATGTGTTCCCCCTGAAAAGCCAGCAGGAAATAAAAATGCTCAGAACCTTGTGGGATCAAGTTCTTAATGGCTCTAAATGAGAGTAAACACATGCACATGTGCATGCATGTACACACACACCCAGCATCTCTTTGTCAGACCTTTTCACCAGACAAGGAGAACACAAGCTTGAAAAAGACTGTTCCTAGTGGCAAGGACACTCAGACATGGGGGAGGAGGTTTCAGTGCTGTCCCCACACCTAGCAAAATTAATTTATTCGATTCATTATATAGTGTTATGATTACAATTAAATGCAAGTGCCAACAAATACAGCAAGAATGTTACATTTTGCTACCTTAGCTCACAATCACACACCTAGTGTCACTTCACAAACACTGATTTCTCAGCCAGGACAACTGAGTAAGGAAAAGAGAGATACATACATTGGGTGTGCATTTAAAATTATGTGCATGAAAATATATGAACAACTGTAAATATTCTAACTTTTCCTGGTCTAAAATATCTTACCTTGGCAATCTTAAAAGCATACAGGAGAAGAAGGAAAACCCGATTGAACAATGGACACATTCCAAGTGGGAGCATATGACCAAAGAAATGGGGGCCAGGTCAGGAATACTGGAAACAGGAATTCTGAAACAACTGTTACAGTATTTGTTTTCAGGGAAAAAAAACCCTTGCAGTTACACTTATTTTATTACAGGTACAGGATAATTCTGCTACAGTATCTTTATGCCTTATTACAATTATCTTCAAAGAGAATTACTGTTGAATATAAGAAGCATGGTTTGTGTTATGTCTTTACAAACTTAAACAAGTTGCTAAATGGTAAGCAGGAAAAAAACGATTCATTTTAAAAAAATCCCCTGGACCTTAAACTGCACATATAGTAGTCACCAGTTTGCCATAAATGCAAGTTACTGCAACATTTCTAAAGATGGGACAGTTTTACCTGCCTGCCTGGCATCAGAGTGGCCAAGATGCGCAAGTGGCACCCGGGTCTGACTGATGAGTACTGTCCCGTAAGGCTTTGCCTCCACACGCCCACACCTGCGTCCCCTCCTCAGTTCTGCAGGCTTCAAGTTCAGTTTTGGTCTACAGCCTTTCCAAAGACCTATCTGCAACTGTCAGAGTTTATAGCTGTTGAATGACACTTCCTATCAGCAGCTACTTAATGAAAGAGGCTTTCCATGAGAAGGATCAAGTGTCAGTCTACTTTGCCCTTCTTCTCTGGAAAACCACACAGGTCCAAACGAGAAAGGCTGCTTAGCTGCCATCTCACATGATTCCACTCCAGTGCTTTAAATGTGGCCCAGTTTCATCACTGGCTGTTATCTCTTCAGCTGGAATGGATTCACTGGGGGGAAGTGCCACAGCCTTTCCTTGCACCCCACAGCACTGTTAAAGGAATTGCTTGGGCCATGGTGGAAAAATCGCAGCTGAGTAGCTCTGCCAGTCCACATCCAAAGGACGGTTGCATCGTGCTCTTCAGAGTCCCATCCTACTGACTTTACCAACAGATTTCTTGAATCAGGAAATATGGCTGGGAAAGGNAAAAAAAAAAAAAAAGGGCAAATAATGCTTCACTACATTAACAGTGAATTACAGCTTTATTCTGCTCTCCTTTCAAGTGTTCAATGTTTTGAGCTAAATTCAGCTGAAAAACATTATTTGCATTGAGTAACAAACCCCAGGTTTACTATCCTAATGATGCTATTCTGCTCTACATATGTGTTTGCATGTAAGCAATGATGCCATTTACCCTTTAACTCCAATAAGCTTTAAATGGGAAGAAAAATATTAAAAAAAATAATCACAAAATGAACAAATGCACACTGCTACAATCTACTGAAGCATATGCTGAATTAAGGTACCTCATAACATCAGTAAAGAAATAAAAGGCATGAAATCAACACTGAGTAGGTAGAATGAATTGTTTGGTTCTTAGCAAGATGTAACTATCCTCTTCTCCACAGAGCCGAAGAAGTTTCTTGTTAGCAAGTTGGCAACATTTGAAGCATTATTTCCTGATTAAGTTGATAGCTGGTATTCATTGCAATCACTTGAGGATATCTTAGTATCCTGTGCAATTTTAAGTCCTCTGTAAAATATCTGGAAGGAAGCCTTGCAGGCTCTCTAACACTGACTCAGCTACTTGGTGACCAGAGGCTTTGCTGTGGTAGCAGCAAACTCCAAAGTCCTGTACTTACAGAACACACTAAACACCAAGCCTTTGTAAGCACAGAAACAATACATGCAGCAACTATTTACTTGCTGCCTCATCTCTCTGGGAAAAGCCCTGCAACTTTCTCATACCCTGCCTAACAAAAACCCCATGCGGATTTAACTCCTACATGATATATGGGAACATACTCTGTTCTCAGAAAGAGCTGCAACTTGTAATCTTTGCCCAGCTTCATATATCCAGCCATCAGGCTGAGGCTTGGCAGTGGTCAGTATGCAAAATGCTCCCCCCCGCAACTAACCTCAGAGGGAAAACTCCTAGAGAATCCACCCCAAGTAGACTGCAGAGGCAAAGTGCAGCTGTCTGCAGCTATCCGAATGTCTCAGGCTTGGTCATCTTGATCTTTTTAATGACCCCGCCTATCAGTGGAATACAGGCATCTGTTCAAAAGAACCTAGCAGCTCCTGACAGAGCAGAGCACACATCAAAGCAGAGTGGGTCAGATTCTGCCCTCGCTAGATGCATTAATTCAGAATAACTGAAACGAAATCAACAGAATTAGCTGTCATTAACACTACAGTAACCAAGAGGTAAATCTGCATGGTTCTCTTCTCACTGCAACTTCGGCAGATGTGCTACTTTTTGTACTTCGAAATATCTACATGTTTTATGGCCTAATTATTTTCAATTTTCCTTTGGTGAAGGGGCATGAGTAGGTCCTGAAGAAGGCAAGAGACTGCCTATATTTCTATCAGAACTTTCTTTTGCTGGCATTACTGAAATGCCAGCAAATGCAACAGATCTGCAACACGTCTCAGGGTGCAATGAGTTAATCTCCCTTCTTGCAGATCACCTATATCGGTCCAGATGCTTGGTTGGGAGGAAGCATAACCTAAGTGTAGCAGGCTAAAGAATAAAAATATTTTTATGTACTGTGCTTATAAAAAATTCTATTTGCTGTGTTATGTTTAGAACCTTCCTTCAAGGATTTTCTTTTCATACTGAGAAAAATAGCTCCATACACTCCTTGTTAGAAAACATCCCTGCCTAAAACGTCTAACCTCCTCTGTGAAAACTGATCCTGTGCTGTCGCTCTGCATCTTTATTGTGCCTTCAAACTTGTATCTTAAAATAAACCCAAGACAATGGAAATCACCGTAAACTGCCACTTAAAGTCAATGTAAAGTTTATAATCCTTTGCAGTCCATTCTTCTATTATGCTGATGACAAGTTAATTCGGGTGATAAAATAGAAACAAAAAGCACGGAAGTAATCCTGTTTTACAGAGTATTATTCAAACAATAATAGCTTCCTTCGCATAACACTTATTTCATTCCATCATTACTACTATTATTACTACTGTCTTAAGCCATGACAGACTGTGAAGGGTCAAAGATAATTTTTATCAATCAGCCTCCCTTTGTCTTTGGCAGGTTTAATCATGTCACTTGGAATGTAGCATGAGGGGCCTGATGAAATTGGAAAAGCATGTGAAGATAAAAATCACTCTCAGATGAATTCAGACACTTCCTGCCACTCTGCAGATGCCACAGTGCTGCAAGCCACCCTCCCAGGAGAGATGATTCACCTGGAAGGAGGGCCAGGCTCTGCCAGATGTGTAGGAGGCTGCCTGAGACCCACATGCTAACACTGTCTCAATTGTATGAAGCATATGCTTTCAGTCAAGGGTGAAAAATGCAGGCACCAGCACATGCCAAAAGTCTTTCAAGCATGGCCCACCAGTCAGCCTGAAGCTTAATGCACTGATCCATCGAGTCAGCAGATGTGTGTCACCACAGTACAAGTTGAAGCTGGTTAAAGCTATAAAAGAGTGAAGTGACCTAATCCAGACATTCAAATCTCACAAAGAAAACCATATTGTTGTCACTTTGGGGGGCTTAATGTGGGACTTTAAGCACAAACACTGAAAGACTTCTTGGAGTAAAAAAGACACGTTGCTACAAAAGCATAAATCCCAACCCTGAGCTACACTTGTACTGATTTCAAGTTGATCTGATAAAAGCATAGCATGGCTTTCCTTTTTAGTACTGAGCATACAAAAAAGAACATCTGCAGAATTTTATTGCTAGAGCCATAAATGCTCCTTATCCGCTTGGTTTGAGGCAGAAGTCCAAAAATACCTGGATAGACAGTTTATTTGCAAAGTACCACTACGTACTTGGTAGAGCCAGTGAGTTACACAACATATTCTTTCACTCCTGGCAGGGTGCTGTCAGTACCAGCTAGGAGTCCGGCAGCAGAAGCTGGCTCCATAACGCCTGGGAACTCCTCCCTTCTTTCCATTTAATAATCATTTAGTGGGTACAGTATTTCCCGACACACTCAAAGTCAAAGCACACTTTACAACAAAAATATTCACCTTGTTCACATGCAGAATGATTTGTTTAGAGAAACCAGATCTCCTTAGCACTCAAAGATCAACCCAACGCTGGATGTGTGCAACTGTCACCAGCAGTTGTTTCCAATAGCTTGTTCAGAGGTACGTGATAAGATGTTGTTCTCACTGGGAAACACAATTAGGCTGATTTAAAGATCTTTCTTGAAGTTTTTTCTCTTTATGACCTGGATGCAAGTTCACAGAATTTTCTTAAGTATTCCTGTCTGTAATAACCAGGTCTCTGGAAGAATACTGATGTTTCACAATGACCTCATTGTGCTTTGACATAGCTATCCCAAGCTGTGGCCTGTGGCAAATGCACACCTGTTCCATTTATGCCCAAGAGGTCAGAGAAAAAAAAAGTAACTAGCATTATTTGAAGTTCAAACAACAAGCAGGGCTCTTCTGACTTAAGAAAAGTCCATCCTGCAAGTCATTTTGCAAAAAACAATACCTGGTCATTTAAAAGTTAATTCTCTTAGTAACCACTATAGATCAGTTTAGGAAACCAGTGCCAACTGAAGGACACAGACACACAGACACTCACTGTGCACCTGAAGTTTACACACACAGTTCTCCATACAAGCATTGGATATTATTAATTGAGGCTTTCTATATTAGTCCTAAAGTCAGGACTAAGCTGGTAACTGCACTAGGAATCATACATATGTATTATGAGAAGAAGGTCACAAGATCAAAATATATATAAGCTAAACATGGGATAAGAGGCAAAAAAGATACAAGACATATATGGTACAGCCAGGAACAAAAGTATAAAGTAAAAAAGTGCATACATAAATACACACACACGTATACACTCACGTCTCCTGTGCTACTCCTATTCAGGTAACGAAGGAAGTTTTAAATTACAATGATCAAAAAGATTTTGAATTAACTGGTTGTTTTGTTTTTTTTTTTTTTTTTTTTTTTCTTTCCTCCTTTTTTTAAGTTCTCTCCTGATTTTTCCATTGCCTTGCTCACCTGTTATTTATAGTGGGCCAAAAAAAGATTTCTGGCAACTGCCCTTATGCCAAATTCCTTTTGCATGTCATCTATACAATACTTTGCATCATCCGTAGTCTCCATTAGCAGATTTGCCCTTTCACCCCAATAGCACCCATCTGCCTTTCCCACAGCTTCAGAGGCTTTTCCTCTTCCACCAAAGCATATTTTGGGGTGGTTTCAGGGCAAATAGTTTTGATTATGGTGCTGGAGCATTCATTAATGAGAAATAAAAATAGGAGATAATAGTTAAGTGGTTTTCAAAAGAAAGTGTAAAGACAAAAGTTGAGCCTCATAACCATGATTTTTTCACAAGTCTTCTCCTGCGTCTTTTGTCTTCTTCACCAGAGCACCAAAGAAGAAGCTTCTTGTTATCAAGCTGGCAACATAGGCAACTACTGAATGCTACTTTCCCTACCCAAAAAGCTTCTGTTCCTCAGAGGGGTAAACGATGTGCTGGGGCTCCTATGGAAGAGTAACTGGAGGCTAATAGAGGAATGGAAGTGAAAGGGTCCACAAGACATCCCTTGTGGTGTTTGAAGGCTTTGTCTTTGCCTTTCACTGCCATGGCAAGACTGGATTCAGCAGGAGTCAAAACAACAATAGAGATGGGAAGGAAAAGATAACAGTGAAACAATAGGACACAAAAAAAGAGCAGGTATCAAGTTTTCTTATAGTGTAAGAAAAGACATGGCTTTGTGCTACCTAAACACCACTGAAACCTCACATGATAGCATTTGTTTTAATGGTTTTATATATGCTGCGTCAGTATTAGCTAGGGTAAAATTAAATTATCCTTCATTCATAAGATAGTAATCAATTTTCTTCACTATGTACTGTAGAAGCATTCATTGCTCATTTCTTTTCTGGGACTAATATGGAGATAATAAATTAAGAGCTCTTCAGGCTTACCACTTTTTTACCCTCGAGTGTGTGGACTCCAGAGCACGTAAGAGTAGTAATGCTGTGACACTGCTATCAGCTCATGCTCCTGAAGAGTTTAAGGAAATAAGAAATTCTACAAAACAACAAAAATGCATTAAGTGATTGAGATATGTTTATGCTTTTTTTACAAAAATAAAATGTTATTAAAGAGTTAAGCCACTGTATGTGTGGGCGAACTGCTTTCTGTAATTGCTATCTATATACAGATCTTGAGAGAGATGCTGATCTTCTGAAATGAAGGGTGCAGACGCAAGTCTTTTTAAACCAATAAAAATACCAGCATTTAAGTGGGTCTTTTGCCATACATCCTTTGTATGTAAATCACTCGGGTTAGATAGAAAATTAAAGACTTCTCCTTGGACAAAACACTGTCATTTGAACTTAAGAAAATACATGTCTGCCAATAGAAATCTAATCTGTATTTGCTAAGTGCTCCACTTTCCCATCAGAGAGTCCAATTATATGGTTTATATTTGGAATTACACATATGAATATTAAGAAAATAATCATTGCTGTCATGGCTGTCCTCCTGCTTCTTTAGTGTAAGCCATTCTGTAGCACTATGCACGTCATGTCCACCACCAAAATCACCTGGCTTTGCACGGAGGAAAATCTCCATCTACTAGGAACAACAAAATTCTTCTAAAACCTTCCCCCATCACAGTCCAATCAAAATATGTTGATGTGTGTATACAAGTTCAGAATTATTTCAGAAATCTCCTAAACACATATTTTTAAGGGCCTGTCCTAGTTGTGGATATCAAGCATTATTTCTACATTGCAGTGGAATAACATAGTTATGTAGAAAGAGGTTAAAGACTGAAAACTAGACCTGACTGCTGCCAGTGTCGGAACCTCTTTTACCACTGTTTCCCAGAGCTTCCCTTGTGTAATCTTATTCAGTACAACTTCAGCATAATACATACAAACCTTACACCTTATATTCACTGTGGCCACACATTTTCCTTTCTTTGTGCTTGATCACACAAAACATTTTCTTCCATGAGTAACCTTCTCTCACAAAAGGTGTATCATGGAGGTCTGTACTCAACTAAGAAAAATGTTTCTGAAGATGGAATTCAAGCCCGAGTGCCAAACAAACAGCTGGTGGGCTTACCTAGCCTGCAAAATATATCCTGGCACATGGACTCCCCATGAATGTTGGCTCATGTTAAAACTGCATAGCAGTGCATGGGGCAGTGCTGACTCGCACTGCAAAATTTCATGAAGCTCTGCAGACCTGTCTGGAGGTACCAGTTCAAGGCTGGAAGCAGTAAAGTCATATTTGCATTGAATCTCCCTTGTAGGGGTTTAAGCTAGGAACACCTTTGCAAGGGTAGCTGTGCTACTTCCTCAAAGCACACCAGCTCCAAACTGGTTCAGACAGTGCCAAATATCAAGAAGCAGTATACCGGTATCCAAATTTAGGTTCTGTCTGTATAGTACTGTGTATGATTTAATAACTTTGCTGTAAGTGGTCCTTCTACACACCTGAATATAAAGTAGATTGGGCATCTTTGGATTATAGACTGGTGCCTGCAGTTTGCAATTCCAGGGTTTGCTTTCAAGCTTCAGCTTTTTTTTGCCTTGCAGTGGTTTGATGATGGTCATGATTCAGTGTATTCACCATGCTTAGATACAGCTGCCTTTTTTAGCATTTGCAACTAAAGGAAGACGACGAGGACTTTTTCTAGCCCTTTATGTCACAGTAATGGACCAGATAGATTTTACAGCCTTTGCACTCTTCAGCGGAAGCAAACTAAGTTCCACTCCTTCTTTGCACCCCAAGGAGGAGTGTTACAATCAGATATAAGTCTCATTCTTCACCCCACCAGAACTATGAAAGTAGACACGAGATGGAGCAACACTTGAGCTCCCCAGGAATGCCAGACAGTATTCAAACAACACTCAGCAGAACCACCCTGAGGTATATTTGCTCCATATTGTTCCCAGCACCAGACAGGCCCCAAAACTGTGATCCGTTACTTCATTGAGCTTGAATATGAGGTCAGTGGGAGTTGTGAGGATTATCATTCCTGCATTTGTGGAAGGAAGTATTTCCATTTCTTTAATATCTCTAATCTATCCTACCTGTAGACATAACATTTGTTACAAGTTCAAATGATTAACTAGAATATTTCTCTTGAAACCCACACGAATTCACTAATTTGACTCTACTAATTTTCCAAATACTCTTTTTGTGTATGAACCCTTATCCCTACACAATGATCTAGCTGAGAATAACTTACTCAAACACACTCTCACCAAGTGTGTTTAATGACAACTTGATCTGTGTACAACTAGACTAGCATAGACCATTAGATTCCTTCACTTCAGTCAAAATTGCAAAGGTGATGGGCATACTGCTATTTTAAAAAGGACCGTTTATAACACAGCACATATATTCCATTCATTCCCATGAATGAAGCTGTGACCTCACTGGGTTATTTTAGGGGAACCTTTTACACTTTTGAATGCTGGGGCTGCAGTTAGGCCTAATATATACACTAGTGTTTCTAATAAATTATTAGCATCTTTATACACATACTGCTCCTACAGAATGTCCCAAGTCAGGTTATGTGCAACAAAAAAAATGTATTACCCCCTTAGGGTTATTCATGGGAGCAGGACAGTTACTTAGAAATGCTCCTACAACTAAAAAGAATCTGTGGGAGGAAACAATCCGGGGAGCAGCTAATGGTTTTGTGATTTTTTCGGTGGTCTTAAGGATCAGTGTTTCATTTTAAGACTTGCATTTCATTTAAGTCTTTGCAGTGTCCTTCATAATCCAACTGCAAACTGAGTCCTCAATAGCTATGCTGGTCCCGCAGCCAAGCAAACGATCCAAGCTTCAACAGAAAAGTCTTTTTCCCCATATAGTATGATAAGGTACAAATTTTGAAGTCAAAGTATTATTATAGAGATGCCAAAAGTGACTTCATTCCCTGCTGAATGTCGACCCTCCAGGTACATTCGGCAACTGCTCTAACTAAACGCAACTGGCCATAGTTGGCATGCCCTGATACTGCATTTGTTCAAACAGATATTCCACATAGACTGATGCCAGAACACACGCATGTTCCAGCAGTGAAGGCTGTGAAACATCAGGTTGTGACAGCTGGCTTTAAAATAAAAACTGTCCAATGATATATATGAAAACATAAACAAGAGGACTCTTGTTAGCCATGGGGATTCAGGCGTTTTCTGAATGCTACTTTTAACTTTGCTACATTTGATAAATGTATACCTTGTATGCATACTCAGTTCCACCTACTTAGAAAGTGAACAACGGTACGAATTGAAGAGTACCTTCTGTGCAGAGAAATACAAGATAACATCTCTCAGACCCCTCATTACTTTAATCACTAACTTGCACAAAGCAAGTAAAGAGGTCACCAAAATGCGTGGCAGTGCCCTGCATTCATGTCACAAACCCAGAAACAGGAACTTCAAGGTCACCATGTTTTCTCTATTTTTGCTTTTCTCACAGATAAGCCCTTGTAAAAACCAGCTAGACTACAAGACCTACAACAGTTTTAATACTACACAGTAAGGAATTTAATGAAGAGGTGGAATTTCTAGAGGACAACTACTCATCCAATGCAGAAGGATCCACAAGTCCAGCTGCCTTCACTCTAGAATTCTAATCTATTAACTAATCAGAAAAAGGCAGGTAGCTTGAAAGCTCCTGCCAGTGAGCAGATCTTGACTGCAGTTAGGAAATCCGTGACACTCCTTCCCTTCAGGGAAAGGAGCTCACAGTAAAGCTCTCCATTTTTTTTCTCCCGTTTCAGCCTGTGACATAAATCAGGTCTTTCCAGGGAATACCTACGCACTGCTTCTTCATTTTGCAGTACCTTCCCTGCCATTTAATAATTCAGCATCGCTTTGAAAGTAAGGATCTAATTCCTATTAGATGCCAAAATTACCTTCACATTTTCCTCTTTAACTTAATCTTTCCTGTACACCTTGTATACCATCTAGCTCTACAAAAATCCCCAAACAAGCTCTTTGCCCGAGGTGTAAAAGACCAAAGGAAAATACCCACCACGTATCTTACCTCTTAGAATGAATAATTATTGCAAAAGGACACTATTGGGCTTATGAAGAACAGTAGTTTCAAAGGATAAAATTATACAAATTACAGAGTTTTCATGATTATTTTTGTCTTTATAAAGGTGGAGCTCCTCTAGAAAGGACGGTGATCATTAAAGGTAGAATTGAGAGACAACTCCACATAATTATATTTTCTCTCTTATAAGCCCCTTTAGTACTCATTTTTCCAGTCATGAAACATCCATTTGATCTTTTTTATGTGACATGCAAGAGTGCTTTTTCTTGCCTTACAGCATCATCCTAAATGAACCACCCAGCACTATTTGATTCTTCACCTTGAACAAGAAACATACACATATCAGCCTTCTTCAACACCCAAAAAAAACCCCTCATTACACAGTATCCTGCTAAACATGATCCCGAGAAAGAGACAAAAGTCATTACTTCCTATCTGTCCCTTCCACTTCTCCCTATTTCCTTGCTTCTATCTCAATCTTCTGAAAACATAAATATCTACTTTTGTGGGTTATTATTTAAGTTTTGGATAAAGAAAAGGAAATCCTAAAAGAAACTTCAACAGGAATCTAAAAGGAAAACCTACAGATTGTGAGTTTTAATAAGATTAAGTCAAAGATATGAACTGTCAGTTTGAAGCATATAAATCTTTTTTATTTTTGAAAGTAAACAACACCACTATGTCCTAGCTAACGATTTATTGACTGAGTTGATCTGAAATTATGATCTTTCTATTAAATGTTAAAATTTCTTCTAATAAATATTTTATTAGCTTGCAAGCTCTGTTCTGTATACACAATCAGACAAGTATTATACCTGTGTCCTGTAGATATAAGTCTACTGGCAAAATTATAAGCTCTGGCTAGAATAGAAAAGAATGCAGACCAAGAGAAAAATGCAGTTGCAATGGTGAATGTGGTAGGGGTACGAACAGGGCCAATGGTCAGGTTTTGCTTATCCACTTAACAGGCTTGGGGGCAAATGTTATCTGTTTGGCCTGAAATCTAAAAGAGCCACTATTTTCACTGGCAAAGCAAACTCCTCTGGAGCTGTTATACCAAGGACTTGGGCATGCTGGGGCTAAGCTGCTGTTCCCTTTTGGGTCCTAAAGACACAAGGCAGACAGCAGGAGATGGATGCAGTATTCCCCCCAACAAGTCACCCGGTGCCACAGAAAGCCCTGTGTGAGGCTCCCAGATGGGGAGAGAGCTCTCTACAGAGTCCTCCTTTACATCTGCAAAAGCTATCATCTGTGTGCAAAAAGCTTTCTCTGCAATAAAGTGTGGGACACAACTGCCAGTTCTTGATTCACATGAATATACGGCTTTGATGACAACGCAGACACCTTAGCTTTAAAACTGTGTGGTTTGACAGAAGACCTTTTCTGTAAGTAGTAAGATAGACTTCATGTATGTTTTATGCTGCTACTGCACAGTGCATTTACTAAGCAGTACACTTATAAAACCTAGTTCAAGACTGATTTTTCCCCACTTTGAAGTAGTACCAATTACACTGCTGGAAAGGTGCACACTGAAATAGGTATTAGAGGGCTGTTGCTACAGATTGTGCACTTCCTTTTAGAAATACATATTTTAGTATATATTTTCTACACAAATAGAATTATATTATGTAAATATTTTAAATTAAATCAGACATCAGTACAGTCCTTACATTTTATGCTTTGAACTGCACTACCACGGCATGCTTTTGTCATTGTTACAGTAGAGCGTGTCTGGTATTTCAGATCAAACACAGTATGTAGTCCAGATGTGTTAGCTGTCACTCTGTGAGTAAACATTTCTGATGGACAGTGTGTTAACAGCAGATTATTACTCATGATGTTGCATGATGGTTACAAAAAGTTAGCCTGAGTGTCAGAGATAACACCAGTGAGAACTGCTGGTGGAAGGGATGCAGACTGGTGTGTTTATAGTGATTTCTGTCATGCCCCTCCCCCATTTACTCTTAAAGGGAGAATCAAATACGATTGGAACAACTCCCCATGGGGACTACAGTGGAAGTGTGGAGCTAGCTGATCTGAAGGGCAGGACGCACACTGAAGCAATAGCTATCGAGGAATGTTAAGCAATGCAATATTAAATTCCTAACTGTGCAATTACAACTATAAAATACATGCAGGTTTGCCTCAAGTTCCAAGCACATTAATTTATGCTGTCATTTCTGGGCCCTTTTAAGGGGATACTTGTGAGGTGTCTTAGATTAACAGACATTAAATGACAAAATGTTTATCAGTGCATACAACAAAGGCAGGACAAGCAATAGTATCTGCAGTTTAAGTTTCTGCACAGGCTGACCTCATCTTGGGCCAGAAGAGACCCTTCTAACACAGGGCCACCATTTATCTTCTATAAACACTGACCCTTCAGTTCCCCTTCTGTTGCAGGGAAAACAGGTATCCAACTGTGAACAAGCTACTGGGCCTTTGTGTCCTTTAGTACATTTCTAGTAAACAGGACAGAGGAACAAGACTTCACATGCAGATCAGCATATTCCAGTATTTGTGCAGTAGGCACATTCTGTCAAGCACATACAGCCCAAACAAAAAAGCCCTGCTAGACCTGTGCTGGCTTCATGAAGGGTCAAGCCTGGGTGTGTATGCACCTCGCTCTGGAAGCAGCGACACCAGCCAGGGTTATTTTTCCCATTGGATAGAATATAGCTGTTGTGATAGCCCGCTCCACTTGTCACTCCTGACAACTGAAAATAACAAGGAGTATCTAACATGCAATTATGTTCCTGCCAAAGACCTGGAGTCCCAAGGCTAGATGTGTCTTACGCCATGGAGAATTACAGGTGGTTATATAAAGAGTTCTGTATTCATATGCTAACGAGTATCACGAGACATGCATGAGAAGAGAAGATAACATTGGTCTATTTTTTTTCCCCATATCTGTCACTATACAACACAAATTCTGACTGGCAGGTTACAGTGTCCTTGGGACCACCCAGCACCTCAGGCCACTTAGGTGTGATGTAAGATCATTGTGCAAATTCTTACAAAGCACTTTTATTTTTCTTGAATTCAACAATTCACAGAAAAGATAACGCTTTGCATAAAGTGTGGTTAAGTAAGCTGCCCTCTTTTCTCTAAAGAGATGTTTCCTAGTACAAAATGGGACTTGGAAATTTCAGCTACTCTCAGTATCACTGCACACAAAAAACCCTCTAATCAAACATAGCCAGCTATTCCATCCGAGAAAACACTAGCTCCCTACATGCTACAAACTCACACTTAAGAGAATTTATTATGCCCCTGTATCACCTCAGGCTAATCTACACATATTCCTGCTTCCAGCTGAATCACAACCATTTATGCCAACTGGAGAGTGTAGCTAGTGCATCCTCAATGCCACAAATTACCATTTTCAGATTTTTATGAAAATGTAACAAATGTAGAAAACTTCAGGAAGCATAAAGTCCACTGCTGAGCATACTAGGGATTAATTTTATTCTTAAAAATTGCAGCAATGTATGCTTCTGGTTATGGAGGTGTGCCAGCACTGCTACAATTAGGGTTGTGCTGTCACTTCAATTATAAACCCAATTTTTTGAGGGTTTACTAAAACTCCAGATTAAAAAGAAAAGCTTGCTGCAGGCTGAAATGTTTTGTATAAGATCTCAGCCAGGGGATAACTTGTTTCCAACATTCTGAAAAAAATTAATCAGGTGCTTCAAGTGTTAGAATTTAAATATGCTTGAAGAGACGAAACAAAAAAAGAACATTTAGTTATGAATTCTCAGTGCAAAGCAAGTTGCTCCCTGGTTTCTAGCAGAAATGCTATGCAGAAGCATGACTGTAGATTATGCAAGTAGAGAGGAAGAATAAGGAAAAACAAAATCCCAAATGCTTGGGTTTGTTTTGGGGCTTTTTTTAAACAATCCCCGAGCAATTTTGCAACTGGGATTGGCTAGATCAAAGAGACGGTGACCTGTGCAATATTAAAGAGGGAGGAACAAACTGCCTCTTTTAAAAGTGATGAGCAGGCAAAGACCACATGGACAACGTCGGCATCCCTCACTCGGGTGAGGGATGAGCCAGAGGTGTCACAGGTTTTCACACGTGCACACTGTAGTCCATGGTATTGGCAGCTGGTGTCGACATGCCTCAGACCAACTTTAAACCAAAAATCCCATCATGGAAGATGCACAAAGCTCAGTGTGGGCTGCAACACACAAGTGGGCAAGCAGTTTTGTACCAAGATAATTATCTTGCCATGAGCTCTTTGCTGAAAACAACTGTATCTGAATTAAGATGGTTCTTTAAAACCATCCCAGTTAAATTTGTATTCACACTCCTGATTGCAGCATGGGCACACTGTTCAAGGCTGAAGACCATTAGTCAAACAGAGAAAAGGTACCACATGTTGCATAGTAGTGGTTTCTTCACGCTGTCTTTGCTCTCTTCTACAAACACTTCTTACAGAGGAGGGATATCTTTTGCCCTGAAAATTTATTCCTTGATCTCTCATGCTGGCAGGCTGGTGACACTGACACCTCTTTGCTATTGAAACAACTATAAAACATATCCGTGCAATACAAACAGGCTCTTGTTTCTGCATCTCTTGCAGCTTAGAAAGTTCCAGGTCCCACACGTTCATTTTTGCCAAATTGGCAGTTGCTAGGAAGCAAAAGAAAAATGCTGGCAATGGTTCTGTGGGACTGGGTAACATGCAGGCAGTTCTCCTGCAGCACAGGAAACAGACAGGAATTTTCAAATGACTCTGCAGGCCAGAGACATCCAGGGAAGTCTGCTAGTAAGGAAACCAAAGTACCTGCAAGGGGATGATGGGAATGGGCTAAATAATGATGCAGCTTTTGTAATGATTTTAAATTGTACACTTTGATTTACTTACTTTCAACTCTAGTTGAAGTTTCTAAGTTTTTAAATGGGAAGCAGGCAGTCTGGGTTGAAATACAAGGAGTAAATGACAACTGATAACTTCAATTAAAGAATCCTTCAATACATGACAGGGGTTGGAAGGGACCTAGAAAGATCATCTAGTCCAAGCCTGATGCCAGAGCAGGATCACCTAGATCAAGTCACACAGGAATGTGTCCAGGCAGGTGTTGAATGTCTCTAGAGAAAATGTTCAGAAAATAAAACTGCACTGCTGGTATACTTAAGCATCAGTTTCTCTTTTTACGCAGAGGAAAACGATGCTAAGCAGAAAGACTGTCAGAAACCTACAAGGTTAAAGGTATACCAGTAAATGGAAAGGTCAAAAGCCCATTTTTACAAAGCATTGAGCTTTGCACTTTTGGAAGAGGGGGATTGTGGGGGAAAAAAAAAAAATCTGATACCAAGACACTAGATCAACCAAATGTATCTATACTGCTGTTTTCTGAAATACTATTCTCGTACAATAATGAAAATAACAGAGGCAGCTGCACATGGTAGCAAACAAAGTGAAGTGACTTAAGCATGTAAAAAATGATTCTGAGCTCCCATCATATATGCTGTACATAATGTATTTTATATCTGATCACACCATACAGTAATTGATTATACCCAGCCTTCTACCAGCAGGAGCCTTCTTCATTCCAGCTGCCCTATTCTTGCACAAAGGTCCATCAGGGCTCTCAAAGGCAACCATAAGCTTCACACTCTTCAACAGCAGAGATTTTGCTCAGGGTGTTTAAGGATCTGTAGGATTCCCACCCCCTCCTCCCCCCCTCCACTTCCTCCATGGTGCTCATTTATAGTAAAATAGGGAAAATGCTGTTGGCAAGAAGATACAGGCATGATTTCCTTCTCTTGCTACTTTCATGATTCCCCTTAGGGGACACAGAACAAAGAAAATCAACACTGGCAGTAGCAGGGAAGATCCAAAAATCTCTTATAGGGCAAAGGACACGGGTTGTGAAACAGCTATATTCTTCTGGATCTATTCAATACAATTCAATTGTAAACTCCATGTACCTGACTGCACCTTTTATATTTCTGCAGTGCCTGGTGCCTCATGCACCAGGGCACCACATGACCTCTACTTCTCTCAGACAACAGAGAAGAAAATAAAGCGTTGCCCTCCCCCCTCAATAAATGGAGAGTTACTACAAAAGGCAATTAGGGGAATTTTCTTCCTTCAAGAAATACCAGTATTGTCTCAAATTCAGGGGTGTTTGTAGAAGTTCACCAAGAACTCCTGTCTCTAGTGAAGTTTAACCATTTTAACACTACAAATATGTAATATCTTCCATAATCCAGGCTTAAAAAATGGCAAAACATGGACAAGCAATACAAATAATTTTACAAAAAGCAGCCAGTCTGCTGAGTTAGTTCTTGACCTGAAGACGCTCACTGTCTAACATGTAACACATGGCAAGCTAACTGGGGAAGCAGAGTGATTCACGGGACCTCCGATCTGGCAGAGTTCTGTATTTGCAACCCCTGAGGAAAATTAAAGCCTGGAACTTTGGGAAGTCTGCTGGACTTTCAGCTCTGTAACCTGCATGCAGAAATACTGTATGTACCACATGGGACTTCTAAAACCTGTGATTATTTACTGGATATACTGTACAGCAGCAAGTCTCTTGCAAATATCTAAGAAAAAATGTTTGGGAACTCTGTCGGCTATTTAACTTAGAGCATCAGCATCATCAGCACATACTTCTCAGTCAACTAGTTGCACCAGGAAAGGCCAGGCTGGGGTGAACTATGGGGCAGAGCTCCTGACTCTTTTCATCCTCAATGTGAACCGCTGGCATAGTTTAAAGTAGGTCTCTGTAAGGTCATTAATGGGTAAAATATTCCCTACCGATTTTCAAAACCAAAAATACCTGATACAAGACTTTTCACATGTTTTGAGAAAACCCAAATTGAAATAAAAGGTCGATCGATACAAGAGTGTTGAGTCAGAAACCCCATTTAATTTACAGTGGCATAAATGGAGAATAATTCATGTTGTAAACTCATCCCCTCATGTCTGTGTGTACATATACACAAGCGTGCTTACACATAAGAAAAATGAGTTCACGACATAGGGCTACTTGAAAAACAAAAGAATATTCATGTTTTGGCAAAATACTATTTTGCTTCTACTGGCATGTAAGAGCAGACTGCACGAGGTATATTTTAGCAATAATGATCAAAGCACAGGCTTTCCCTGAAGATTAATGACTGGCTAAGAGGATAGTTTGAGGTCTGTTTACCCCAGCTGGTCCGTAATTCCCAGGAAAAGCATCTGTAAAGCTTATTATTGCTATAAACTTAAGATGGAGGGAGGGGTTACGCTGCTTCAAATGATATGTAGGATGACTTTAGAGACTTAACATCATGTGTATTAGCCAGACTGTTTAAACCATCTCTTAAAGAACTATTTGTCTTGAAAGTACATAACTCCATAGTTCCGCAGCAGCACACTCGATATAAGCACTGCAAACTCCTCTACAACCAATTCATTTACCCCCCACACCTACCTCTATGGCAAGTGAGGAAAGAGGTATACAAGGATCATTTAGCTCTTCACTGAAAGACAGCAACATCTGCGGGGAGAATGAAAGCTACAGAAAGCTATGAAACTATAGAACTCCTATGTAATATTTAGGACAGAAAGCAAAGAATAACAAATTTACTTTAAACTGAAGAGGATTTAGCTACATAGAAAACAACTGCTTGACCTAACAGAAGCTGATGTGTAACACTCTTGGAAAATATGCACGTGTTTTTTCAGACAGATTGTGAATCCATGCTGCTGAACAGCCACTCAAAGGAATAATTTCACTGATTTAGTGGAGGAACAGTTCCAGTTTGAGTAAGTAGTTTCCAACCTGAATCTTATTTATCACGGTGGTCAAGAATGTTGTGGGTCACCAGAAGTTGCTAAAAGCCTGCACTTAAGATAGAAATGCTATTCCTTAAAATACATGGAATTCTCGGTTATGATGAACCCCAAACCGCAAAGATAATATACTATGCTTAAATTCACATCAAATTCCGGATTATTAATTGCAACTGGCCCAACAGTAGTAACTAAGTTATTGTAATGTGGCAAACAACTGACAGGTTAGATTCAAATCTTGAAGGTGTTTCACTTAATTGTATATACATTAGCAATCATGTTTAGACTTGAAGTAGGCTATATACTATACTTTCCTGTATATTTTCCCACAGACGTAATCTAAACAACAACAAAACAAGTTGTTTTTAGCATCATTATGAAAAGAAATAATAACTGGATGTTCCAAATTAAGCATGTGATTCAAACAACCTCTTTATAAAGGATGAATAAACCAAACAGGATTAATTTATGAAGACTCCAGTGATTGAAAGCCTGTTCAGAGCTAGCAGAAATATTCATGGCCTTGGATGGGATCTGCAGAAGACAAACTCCTGTTCCAATAAGTTTAACTTTTCTTGCACAAACAAAGCTGCTTTGCTATGTAAAGCAAGATTCAGGAAAGTATGCAACAGTCTGCCACCAAAACCCCCTCTCTTCTGCTTGCATTGAGCTCACTTTACATATGAATTTTCTGTAACTCTCATGGTTTTAAAAAGACAGGTATAATAAACATGTGCTCAATTTAAGACTCTAGATTCCTCATTATCGGTTTGTAAGGTAGAGAGCAGACTAAGTGAACAAAAACAAGCCCATGGAAGATAGTGTGAAAATGTATTTCTAATTATTTATTCCCATCATCTGAAACAGAGCTCTTATAAATGGACAAGAGGTGCACTTTGGAAACATATGATTTTGGAAAGACCCAAAGATTTTTGGAAAACCAACTTCCAACATGTTTGAATTTATGTCTATGCCTAGATCCTTTCCTATAATTAAAAGAGCCTTTCAAACCACGAGCCCATCGGCTTTCTGTAGCTGGTAGGAATGATCCTTCTCCCTATGACAACTTTTAGCTTGTTCCAACATATCTCCTAAATGAAGGCATTCATAAATGGAAAAGAAGCTGATCTCATTTTTGCAGGTAGGTGTGATGCAAACCAGCAGAGTAGCCTGGCTGCTAGACACCCATACCTATACTTACCGGGAAAACACTCTTTGGACATTAAAATTGGCCAGTGCCTGATCATGACAAGACATGAGCAACATAATTCCTAAGCATAGTAATGCACGGATTTCGAGTCACACATGCAACTGTGAAGACACCAAAGGAAGCAGGAGAGTTCTGCTGGTACATGCTTTCTGAAATCTTTTACTTTCATGCATAGAGCAGGGTGGCAGAATAACAGAAGTAAAGCTTTTGGTTATGAAAAATGCTGACTTTTATGCTTTTAAAAACATACTATATTTATGAAAGATGTTGGGTAGCTGGCAGTATTTATTAGCATATTATTTTGTGATCTTACACTTCATTATCTTGTTCATTTTCTGTTTTACGCATTTATAACAAATCCATGTAGCTGCCTTTTTTTTTTTTTTTCTCCTTTTAAATTTGGTCTTCTATAGCTGAGCCATTTTCTCTGGCTTCAGGCTCCATCCACATGTCCTGACTAGCCCAAATCTACATAATTTTGAGAGAGAATACCTATGATATTGTGATCCTCATTTTTGGGGGGGTTTAGGGTTTTGGGATATTTTGCTTATTTGTGGGGGTTTTAATTGTTTTCTTTTTAATTTTTAATACTGGTTTGTTGTTATTAATAAAGTCTTATTGGCTTCCCATTCCACTATTCCAGACTGCTTCGGACAGTTATGAGCTCAGATGGTACTAAATGAGAACACAAGAAGATAAAGATTATACAGAGATCCCAAGTAATATAACTGAAATCAAATGACCTGGTAACCCAAACAAGATTCAGACAGCAAAGATAATCAGAAAGATAATCCACTGAGTAATACATATTTGATACCTAAGTCTTCATTGCTCTTCAGCTTCTATTGCATCAGGTGTATCACCTAGACCTGTGCAAAGTTAATGTAAAGCAATGAATACCAAGACAGACTTCAGTGTGCAAAGAAAGGTAGCAGAAAAGCAGCTAACTCACTGCTTAAAAGAGGGTTAATGTGGATTCCCAATACAATTCAGCTGCAGAAACTCTTAGGGAACATGGTACTGCCAGCAATGTTTCCAAACATAATCCTACTCTAAATCTCAGAAATGACGGCAAATTTCAAAACACACTTGACAAAGCATCTCTAAAGACAGTAGTTTCACAGATGTTCCTGTGCATATAAACTGATTTTTAGCATTTTTATCATATATTTGGCTGCATTAAGATGAAAACAAATACCCAGCTGTAAGTGTGAGCAAATATATCTGGCAAAAAAAAAATTTAAAAATCCAGTTTAAAACACAGTAACAGCACGACATTTGTTGCCATCTCAACAAATCAGATCACAAAAAAAATCCAGGAAAAAATAACTTAAATATGAGTTTGATATATTAAATATAATATTTTAAAAACCTAACTGTGTTTTTTTCCACAATAAGGATTTAGTGCTGCTCTTGCTCCACAGTCAATGTGAGTTTAACTATACTGAAGACAGGAATGGTTATTTGGGTCCTGTCACAGGTTTTATCCTAATACAAATAAAGAAAATAGCGTCCCTGACTTCAGCGTAAATATCCTTTATTCCTAGGAATGTCCTTCATACCTGAATCCACCGAAGTGCATTTTCCACTTTGGAACTTACTTATCATGAACCACGCTCCAATTTCAGCCTCAACTGGCTAAGTCAGAATTTATTCAAGCATAACTATCACATTGAGCTCTGAGCCCTTATGATATTTTTAATGCAAGCAGTATTTTAGAAAACTGGATTGCAGAGAGCACTTTAACTCACTTTGAAAATACACAACTTTTACTGAAAATAATGGAATTATCATCCAAATAATATATGTATGGCCCAGGGAACAGAACTTTACCCATAAGACTTTATACATATATATCATGCTATATCAGAATTTTTTTAGGTACTAAATATGGTGCTGATACTTAAGAGCTAACATTTTCTATGTCTGTGTCTGTATTCTACCATCAGGAAAGCACGGTCACATTTATCATTATGCCTTAAGAAAGCAAGGTAGCAAAAGCATTTTTTTTTTGCTATAAACGGATACGCTGCTTCTGTCCTAAAATTCTGCAAGTTGAGGTTATACCTCCACTTATTTCCTGAGAGAAAATTAAGAATACTGGGGAAAACAATGTTTAGTGAGTTGTTTCCAATAAGAATAATAAATATCTCTTTAAAAGACAAGAAACATTTCATCCACCCTGTTCAAGAAACAATCGACTTGTTCCACTTAGTTAAAATTTATTATATGGCAATTTTTTGACAAAAATCCACAGTACTCATTTTGTTCCAAATACTATGATTAGTGAATATTTAACTGTCAGGACAGAACAGAGTGAAGAATATTGTCAGTTTTATTATGAAAATAGTGCTTGTAAACCTATACTAAAACTTAGTTTCCTCTAAGTGTCAGACACAAAAAGATGTCAAACCATGAATATATGCTTACATTTGAGCTCTCTTAAGATATCAGTTAATTATCCAAACTGTCTTTACTAAAGACAGTTAATTCCCTACTTTCTTCATCTTCTGTACCCGTTATATTCAGTTGCGAATGAAGGACCAGAAAGTAAATTTATTTAAATGCTATTTACAAGCACCTTCAACATGCCTCCAATGTAATATATCATCAACACACTCTTTGATTTAATTGTTGCCGTCATTCATTTTTGTGCACGAACACATGTAGGATTCCAAACGCCAAAATACTCCTGCCTTTTTTTTTGTATGTGCTACATACCAGATTTTGTAACCTGTGTCAAGATACCTCCGATGCTTACAACTTGTGAACAGAGGCCAACAATGAGCCTCCGCAGACACTAAATCATAATCTTCATGTTTTTCGTATTTCACATTCTAGCTACAGTTTCAACATCCATACCCCGTGACATTAGGGAAGGATAAATCAAGGAGGATGACAGCTCCCTTGTAGAGACTGGTACGGTGCTGGGATCTGCCACACCCAACACCCACAGCTTCTGCCAGATGTCTTGAAGAGTTTTGCTGTATTAACCCCTTCAGGAGTAGCTAAGGAGTTTGTGCTAAAGCTTTATTAAGTAATTGTTTGTGGTTTTTTTTGTAGAACGAGAAAAAATCCCAGACTTGATCTGGCTTAATAAAACTTTGACTAACTAAAAGACAGATGGTAGGCTATCAGTGATAATTAGTAAATCAGTCCTTGTATTTCCTTAGAGACAGGAATTAGAAGCTAAGAGTTAGCGTTATACAACATTCCTTCCTTCATACCATGCTGTGGTCCCACATGTTTATCTAAAATGACACAGTAAGTATTTCAAAATAGTTTTATGTTCACTTTTTCAGACCTAGGACACTGCTTTACCTTCTTGGAATCCGTGCTTATTAACTGCCCTTCAGCCAAACAAGACTATTCAGGCCTTAAATCAACAGGATTTCTAATCCAAAATCCGTACAGTAAATTCTACAACTCTGAGTCTCTGCTCTGATCTGGCCCAGGGACATAAATTTGCATGCAACTTCTAAATTTCTGAATAGTCCCTGGGCTTAAAGTTGCACATGTGCTTAAGTACTTTGTTCAGTCTGGGGCTAAGACAGCTACTTTAAAAGGAAAACAGAAGCCATGTAAAGAATAACATGGTTAATTTTTTTTTCTTCTGTAATTATTGTACTGAAAGAAAAACTGTAACAAACTAAAGAAAAACATACTGATGCCTAAAAGCACATACAGCCACAACCCTACGGCAACAGCAGCTGAAAAGCCATCAGCCAATATTAATGAATGCCACTTCACATAAAAGTGTAGAATCCTTTCATTCAAAAATGATAATAATAAATTTGATCTGTATCCAAGATTCTTTGTACACTACTGCAGGTAAGAATACCTTTGGACATGAAGAGCAAACAGGTGGTCACAGTTCTCAGAGTAACAGTGGCCCCTAATCTTCACCTAGTTTATTTTGTGGGTTTGAAAGTAGTTGTCTAAGCAATTCCATTTGTTTCTCCCGAAGAAAACGTGTTCACTTCTCCAGTTTGTGTGTGGTTTTTTATGAAAGAAAAAGTCAGTAGAAAATATTGCAAGGTTAGCACTATTGACAAATGTACTTGTGAATATTGTACTTCCTAAAACCACTTCTGATTTGCTTTCCAACGGGCTAAGATTCAAACTGAACATCAGCATTTCTTTCAACTGCTGCAAAGAATGTATTTCAGACTTCCAACATTTGTGGAAAAAATTACACTGAAAGCAGTATTTACTTCAGCTCTTGCTGAAAGCAGACCTACAATAGTCAGTGTTGAACTTGTTCAGAAGTAATTAACATGCCTGCAACTTCTTTTCATTTGGGGAACATATCACTAATAATATTAAAACGACTTAAAGCAGCCATCCACAGCTCACAAGAAACAACCTCAAATGCAGTTTTTATAATTTTTTTTTTTCATAAATATCCACAGTGGTGAGGCTAAGAGCTTGTTCTCATTTAGTAACATTTGTTAGTAAGAGTTATTTGTAGTAACATTTCAAGACAGAGAATTAATATATTATTGTATGGTTCACACCAGTATCTTCAGGAGAATTTTTCTTCCCCAGCTTTGTTCTTTATAGATGTGTTATATGAGTTAAAGGGTTAAGTAACCATTATATTCTAAAGAGCAAACTGTTTGCCTTAGGGCCATCTCCTCCTTACTCCTGATGAATTGCCTGACACTTTATGTATCATACATTACTTTTCACTAGGAAGTAACATTTGGTTCCAGCCATGGTTTAAAACCTGACTTTGGAAGAATGAAGCAATATGGGTAGACAAAAAAATGAAAGTACATCACCATTTGCTAAATAGTGATACACTAACTTATAAATATGCATGCATGCACTTAAAAAACAGACACAGAGTTATATAAAGAGAAATTCTATGCATACTAAAATGAATAAAAGACCAACTGTGAGAATCAATATTTTGACTGACAGGACACTTTTCTGGACTAGGATGAAAGAAATGCTAGTATTAATGAGGGCTCTGCACTAAAAATCTCTGGCAGATTGAAACACAAGCACAACACTGAAGTTATTTTTTCAAAATAATTACTACAAAACACATGAACAGCCCAGGAAGTAGCTGGCAGAAATAAAACTAGGTTTCATCACAGAGAAACAGTATTGATTCTTTTCAGTGTATTCTGAAGAGAAGAGGAGGTAAAGCTCCTACTTGGAACAGCAGAGAAGCAGAAGCAAAAGTAGTGACATCAGCTTCTGATTTAGATTTTTTTTTTTGTCACAAAACATTTAAATACTTCTTTCAAACACAATCCTAGATGTGCTGTCACTTGTTTGTGTCAGAACTTGTTCAGGAATTACAAAGGCCCAAAACCAACCAACCAATTCTACTTAGAAGTGCTCAACATTTGCAGGCTATTTAAAAGCCTGCAAAAAAACCTGACTTTTGCAAAAATCTCTATAAAACCATCCAAGATACTATATTAACTTAGTAAACTAAAATACTTAGGTACTTCAGAGCAGTTTACAAAGCTTTGCAAAAACTATGAGACAACAAATCAATTTTTTATAATTAATCGCATTACTTACTTATCAAGCTGTATGTTTCAGGATATAAATGTCCCCTATAAAATGATAAAGGCTACAGAGACTAAATTCAGGTGAACAGGCCTGGAATTGTGTGCTGCTGCTTTGTGGAGGGCAACTCCTGCAATTAACTATGCACCTGGTGCCTCTATGATAGAATACTAAAGAGGGAATGAGGTGAAAAAAAAAATCATCAGGCAAGGAAGGACTGGCCACTGTGGAAAAAGGACCAGGTGGCTCTTGGGTGGAGGTTCTGCTCCTGGGCTTGACCCAATCCCCTCTGTGATCTCAGGCAAACTAAGTCTAAGACTCTAGGTGTTTTGTGTGCAGTTCCCACTTCCAGTGCTTCCCACCTTTGAATCATCAGTGCACCTTCCTCCCTCTCATCTGAATGGGAAAATGAAGGCTTCCTTAGCACGAAGTTACATCAAGGGTTAATTCACAAATGTTTATAAAGCACTTGAGAGAGCAGAAGCTCTGTAGTGCAGGGTACGCAAGGAGTGAACATGAATTTTAATCAAAATACCTCTATTAGATAAAGGAAGTGGCCAGCATAGGAGCAGGTACCAGAATGGAGAAGAAAAAGGATGCCTTTTTTGAATACACCATGTTGAAAACCTTCAGACACCGGTGAAGAAGAAAACAAACTGCTCCTGCTGTGGGGACCAAAGGACAAGAAGTATGCTTAGGTGACAGCCTTTAGGGGAGATGCGGGGAAGGGACTAGATGGGCCAAAGCAGAAGGTTATAGAGCTCAGAAGTGTAGATTTCTCAAACTACAGCTGTGAGCAAACAGCTACAAAATCCATTTACAAAACCAAAGTCTGCTCTGTCCCCAGTTAGCTTATTTAACAGCCTGTTGACTGTTGCCAATAAGCGCAGTGAGGTGGAGATCCGATATGTGAAGTTCCTTCTACAGACTCTGCCCTATCATACAGCAAATTGACACGATTCTGTGGGTTTTACTTCAGGTTGTTTTGTTTTTTGTTTTTTTTTCTTAAATGAAAAATGACATTAAATTACATGCTAAAAAAAAAAAAAAAAGCACAGCTTGCAAAGTTGAAATGTCCCCTTGTATGAAATGCCAATGAGCTGCATGTATGTGTGCTCCACTATTTGGTTTTATGTTACAGTATGATTATCCAATTATTTCATTAAAAAGGACAAAAGACATATCAAAGATCCCCATCTCCTGGAAGGCACATAATGATAAATAATTAAATGACTACCATAATGCTGAAGGCAGCCAGATTAAGACTGTCCAGGCAAACACCATTGCTAATTTGAGAGTCTGGCTTTGCAGCCTTTTCTTTTCCTTTCCCCCTCTTTCAAACACTCATCTTTCTGCATTAGCAAAATGGTCACATACTTGGGGTTGTCAGTGGCATTCATAAAATGCCTAAAACCTAAGAATTCATTTCATTGAAGACTTCCAGAGCCATTTCTGACATCTGACTTCGAACAATGATGTTTTGCGATTTATCTGTCATAGGTTCTTGTCCAGCTCTGTTTGCACATACAACTGACAGACTGCTATGTTAACTACAATAACTAAACCCTCTTTGTACTTTTGGTTCGCTATCCCAAACAGATTTAATACCAGCACTCTTTTTCTAATTACAATGGTTTAAAATTAAAGGAGAGGATGGAAAAAAGCTAAAATGACAGTACGAGTACCAATAGCTGAGGAAATACTTTTTACCCCACTCCTCTGTTCACATGAGACCAGAAAGAGGACCAGTTGCTTTTGTGTAGGGTTATGTTTGTTTGTTTTTTTGGTATTTTTTTGTTTTTTTTTTTAAATAGAAACATCCCTAAAGTATTTTAAAAAACCTTACTAAATCAAAACTGCCTTTCAAAGCAGTCATACAGCAACTGAAGAAGTGGCCAACTGAAGCACACATCAAATGAAATGATGCAATTAAGACAATCTATTTCACAGATAAACAGTTCAGTCTTTTGAAGGTAATACATGGGCTGATTTGGCTACAAGAAGAATTGCAAAAGGGTTCCAGGGAAAATGTCTTAGGAAGTAACAGGTCAAAAAAAAAAGATAAAAACATTTTTACACTGCCCTCAGAGTTGCCTTTTTGGTTTGCAGACACCTTTGTACGTTCATCTATGAGTAACAATCTGAAAATTTGCTCACAAGGGAGCTCAACTGGGTTCCAGCCTCTCAGCAGTTGAGAAAGGCAACGAGACCCGAGATGGGACATTTCACCGCAGGAGGAAAGAAGTCTAAACATTAACCCATGAGACAAAATCACAGTGTTTGTGTAACTCATTAAAACTTAAGTGTCAAAGCTAAATCTGATAATTTACCTTAAAGAGCACAACTAGTAAAATGAAACTGGAGTGTGTTCTGGAAGGTTCCTGCTGGTAAGAAGCCTATGATATTGCTGTCAATTTTTTGGTGCTTCCACACACATACAGGTATGTTTCAGTAACTTCCTATGACCACACACATGCTTTACTGCTATCAAAGTCTTTCAAAGGCAGCAATTAATCACCATCTACATGCAAAAAAATATGTCCTCTGGCAGTTGTTAAAAAAAAAAAAGCAACAACAACAACAAAAAAAGTCACATAATCGAGGCCAAAAGCAATCTTGCAGTGTCCCAGAACACGGGGAGGTTAACCCTGCATGACCCCGCGCCGTCGGGTACTCGACGGGACGCGGCGGCAGGGCGGCCCATTTCCCGCCGCAGTGCCTACCGTGCCTCGAAC
>VWZY01011773.1:583671-599975 GCA_013399075.1 Chloroceryle aenea | reverse complement strand
TCTGCACTCACCCGGGGAATGTGCTCTAGGGTTCTGCACTCACCCGGGGAATGTGCTCAGGCCTTTCCTGTCAGTCACTGCATCCGCATAGGAAAGTTTCATGAAGAGTCTGAATTTGACTTATAAAATGGTGTAAAGTGGGAGTGATCCTACAGCAATGTGTGAAGTTACATCAGTTTAAAACTTGGGCAAGTGACAACTGATTAACTTTTTCCTCCTCTTCTTCTAAAGGCTTCTACTGCTAGAAGGGGTCACCAATGTGGCCAGGAACAGAAAGGTGAATAGTTGTCTGAATTCCATTTATATTCCCCTTTTAACTAGGCTGAAAGGTTATTGCACAGTTCTGGAAGATTGGTTTGCATGGTTGTAGTTTTACAGTTTTATTATTTGTTAAATAATACGTACTTAAAAAAAGGCCCACTGTATATGATTTCATAATAGCAACAGGCAAATAGATGCTCATAAGATGTACAAAATTTGAACCCTTTAATCACTTAATGCCTTCTGCAATCTCATGGAGTCAATAAAAACAGTATCTAAAGTCAAACACTCAGTTATTCATGAGAAATCATTTTACTAATCAGACAAAAATGTTCACGTAATGAAATAAATTAAGCATATTACAGCATGCAAACTGAGGATGAAATAGGGAGTTTTTGATACATACAATACCCACACTGAAATTCTTTAATGCAAGATGTTATAACTATTCAGAAAGCAAGCAGCTTTAGGAGAAAAAGTCATATTGATTTAATACTGCAAGTGAAGTTACTACTCCTCTTTATTTAGTCTTGCAATAAAAATGTGGGAAATACATAACAGACAAAAGTCTCTTAAATGAACCTTTTGTAAATGTTTAGCATGTGATCACCAAAGTAATGAAGTTCACCAAGTCCTAATGTTTCTTCTTCAAGTAAATGTCTCTTTTCAAATTCAGAAGGTTTAAAATGCATGTGAAAATAGAGATCTTCTAGACAACTCATTCTATACACAGCTCTTCTGTTTTATGTCATGATCATCATGATTCTGAAACAGAATCAAAGAATCCGCAATTCTATAAACAGGAGTTTAAAGACTCATTATTTTCTTCTTTGAAATGAGTCAATGCTCTAAAAGCATGGTGCTGAAAGGCTGCCAAGCTAATAGTCCAGTGAGCACTAGGAAGAGATTAATTTTATACCTGGAATGAGTGTATAGAGTTTCCATTCCATTTAGTGAAAGGACTGGAATGTGAAATAGTGTTTCCTTCATGGTGCAGTGTTGTGTTAAACCCTGGAGTAAAAAGTCAGTCTCTATAACACTGAGAGTCTGAACTAAGGACTGTGACCAGCTATGGATGTTAGTCCACGATCAAAAAGGGATGTTGAGATGCTTACTTGCAATTTTTCTCACTATTTTGTTGAATACTGGTACTGGTATGCTGAAACCAATGTGAATTTTTGGGAATGCAAATAAGTTACGAGCACTTCTGTTTACTCTGAAACATGCATATATTAAAATGGAGAGGTGTGTGTTAGCAAGCATGGTCCTCTCACTAGAGAGCTCTGCTTGAGGTGTATCCAGAGTTGTAATCTCCAGGTGTGTTCTTTCTACTTTTCAAAGGATGACTGATAAATAAAAAGAAACAGAGCAAGGCAATGGATCTACTTCCACAAGCTAGGGTAGCCAGCAGTAATTAGCAGAGGATATTCAGAGTTCCGGACCACTTTTGGAAGCTCTGCCTTTAAAGGTTTACAGAAAAGTTATATTAAACTGTCTTTTGGTTTTGTGTTGCTCCCTGTTGACTGTTCAGAACCCCAGAAATAAAAACCTGAAGAAAAACCCCACAGGCCTTTCTGATTATTTATCACATTAAGGTATCTGGTGTAATATATCGGGTCATACTACCAGGACCCATCTGTTGGGTCATCCTCCTGAGATTATTCAAATTTTATCATTCTTTGTGAAGAAATGTACAAGGCATGGGAGGATGACATCTCTTACGTACCTTTTCTAGGACAGATGGAAAAGAATGCAAGCATTTCTTGCTTGGAGGAGTTCAGTCTAGGTTACTGAACAGGAAGAACAGTGCTAAAGGAAGGATTTTTCCCTAAGCAAAACTGTGAATAAATTCTATTCCTGAAAAATTTTCTATTCCAAATCGTATTCCTGAGAAATTATCAATTACTAACTGATACCTTGGTCAGAAGTAAATGGCATAGGACATCATGAATGTTTGAAATGTTGAAGAATGAGCAGAAAGAGCTAAATTATTAGGAGTTATTTATGCCACATGTCATAGGAGGTTGTTATTCCGGACAGAAACACACTGAGGCAGGTGACCACACGTCAAATTTTTATGAGAAGAAAAGGCAGAGTCATCCGTTTTGTCCAATAAAATCTCCACAGGCAACTGTTACAGCTGGTTGATCAAACAGGGTCCTACACCTAGAGACTTGCACAAGTAAATGAATAGACTGTTAAATCCAGAAATTGATAAGCCAGGGAAAGCCCATTTAAAAGTATTTGAGAGAATGGCTGGGCATAGTGGAGTGCTTAATATAACACTGCATTTCAAATAAATACCCAAACTTCACGGCTAATTTCTATGGTTGGCTGGGGGAGAAATGTGAGAAACTCTACCTGTAGAAGGTTTTGTCAAGAATCACTTGGAAATTTTTTCAGTTGTGCAGAGATTCATATTACACAATACTAAATACAAACCTGGATAAAGCATTACTTTTTTTCAGGCTCTTTGAACCTTAAGTATGACTAAATAACAACTTTGAAGTAAAACCACATAGACATATAAAACTTAAGGCCAGAGGTTTCATTAGCCTATATTGTCCAACTTCTCAAATACCAGAGATCACTACCTTTTATTCTCACTCTTGTGCTTAATTCATTAATAGACTGCCACTGCAGACCCAGCAGCCGAGGAGACATTCTGGACCCCAGATCAGATTATTTTCTGACTCCCTTCACCCTCTGGTTATTTTCTGTTCTTACAGCTGTGATGACTTCACTCCATCATAGTCACTCAGCTGCTATTACATACTACATATGGGATAAGCAACGTTTGCCCATAATTTGTTTAGAACCGCATTAGAAAAAAAAAAGAGTGGTACTTATCAGGAGAATAAAGGGTAGTGGGGTTGTTCAGTTGTGAATTAATTAGTCTTGTCATATAATAAGTACTGTATTGTAACTTCATAATAAACATTAACTATAGCATTTGATAAACAAAGCTTGTAAATTATTTGCATTCTGAAATCTCTGGAAAATGCATCTAAGAGTAATCATGGTTTTAACCACTGGGAAAAGAAAAATCATGTGATCCATGCCAGCTGGATATTTTTGCTGAGCCACTGCGGAGTCTCCCTTCATGAGTCTCTGGTAGAAGTAGGGTTTTTATCATGTATCAGTATATAAATTCTATAGAGTGAACAGCATCTCAATTATTATTTTTTTTTTGTGAGTAAAAAATTTCACTAATGCCCCAGTGACCTCATACAGCTATGTTTTGTGCTTTTGGCAATTTGACTCATCACAGCTAGTAGATAAGAAGGATACGTGCCCGGCTGTAAAGAAATAAAACAGTCTAATCATGCTGCTGAAAATGATATGGTGCTGTTTCACTTCTGCTTCATCTTATTTCCTCTTGTACCTTTATCGTAGGGTGCCTGTGCAAGGTTGTGCTATCATTCAGCTGAACAACTGGTTAGCAGCACCATGCCGGCTCTGACACAGTCTCTGTCTTACGCCAGGTCAGAGATTCTTTTCTTTGTGGGGCCATAAATGTGAATAGCAATGGTGAAATCAGGAACTCTATGAAACAACAAACTTGATTTGTCCTTCTGTAGTTGGCAGCTGGATTGCTGTATCATACAGTGGACCATATAAAATGCAGAAAGAAAAGTGGCATAACAAAGTATTGAAGAGTGCTACTTTTCAGTAATGTATGAGTATGTGGTTTTCAAGGACATTAATTTGGTTTGGATAGTGTCAAGCTGTATTGATTCAGAGGAAGTAGCAGAGGGCGCTTTGCGTATCTGCTGCTGTAGATACATGACTGTACTGGTCAGTTGTGTGGGGACAAGGTTCATGGCTCTTTTCCCTGCTACTGGCTACCCCTGTAACAAGCAAGAAAAGCGTACTCTGGAGTTTTGACTTCTTGAGACTCCTGGTGGGCTTCTCTCTGCCCAGGTGGTGTCATGGCATTTTCACAGCTGGTTAGTGGTCAATGTCATTCCAGTGTTTAAAAGAGGAAAGTAAGCTTGACTCATCGTGACATAGTCACTCATGTAACACTGAGGCAAATGAGGCCTTTTCTGACTATTGCAGCTGTATGAGCAGCATGTCAAACCTTCACAGAGTGTATGCTCTTCTGTATCATTATTTTCTTTCACATGGAGCTTTCTTTAATAAAGGTCTTACCATATGGAATGACAGACCAGTTAGGCTAATTTAATCTGTAGGAAATAAATTTGAAAGAATTTTAACAGATTAGAAGGAGTAGCTAGTAAAAGTATCCTTCAGCCTGATTAGTTGTATACACATGGTTTAGGAAAAAAGAAGTCATGCTTCACTAGCCTTCTGGAACTCTTTGAAGATAATGCTGCCAAGATAGGGTATACCATAGATATTATATTTTTAGATTTTCAGGAGTCATTTGACAATGTTTTACCCAAAAGATTAATGCTTAAAGAGAGGGGAGTGAAGGGGCAAGAGAAAAGTTCACTCATTAAATTGAAAAGTAGGCCTAAGGAAGAACAACGAGGAGCTAAAAATGCCATTTTTACAGGCTAAGGGTAACAATTTGTAAGGCTGCAACAGTTCTGTATATCAGGTTAACTTGTTTACATAAATGACTTGGATGGATGTACTCTTCTGAAACTAAAACAGGCTCATTATCATTCATTTGTGCTGAGAAGCCCTAACCAGAATTTGTACCCCCAGTGTGCTGTGTATGTTGAGACTGTCCCTGCAGCCATGTAGACACTGCAATAAAAGTAGAAGGGAAGTGATATTTTCCTGATTACGTGGAGGAGCTTCTGAGACCTGGGCAGACTTGGTCCCAGACACAGAGTAAAATCAGTAAATCTGATGAGTGAACATATTTTCTTAGTCATGAAACCAGATTTCTGATTTGGAGATGATACTTCAGAGGAAACAACCATAAATTCCAAAGCACAGTGAAGTACTGAGAAGCAAATGTTTCCAGCCCAACATACATTTCCAAATAAATATACACAATAACCAGAAAAGATATTTATTCTTTCAGCATAAATTATACATCTGTGAGAAATATAATTTTTCTGTATTATTTTTAGAAGAACACATTTAGAAGAATNTACTGTAAAAAAGAAAAAAAAATAAATTCTCTCTTTAGATTACAGATCCATCTTGCATTCTTAATAGTCTTTTACTATATATTCAGTTTAAATACAGTCTTTTCAAAAGATGAGACCCTACTCTTCTGCTTCACTTTTGCCTTCCTAAGAATCCTGCATGCTTAAGCTTCTGATACAGCATCTGAATTTGCTCTTCCAAAGGAGACTTCCTAAGACTTCAGTAAAGATAATTCAGATTTACCATGCTATGAGACATATCTACTACCTTAAAAAATATTGCTTCTCTCTTCCCATTCTGCTTATTTTGCCCAAACTTTTCTGACAGTTTTTGGAACTGCTAAGTGTTCCGCTCTACCTGTTTGTAACCCCCTTGCTTTGTGTATATAGATATGTAATAGGCGTGTAACACCTGAGAACAGAGAAATATTCCTGTGAGGCAAGTTAGGGTGGTAGTTTGTAGTATTTGGTACTGTGTGGCTAATGGTTAGGGTATATGGTCTTACATCTTGGTAAACATAAGGTAATTTTCAGTAGTTTGCTGCTCAGTGAAAGAGGCCTAAGCAGCCTTGTACCCACCACAAGAAAAGCAGTGCATGTGTGAATAGGTGCCATGGATTAGGTAACACACTGTAAATTCTTACCTTTTCTTACTCCACACCTAATGCCTGGAAATAGCTCATTCTGGTTGCTATGTCTAACTCATTGAATGATGAAGTGATTGTAGGAACTAATCCATTCATTACCTAAAAGCTCTTCGTTATTTGGAATTGTGTAGGTGATTTGATCTTAAAGACAAAGGCTCTAATCCTAGTTCTTTATCAGTGTGATTATTATAATTACCTATGTTTGAGACCATTGTATGCTTTATGCAAGACGACTGAAGTAGGGTCTTTATAATAAGACTCCAATATAGACCTTAGCCATGCTTAGGTTGGAAGTGCCACACCTCTTATATGGCATAAATGGGTATCTAAGTTAGAAAAGCTGCTCAGTGTGCTGTTATTGCTTGTGTTATGTCCTAAAGGAACATGAGTCAATCAATAATTAAGCCACAAAGTACTGCCTGTTGACATGGCAACATGTTCACAGATGTGACGTGAACTTAATGTCCTTCTTTCATGTCTCCTGTGAAAGTAAAAGTCTCCTAAGCTCAGTAACAAAGAAATGGAGCAGGCATTGTCAGGGGAAAAAGAGAAAATACAAAAAATAGACAGTGTCTTTTATAAAAATGGATGCCTTTGAACCTCTTATCTCCCAAATCAACTGTATAAATGAACCTTTTTTTATTTTTTAGTACAAGGACCTTTCCCTAATCCCTAATCGCTTATTGCCAAATCCGTTCTCGAAGCAAGAAGTAAACTTCCTTATGGATCATTTTCATGATTGCTTCTTTCCCATGTATTTCACCCCACCCACATTTTTTAATGGAGCTAAACTGAACAGAACACTTTTAGGTTACTTCTGTTTAGGCAAGACTCTGTCTAGCTCCAAGAATAACAGCTGCTGTACCACATTGGCATGAAGGTCCAGATGTGAAGTTGTCATCATTGGTAGATGCCTGTTTTTCTGAAGATGAAAGAAGAAGCACGTTAGTGTGACATCAACTTCCGTACGTTGGGATCATTTCTGCTGGGTGTTTCTGCAGCTTCTCTGCACGTGCTCCTCTCTCACATCTCTCTGCTTGCCAGTTACCCTATTCTCTTCTTGGCTTGCACATCTTTCTTCCAAGCTTTCTGCAGCAGATGTTAATGGGCCTCGCCAACATGTTTTGCTTGCCACATGTGTTGTTACCTGTGTCACAGTGGATGAGGTACTTTTTTTTTTTTCCAGGGCATCTTTTTACTTCTGCCTCAGTTGATCTCTTGATCTTTCACCCATTAAAAGTTTGCTACACATTTTTTGCTTTGGGAGCTTGGTGTCCTCCATGCAGAGGACATGTCCAGTCCAGCAAAGCTGTGCTTTTGTAAGATTGCTTCAACACTGTTTGTGCAACCACTTTGCAGAACTGTGTTATTCATGATTTTATCTTGCCACTTGATATGCATAATAGCTTGAAGGTGCCGTTGATTAAATTTTTCAAATGCTTTGATGTACCAGTACTAGCATTTCCATGTTTCTCAGCTCTAGAGTGAGGTAAAAATTAGTACACTACAAAAAAGCTAGGATTTGGTCTTATGTCTAATAGTGTGCTAGTTCCAGATTTATTGGACCTAATTCTCCCTTCTCAGTCCATCTAAATATACAAATCCTATTTGGTATATAAAACCCAACTGTTTTGAAGCTCATGTTAGGGAGAAACGTTAGATGCAGGATTTAAAATTCTCATGTGTAATCCTTACCCTTTAAGAAATCAGGTAACAGTTTTGATAGATTACATTTTATAAAAGTACAAATCTCAGCTGTAGGCTACTGCACAGCTGGGCAGTCTGAGTGTTTGGTGGACCATATACCCTTCAGCAAGTATTAATCCTAATCTTCCAAGCATAAGATATGTGGAAAACTAACACAGAAGTTCAGTGATAAAAAGAGACAGACAAGATTGCTGAGACAGCAGGATGAACTCATACTTCATCAAATATGTCCCTTATTTTCTCCTTCACCATTTTCTTTTTAATGTCTTTTTTTCTGTCTCCTATGCGATTTCAAATCTCTGAGCAGATGAATCCTCTTCCTGTTTGTATTGCTCTTCAGTTCAGCTTTGATAACAAAACTTTACTCCAGCAATATCATTTACGTAGAGTCTGAAGCAATTCAAGAACTTAAGGTCCTTAGAAGTGTTTTTGGGTTTAGGGATGAGCAAAATGTGCAGCTGAATGACATGTCTACAGTGCCCTTAACAAATAAATTGTTCACTGGATGTGTTACTTGCAAATTGTCAGCCTTCAGGCAATTCCCAGTTGTCCTTTGTAATATTAAAAAGGCAGGTTTGGTTTGGCTGGAGAAAGGGGCCCAAATCTCCATTTTAAAATACTTACATGGCTTCTACTTTTGCTATATACTGAAAAATACTATTCTAAGGCTCTTTACTTGTAATTCTTCTGTGAATTTTTAACACACAAATCATTTCACCAACCTTACAATACATATAATTTACAAACAAAAGCAAGATGTTTAATGGAATTTCTGCAGGCACATTATAATTATACCTGAACAACAGACAACAGGGAAGGGAGTGATGGTAGCCCCATTAGGAAAAGTGAAGCATGACTGCTACTTGTGCAAGACTTAACTTGATGGGAACTAGGCTATTCCCATGGCAATTCAGAACATTGAAGTTATACTGATTTAGTACTTCGTGTGCAATCATGACACCTGTACTTTTTCTTACCTGTTGGGTTTTTTTTAGATCTTACTTGAAAAGTATCACATTGACATAAGTGAGTCTCTTTTCTGGAAGAGCAAAAATATGGTAACATCAGCCACTTAGAAAAGAAATGAATATGTGCCATACCTTTAGTTCACTCTCCAGCACATGCACATTCTTTAAAAAAAATACTGTAAATTACTCTATTATTGAATGCATCCAAATCTTTTCTAAGCTGTAAAGCATACTTTATTCTCTCCTTTATTACTTGAAGAGTTTCATTAATTTTGCAAATTATGCTGTTTCTCTGTTTCATTCATGTGACTTTAATAGCCCCATCTGCTGGCTGAGCACCAGGTGAGAGAATTAGCACATACCTTTGAAGGTCTCTTGTTTTAACAGGGCTTCCATGAACTTGCTACCGAAGTGTTTTTTATCCTAAGTGAAATAAAAGACAGAAAATTGGGTAACTGCACTTTATAGATGCATATTATCTCACAATGCTGTGGAATTCTGTTTGTGTTTACAAACTTCTTGCCTTTTTGTTTTTGTAGGATCTTAATTTTCTAAAAAGCTTTACAATATGCTAAAATGAAAATGCATGAAACCGTAGAAACTGGAAGAAAACATCAGATTAAATGTAAATGGGAATGCTCACTGAAAAAGGAACTATGCAAAGATTTGTTTTCAGATGCTGTGCATCTGTAGCACTGAGACTGTGTTACATTATGCAGAACTAGTCTTATTGCTACTCTTCCCTGGGCATCCATTGATATAGAAGGTAGCATACAGGGCAGGTCAGTCTTCTAGTCTCATTTTCAAGTTCCAATGTCCTTTTAATGGAAATAGGTGCTACAGATCTCCCAGAACTAATAAGGGGAGCTTGATTTATCCCCTCATTCTTTAAACAGAACTACACTGTTTGAGGGAAAGCTTCTGATGTTACGTGCACAGTCTTGGTACCAGTGTTTCAGTGTGGATGTAAAGGAGTAGCTCACAGAACAGCTCAGGAGTATGAGCATGTCTTTCTTGTGCAATGTTGAAACTGAACACACATTTGGTACTGCATCTGCAGATTGTCCTGAATAAATGTTCTTATTATAAACCTGTGATTTAACAATGTATTAATACAGCAAAAGCACATTAATAAACTTTAAGGTGTTAAAGAATAGATATCAAAATATATTCTTTATGATAACTGTATAACAGCCCATGAGAGGAAAATCCTGAAAAAAGAAGGTTGGAAGCAGATACTTGCTGGAGGAGTGTCTCAGGACGCAGACATCTGATTGTGGTCACTCTGAAGAAACAAAAATTTGAGGGGGAAGGGGAAAGGATTAATGAATGTACCTTTGCTGCAGTCAATAAGAGAGTCTAAACGGCATTATAATTTCTGATGCTGTCCATTGCAATAAAGATCACCTTAATTCTTTTGCAATGTGCAGCAAAGAGAACTTTGCTGAATAAGAGCAATCTACCTTTTTCCAAAGTTTATTCCAGTGTCTCAAGTCAGAGAGAATGATTTAACAGAGCTTAAACAAGCACTAACAGGAAAATAAATTACTGAAGCCATCCTATTAATCTGTGGATTCTGGTCTGATAAGATTCGTGGATGGTTTTTAGGGCAGTGAAGTCTACAAAAGCAGGACAAGTCAAAATCACTTATGACATGGTGGGCTCATCAGTATATCCATCCACATTTTCTCGTGAATGTGAAGATGCCAAGTCAATCTTTGCAAGGAAATCCCAGTGAAGCTATTAATCTATTAGTAAATTAATGTTTACAAAGCGTTGTGAACTCAAACTGGTAAGTAAATATTAGCTTTGCTTGTAGCCTGGTCTAAAAATACAGAGGGAATGAGTATCAAAAAGAAAGAAAATATTTCTTTCACAGAGATGAAGTACAGGATTGTGCTCATGCTCTTTAAAAAGCTCTTTCAAAACTTGGTTACTGAAATTTTCAAAATACCTAAATGTTTCAGGTGAGTTTTACTAAAAGTCAAAAGGGCTTGTGTTCCCCATTCACATAACTGCTTGTGAAAATATCAGTTCCTATCCTAGTTCTATAATAAATAGCACATGACTTAGAGGACCAAAGGATAGCTTCCTGCTGAAGATCATGCACAAATAGTAGCATACTGTGGAAAATTTTTTTGGCTGATGTCAGTGCAGAAGATACAACGCAGGATGCCCTTTACTGCATTAAAACAACACAGATGATTTTAAAAGGATACCTGGGAATTACATTAATTGTACGTTCAAGACCAGGCTTTTCCAGTTAGTAGGAGTGTTCATGTAGTATCTATCTTACTGTGCAAGAAGCTGCTTTTTTTCCTTCCACATGCATTCAACATAGTGATCGAAGTAAATCCACCCTGATGCAGCTTTACCAGCTGCTGTACTGTTTCCCTCCTGCAGAGGTGTTCTTTAAGGAACACTCATTTCTTGGTCACAGGTAGTCCACTTTATTATGCCTGACTGCATTTTTTACAGGCTTTAAAACTCAAAGCCTTAAGACACAAGTGCCTTATGTATACTGGATGGAAGCCTGATCCTTCACTGGACAGCTCAACTGATTACAGATTGCTCACTTGTGAGATCCTGAAGCGATAAAACCAAAAGGACCAGTGGACCATAAAAACAATGATTTCTGTTTAAAACCAAACCAAACAAAAATACTCCACAAAGAGTTTAGTTACTTTGAAATCAAAGAATCATTTAGGTTGGAAAAGACCATTAAGATCGAGTCCAGCCATTAACCCAGCTTTGCCAGTTCACCACTAAATCATGTCCCTCAGCACCACATCTATATGTCTTAAATACCTCCAGGGATGGTGACTCGATCACTTCCCTGGGTAGCCTATTTCAGGGCTTAAGAAGCTTTTCAGTTAAGAATTTTTTCTTAATATCCAACATAAACCTCCCCTGGCACAACTTGAAGCCGTTTCTTCTTTGTCCTATCACTTATTCCGTGGGAGAAGAGACCAGCTCCCACATTGCTGTGATTTCACTGTATTCACATCTTCTTGCATTCACTTGAAGAACAGGTGGCTCAGATCAGCTAAACCTTAATCCTAGCAGACCTTGAACTTACTGAAACATTATTGCTCTTCCAGTGGGCTTAGATTTTTTCTTTCTTTTTCCTGCCATTACTATGATTAATAATGATCTTGACACACAGACACAGATGCACTCATATATACACTAATAAACACAAATAGAAAACATAATAGCTTAAGATTTTAAAGCCAGAAATCAGTCAGGAAGGCAGAAGTCAGCAGGTTTTTATGCGTAGTAAGGCAAAAAAAAAAATAGTATTTTTACTAAATAAAGGCAGAGGTAATAGTTTGGATAGTCTTACAAGTCAGAAACAAAAGCTCTTCATTATCCATTGATTAAAGGGAAGACAATTTCCTAACCTACATTAATTTACTGAACAGCTGGACAAATCTCCAAAACTTAAAAAAAATTATTACCAAATGTTTTAAAATACACGGTGCTTTGCCTGTCCTTAGTCTGAATGCTGTACAATTTGATTGTTTGAGATAACCAATTTGTACTCAGCGTAGCACAGAGCCTCGGACAACACACCTCTTGTGACTCTCCATACTTAGTAACTGTTTCTAAAATCCTAAACTGCCCACTATGATTTCTGAGCACTGAGACCACTTACAGACACTTTTCCAAATTATGACTCATTACATTAAGCCTTCTTTTCATGAAACTCTGCTTAACTGTGCATGTGCTGATTGTTTTCTTTGTCATCTGACTTTCAGACTGGTTACTGATCTCCTTTGATATACTGTACATGACATCCTAACAAAACCAAGTCTTTAATCAAAATGATGAGGATTCAAATGTGTGCCACTGTCAGACAGCAGGGTAAGGCTAACATGCAGCAGATGTGTACTTGTAGGTCAGATGGAATGAATGGATTTAAGACATACAATTGGTACAATCTTTAGTTTAACCCTAGGTCTGATTTTAAAACCCAGGCAGAACATTTTCACAATGAGCTGCATTGGTTTTAACTGTCAGGAAAAGATTGGCACAAATATTTTGTGCATGAGATACACCTGACAAGCCTTGAAAGTTACAATATAGAAAGCAACAGGAATTCATTGCAGGGAAAGAGACGAATGGCTCTGTGACTGTGTTTTTTGCTTTCTGACAAAAATCACCTGCACAGATAGTTCTGTGTAAATATTTTCTCCTTGATGCCGCTAATCTACAAGATGTAGAAAAGCCAAAGACACTGCCACAGGTGATTGCTTCTATCACGTTTTATTAATGTAACCGAAAAACACTGAGATAGCATAAATGAGATGTGCAGCTGCAAATCAAAAATAACCCTCCCTGGTTAGTCAGGTAAGGATCAGGAAGCATCAAGAGCAAATATGTCAGAGTATGATCTGCTTTAATACAGTTTAGAAAAGAACTTGTGAATGTAAACATTTAATTGTGTAAGCTGGACTTTTTTCAAGAAAAAAATAAACTGTGGGATAGGCTGGTATATTTTCCTCCTACACATATGCAAATTGTTAATCTTAAAACATAGTGTCAGTCTCATTGAGCTGAATGGGAGTTGCAGTCATCCGTACTTTCTAAGAGATGCTTTGTTGCAAAGCAGCTCTGAAGAGACCAATGCCACTAGTCTTACGCTATGTGCTTGATTAATTATCTCGTTTGTTACTGACATTGAAGTTATAAAGACTCTTCAGTGCTCTGTTTGTTAGGGAAGGTACCACCAGATTGTAACTTTACTTCATTATAGGGAAGTACAGTGGATATAATGTAATGGGCTATAAAAAGAAAGAGATAGTTTATGCTTTTTCCTCTGCTCGGGGGAAAAAAAATGGATTTTTATGCACTCTAGTGATACTTCTTTAATGTTGTTGATTGTGAATTGAAGAGTCCTATCTCCACATTGCTATTGGCAGATGCCAACAATTTGTGGGTTCAAGCTGTGCACTGGTTAATTGTAAATTCACTGAAAGATCCACAAGAAATGCTGATAGCAATAGTAACGCTCAACTGAATAAGCAGTTTAAGCACATCTAAACAAGTTATCATGTTGATGAGCCTAGTGGAAATATTGAGGTGGATAAATTAATCAGGGGCTAATTCCTGCGTCCCGCTCAAGGGCTCTGAGCAGAATGTATAATTCTAGGGATACAAAGGAACCAGAAAGCTGGTACATATCTCCAGATGTTGATTCCTCTTGAGTAAGAGCTTTTCATATAGAGCATTTCCAACAGTGTCACTAGTGTATACATCTGTTGATCACCAGCTGAAGAATCAGTCCTTTGATGATTATAGGTAGAGGGATTTAATTCAAGGCAACCCTAACGGAGCTGTAACATATGCCAGAAAATGAAATGGCTTTTGTCAGACACGAGTTTGGGGAAATGTTACCATTTGAAGCTTAATCTTTCACCGAGAATAGTTTTTACTCTTGGACAGAGGTGAATGAGTCCACCGAGGTTAATGAATTCATGAACATGAGTCAGAGATGTAGATCAAAACTCTTGCCTTTATTCTCTTTCCATATGCTGAAGTATTTGTACAGTCATGGGTGCCCCACTCAAAATCAGCAGAATTATTTTCAGAAGAAACCCCATGTGTGAGCAATACCATTTCCTTTGAGATGATGATGCTCCATACATTGAAGTTCATCTGCACACTGGGATCTTTGGGCAAAGAAAAGAATCCAGTTGTACATTTTTCATTATTCTACTGCGAAGAACATCGAAGTTTTATATGGGCAAGGGTCAGTACTGAAAATGTAACTTCACCTTTGTGATCTTTGCATATTTCCCTCAATTTTGTTCAGCACACTGAGAAGTTAACAACTGGAGGTCTGGATGAGAATATACATCATTATCAGAGAACAAAGCATAACAGGCAAATGTTCTGTAGTAGCTAAGGATAGGAAATATATTTCTGTCTTTGTGACCACTGCAGTTAAGTTGTACAACATGTACCTTAATAAGTCAATATATTCACACTATATATTCACTGAAGAGGTATTATGTTCCTCAGTATTTATATATATTATGATGGAGCATTATGGGTCATTTAAAACCCACCTGGATGCATTCCTGTGTCACCAGGTCTAGGTGATCCTGCTCTGGCAGGGGAGTTGGACTGGATGATCATTCAAGGTCCCTTCCAAACCTTAACATTCTGTGATTATGTCACCAGGTAGTCCCTATTTTATTCTAGTAATATACTCTGATATGTGATACACCCTAACTTCAAACATCTGTATATCCTAGAAAGTAACTTATTCCACCTGTGTGTCCAATGTCCAATAGCAGTGAATGCCAGTGGGAACTCCCTATTTTACTATTGCAAAACATTCTAAACCCAAATCCTGTCCTTGGTGACATCTATGCAGTGGTACAGTCTGTAGCAGGGATGACATAGCATGGTCAGTGCAGGATTTGCCTTTAAAGTGCACTGTGGAAAATGTCTGGTTTAGGCTATAAATGCTCTTCTCTTGCCATTTTTCATTTCTGTAATTGAGTATAGACCGACTGACTTCTGACTGAGCATCTGACCTACATACCAGGTTCCCAGATGCACCTTCTTCTCTTAAAAATCAAAAAGGAAGAGTTGCAGTTGAAGGTATTATTGATAACCACCAACTTCACACCTTCTCTGTGATGAAGAATGTTGTCATAATTCAACACCTACACTTCTGCCTTTTAATCTTATGTCTCTGTACAGCTCCACAATAGTAATATTGGCTGCCTTCTCTCACGTACCTTATGATTCTTCTATCCAGGACCTTAAATCTTCCACCTGTTCTTTCTTGTCCTCTCTTGCTGTCCATACACAGTATCCTGAGGTCTCATTGCTATACTAATTACTATCTGGGCAAGAGGTAGCATGTCCCATGGCTGGTTATGAGTTGTATGTGTGTTGATTGTCCAGCTGGTAAGCCAGACAAAACAGAACTTTTGAGTTCATGTTGCAGTTTTTCCCTTAATGAGGCCAGTCATCTATCTAGTCATCAGTTTTCATGTAGTTGGGTAGAACTTTTTATCTTTGACATCACCGCTCTTCTATCAAATTTGTCTGAGATTGGCCAATAGATTTCAAAGTTAGTGGGAAAGACAGAAAACACAGTTGCATAAGCTTGAGATGATCAGGTTAAGAACACAGTAATGCTTTCTGAATACTAGACTAGGCTAGCGTACTACTTAGGTGTGTACTCACTGGACTAAACTAGACAAACAGATTCAGAGATCAGATAGTTCGCTAAACACTGTAAATAACACTATCCTGGGAGTGGGTCCAAGGAGACCTGCTTATGTCAGCATACTCAAATTGCCTCTCCTTACACATTTTCTATCATGGAAATAATTTTGAAACTAGGACAGTCTGTAAGGCTAATTATTATACTGGAAGTTGGCAAATATCACCCCAATCCATAAAAAAGGCTGCAAGGCTGACCCTGGTAACTACAGGCCTGTCAGCCTGACCACGGTGCCTGGCAGAGTTATGGAGCAGATCATCCTGTGTGCAATCACACAGCAGCTACAGGATGGACAAGGGATCCGACCCAGCCGGCACGGGTTTAGGAGAGGCAGATCCTGTTTGACCAACCTGATCTCCTTTTACGATCACGTGACCCACCTGATAGATGAGGGGAAGGCTGT
>VWZY01011773.1:559471-583409 GCA_013399075.1 Chloroceryle aenea | reverse complement strand
TAGGAAGAAATTCTTTACAGAGAGGGTAATCAGGCATTGGAATGGCCTGCCCAGAGAGGTGGTGGATTCACCATCCCTGGAGGTTTTTAAAAAGAGATTGGACATGGCCCTTAGTGCCATGATATAGTAATTGGAGTTGGATCAGGGGTTGGACTCGATGATCTTGGAGGTCTTTTCCAACCCAATCTATTCTATGATTCTATGATTCTAGGTGAACGTTTTGGCATCGTGGCAATGTGCCCATACGTTGCATTTGAGAAAGAATTTTTGAAGAAGCTGTAACAAACTCAGTTGTTTCATTTAGTTCTTTGTTGAATGAGAACTACCTGTGGAGTGCCTGTTGTTCAACTGGTATAAATTTATCTTTTGAGTAGGCAAAATATGTAGATGAATTTTATTTGAGGTTTGAATGCTCCTACCTACTTGTTCCATAAAAGATCACCATCTTGGAATAACCTCTGTTATGCCAAAGGGAACAGACCAATCCATTTGAACAAAGTCTGTCATGTGAATTCTTGCTATAAATCCACTGCAACCAGTGGAATTAACAGTGGTTACAAATTTGGCCCATGATTATTTTTCTTCCATGTGCATTCAGTAAATAATATTTTGAAAATACTCATAAACTTTCTTCTCAGTATCAATACAGTAACATAACATCTCATGCTTGAACTTACTGTATGTGAAATGGCTCATTTTCTACCTAATTGGCTCATATTCTGTCTATGAATTTCTTCATGTAACTATTTTTTGATGCCTTTATTCACCCATGTAGGGATTACGAGTTTACATTTCAGTGATGTTCAGAGCTTTATTATTTTAATTTTCCCATTTCTGATTGTCAGGCTTTAAAGCAGTATGATTTCTCACTAAATTATGGTGTTGGATATATATACACACACATACATATGTACGTATAAATTTGGCTGTATGTTTTGAGGGGCATACAAGTAAATGTCACTTAACAGTAGGATCAAATCTGTATGCAGTTTTGAGGATAGCATACCATATGTCCTGACTGTGAAGAGGCCATAGTTTGAAGTTCTTTGATATATCTGATTTCTTTGTAATGACAGTATATATGTAATTTTTCATGACAAAAATCATAATCTTTACTTCAAAAGAAAAGCTCTTACCAAAGAGCCTCTTACGCTGAAAAATTTGTGACGATGCAAATTAGTCAAAGCAAAATGAATGTCTGCTTGCCTTAATGAACAGCTAAATCAGTTCCTTTGAATTCGATGTTACTGAGCTGCTTCTCTCCAGTTGTATATGATTTGTATTATGTGATTTGAAATGACATGAATATACAGACACACTTACAGCACCGTTCCTGTAGCAGCAGGCAACTGTGGTTACTTTAGTTGGAAGCACTGACTTTAATGCACTGTTTTAACTAGATTGACTTATCATACTCTTACCTAAAAACTCGGGTAGGACTTGCTGGTAAATTCAATTAACTACATTTGTCTTTAAATTGAAAACTTTATAAAATTTAGGATTCACAAGAGCGTAATTCATTTAGAGAAGTGGTAGACTTCTGCTTTCTTTACACAGTAATTAATTAGCCTGATTATAAATATGAAACATTTTAAGTCTTCTGCTATAATGAAAGTTTGCAAAGTGAGCATTATGTAGTATAAAAATGTCAAACAGAAATCCGTCCCTTGTAGTTCCTTGATCACCAGATGTGTATGTTTCTCTGTTTTTCTTAGGAAAAAACAAACAAACCAAAAACACTTGTGACCTTCTTTTCTGCTGAAAAATTTCATTGTTCAATTCCCATTTTTTATTTTTTAAGAAATAATCGTAGGCAGATCACAAACTTGAAGCTGCATATCTTGGACTCACATAAAGCCTCTGAGGCAAAGTGCATCTATTTCTTCAGCTTAGTTTACGTTGAGGCAAAATAAGTCAAATGTGTGAAATTTAGATTCAAAGTTCACACATAGTCCTTCACAGAAGAAATCAAATGAAAGATCTCTGAATGACTCAAATAATCAAACTTATTTGATGATGGGTGTCCTGAATTCAGCTGAAAAAGTTAGCACTTTTTTTGGGGATCTGGTTTATATATATTAATGCAGATAGAAGGCCGCCATCCTAGAAATGTCTTCCTCTGTCAACAGCAGGATTTATCTGGGTAAGCTGTGTTGTGCTGTGGGCTTTTATAGTAATTGATTTCTGAGATCAACACCACAAATACATATACTGCAATTCCCTGCTCAGAACGAGACCTTTAGTGTACCAGTCCTCTTGAAAAACTCAGAAAAAAACCTTCACTGAAACTGAGAAACATATTGCAACCACCAGTGATGATGCTTCTGCAGCAGTTTCTGAGGAGTTGTTGAGCAATGCTTGTAAATCAGCACCATGTTTTCAAGATGCAGGAAGATCTGCCTCTGTTTAGTGCATCTGAGAAGCGGAGATGATACTGCTACTGGATTCCAATGCAGGACCAAATTCACTGGGCCATTAATTTTGCTTTGCAACACTTCCTCAACACAAAAAGACTTAATGCTACATTAACTGGCAGCCCAGTGTTTCACAGTGTGTTGGAGAAGCCACGTGGTGCAGCTCTAGTGAAATGTCTTGTGTAGTCCCTTCCTTGCAGTTTCTGTGCAGATGTTGAGCAAAAGCAGGGGCAGATGAAGTTTTCAGTATAGTTTTTTTCTTAAACTCACAGCTTCCAAAATTCTGTGGTTAGGTAAGAATCTCAGCTTTCATTTAAAAATTAAGTCTCAGAAGCCATAAAGTAAATCAAAAGAAAAACAGACAGATATTAATCTTGTGATGTTTGATCCAATTTTGTGTTTTGGGGAAATGTCTTTCGGTTTTTGAACACCTGGATTTGGCAAGGCTGCTATCATGCCTGGAACAACATAGCCAAAGAATTTCCTTACTATCACTATTCCCCTCCTACACCATTTCAGGCAAATGAACTAATTTGGACACAATATTTCAACACATTTTTTGCATTGAAGGTGGCCAATAGCCTACTGCAAGCAGAAAGAATAGCTCTAAAAGCCCAAACAAATAGCTGAATAATGTATTTTTCACAAACTAAATGTTCCAAATCTACTGTAAAACAAAATATTAAAAATTAATTCCTCTGCTTAGCTGCCTAAGCCCAAGTTCAAAATTCAGTGTTGTGAGAGATACAGGGATGGCTGAATTGCTATTCTAGGGGCTGTCAGTTCTCATGCTTTAATGACTGCCTTGACAACATTAGGATACCTAGAAATGTTTTATATGACAATACAGACAATGTGGGAAAGAGCTTACAGTTGATGATTTTGTATGGTTTATCAGCTTAAGAAGAGTAAAATGCAAGTACATACATTTATTTAAATTAGGCTTTAAAGACCTTGAGCTCCCAGATCCATTAGAACTAAATCCTAGAATGTGTTCTGGCAGTCAGCGGTTTAACTGAAGTAAAACATGCATTTGCAGTTCTTTTGCTGATCAGTATCACATTAGAGGTATCCTTCAGATTTGAGTTCTTTGTTTAACTATCCTGAAACATTGCAACAATTACTAATAATCCCAAAACAGATAACAAAAACATTGTGTAAGAACTTGAAATGGAGGAAAATCCTAGGTTTTTGAATAATGGGATCCTATTTCTTTATTTTCTTAAAACTTAGCAGTTTATCTTAGTAGGAATTACGAGCATTTTGAAACACCTATTCTTTTGTTAAAATGCACTCTAAGGGCTTCTGCGAATCTTATTATTTACTGAACAGACAGACTTACAAAAGTGAAGGGCCATCAAGTAAAAGAGTATTTAGGGATTTCTTTCAATATTTATTATTCACTGACCAGACTGGAACTGCTTCTTTATCATACTAATGTGATACTAATAGTACTAATACCTACAGACCTCTGTCGATAGTTATTCAGCTGTTTTGTATAAGATACCTGTGTGTTAGGAATGCATTATCAGATTGTGAGTGCAAGAATTTCATACCCTCTGAGTGGCTTTTAAAGCAGTGATACACCACGCGTGTTTTTTACTCAAATACCTGGTTTAATTTCCTGAATTATTTTTTTTCTTGTGTTTCTTTTACTTAAAGACTTCAGTGAAGTGGTTGGTAGGACTAGAGAGCTAAGAATGTTAGTAATGAGATACGGAGCCCTTTTCTTCTAGGTCACTGGCATGAATTTGACCCTGGTTAGTAATAACGGAGAGTCATTATCAGCCGGTGACTGTTTGGTGGCCTACAACATACAAGCTGGTGGTTTCACTTTGCGTAATGACCCATGGCTGCATACACATACACACAGTCTTCAGTTTAAACATGTGCAGATAGCTTGGAAAATACCATATATCTCATGATTGAACTTCAAAACGCAGGCTGAAAGGTCATCTGTGGTGGCAATTAAGAGTGACAGGCTTTACACCCTGTCAGCCACAGAGAACAAGGTACTCACCAGCACTGACACCAGTTATTTGCTTCTGCTTAGACAGTGGTACATGCACATTTAAGGCAGAGTAACACAAAATAATGGATTAAGTACTAAATTCACTCTATACAAAACAAAGTTATGAAGCAACGTCCTTACAGGTGGGGGGTCTGTGAGCAAAAAGGAGGGAAGCAGAAAATAAAGGGGAAGAAATCCTGGAAACCCACCCCCCCAAAAAAAACCCAAACCAAACAACACAGTAGTAGAAAAGGGAAGATAAGAAATGGTAAAATAGAGAATATAGATAGATGTAAAACATCAAATACACTGCTGACCCATGCTTCCAAAACACATGACCTCTCCTCCAACCTCCTTTTGAGAACTAATCTACTTCCTGTGAAGGAATGGCTTCTTATATAAGGAAAATTAAGCACATTTTTCACTTTCAGTACATAAAACATTCTGCTTGTTTCAGCAAAGTGACTGTCATCCCTTACATTGGGAATGTGTTTATCTGCCTTACCAAAGTGAAGTTTCATAATTGTGCTGTGTAGCCTAAGCTAAAGGGCTTGGTCATGATGATGGAAGGTGGCTTTACTACATCATCAGCAAGCAGCATGATGAACGGGAAATTAGTTAGGAGTATCAAAGAAATAAGAAGATTCCCACTGATGTGATACGAACTTTAGAGAGGGTTGGGAGGACTTTTGGAGCAAGCACATGTTGGGCCAGGATTTTCCACAAACTCTTCACCCATCTCTACAGTTACTGTTAAATATCTGTGACATATGTGAGTTGATTCAATGGTGAAAGGCTTAAAGATCAGGCTGGGTTGACATTTTTCTTGTAAGGCTCAGTATCATGAAAACATTCGAAGTGTAAAGAGCTGTAGAACTGGCTAGTTTCACATGTCATACTGATGCTGTGTGGCTTTCTAAAAGAACTGATACACTTTGACGCTCTGGGCCTGAAGCAAATACAAAGCATAGGACTTCTGAGCATGGTAAGAGACCGTGAAGCAGCAGCATAGAGCACCAGGTAAGATCAAATTCCTGGCTGTCTTCCATTTCCCTGTCACACTGCGTATGCTTAATAAACTGTTTTTACAATAGTGATAGGATATGACTGCCACCTGCATGCTATGTAATACGTATGCTTTACAGTAAGAACATTAAGCAGCTGCAAGATGTAACTAGTTTAAGCCTAGAATGCCTGGATGTTCTAAGGTGAGCTCACTACTTTCTAAGCTGTGGAAATGCCTAATCCCTGCGTCACTTTACATTATTTTGTAGTTAATATTGTCAGTGGGTTGACAAAGGTGCATAACCAGCGGCAAAATCTGGCCTATCATGTTTAGTAGGATATGATTCCTCAGCTAAAGACACTACACCCTTGTAAGGGCACATATTCTGCTTTGTTTTCACATCTGAAATGTGAGAGTAGATCTTGTCTTGCAGAGCTGCAATTGCAATCTCTGCAACAGACATATCTGGGCTCAATGCTGACACATGATAACCCACAGATGCTAAGACCACATTTTGGTTGAAGAGCTTTAAACAAGTAACTGACTGACATCTTAATATATTTTTGTCTGATGCTTTGGACTGGCACTTAGATGGAAAAGTCTTGGAAGCAGGAAATAATCTTCTATTTGATAATTATATGAGGCTGTGTTCCTAAAGGAAGTTCTACTGAAGAAATTTATTATTATATTGTTTAATCTTAGAATAATGCAAACACTGTATGTAGTTTACTTTAAGTTCTGAGAATTATTAATACTTCTTCCATAAAAGTATCTCTCCTCAATTCTCTTCTGCATTCCCATTTTGGGTCTTCAGTCACCTTTATTTAAGCTTCAGTTATATTCCCTCATTAACTTTGTCTTGTTCTGCAGCAGTAGATTCTGCTCTGCTCAAAGGCAAATCTTTATGCTGTAGTTAGCAGGGGACTGTTTGTATGTAGGTCTTCACTTCCTGCTCATTGTGTCTTTTGGTACTTCTCACAATAAACTTGGCAAAGCTAAAGCTTATTATCTATCAACTACATTTTTGTCTTTTACAGTTCTCCATTGCTAAATAATAAAGCCAAGCTTCTTTCACAAACAGAGGAAGCATCTTGCTGCTTTCCAATAGGTAACCCCAGATACTTCATACGTAACCATTGATTTTCTATCCAGGGATATGTAGGAAATCTTACAAAGAGCATGAGTAAGGACGCATCTAATAACATGTCAGACTTTTCCTGTTTCCACACTTGAATGCTCAGTCCAGAATACTGATCCCTGCACCAGAGAACAACCACAGTTTACAAAGTCAATATATACTGTATGAAGTAGCTGTATAGTTATGATAGTTACCACAGGGAATGAAACCTAAAATTTTTAGATGCAAGCAGAGGGCATAGGCAGGATCTGACTTTTCTCTGAAGTAGGCTCAGCTAGAGGAAAAATATTGATTTTCACCACAGCCATCCTTCCTTCAAAAGTTATTTCATGTTTGAAAGGAATGTATGAGGCTATAGAGGAAAAGAAAAAGGGTGATATTTTATCTTAATTTATAATTTTATTTTATTTACAGGATTCGGTTGTTTCATGTTTCTTCTTTTGAAAAACATATAAAATGAAGATTTTCTTTAACTACAATGTTTGATGCATACTGCACTGGAAGTTATTAATTAGTATCAGTGGTCAGTCATGGCAGTCATGTTTCCTTCCAAACAGGTGTTGCAGACATCAAACAAACAAAAAGCAAAAATAGGTTAAACTTGAAAGGTTTCATTTGTTTGTTTAAAGCACCCAAATATTAACAAAATTCTCTGAACTAACTGCTAAGTCAAATCTGCAAAGTCTGAAACTGACTTTTCTAAGACTACATGCATGTTCATGAGGTCTTCACAGCCTGAAATCAATTGCTTTGTTTCAAAACCCTTTAGTCTATACTGTCTTTTACTAGGAGAAGAGCTGCTGGGTTTGGTGAAGCACTGGTCAAATGCAGAATGAGGCTGCTGTTGGGTTTGGTTGGTTTTTGTTACAACACACTTATGCAGAAATTCAGGCGCTCTCCTTTCAGATGGGGCAAATGAGAAGTGGAGGAGGATGCTGGGGAACTAGGTACACAGATTACATTCTCTAAGCCCCCTGGAAAATCTAGTTTTGCCTGTGTTCCTACACTCATTTTTTTCAGTTAGCAATTGACAGCTTGCTATTCATGAACATTATGAAAAAACAAAATAAAATCAGTTTGCAAAGAGTATGCTATATAAATCTCATGTTATGGTATTTACTTGAGATAGTTCCCTGGTTTAGAAATATAGCTAGAGTCATTGTATAGTAAAAATAGAATTGCACTCAAATTAAAATATACCTGCATTGTAGTATATTTTGTCCGTATGACTTCTAGTAGTATTCCTGTCTCTTTTGGGAAAAAAAAAGAAGTAATTTTTTTTTTATTAATTATTTTAAACAGTTCCACTTGATGTTCTTTTTGCTCATTCTTCTGAAGAATTTCTGCCTGAAGCAAAGCTACAGTACAATCATAAAACATATCAAGGTATCAGCATTCTCCAGTACTCCATCCACTCCAAGCACTGCCGTGTAAATGGCTGAGAGTGCATTTTTTTTAATATTCATGACTAAAAATACTTCAGCACTTAAAAGTGCCCAGTTCTGCAAGACTTCCTTGGCCAGGATACTTCTCAAAAGTTCAGTGAAATTCTAAACCTGCAGTGCAGATTCAAAATCACAATATTGGGGATGCACTTCAGGGGGTAAAAACCAAAACCAATAAATGAACTGTGAGAAAAAAAAAAGAAAATCCTTTTTGATTTAGAAAACAAAAAAACATGGTAACAAAAAACAGTCTTAAAAATACTATCAAAGCACAGCTCTGTATTTCTGAAAGAGTAATTCCTTATGCATAACATTTACCAAACCAAAAGCCCAATCCTGCATTCTTTACCAGTTTCAAACTTCTGCTGACTTCATGCAAGCCCAGGTGCTCTAAAAATGTCCTACTTTCTTACAAAAAATAAATTTAGAGTATATAATGATGTAAGGAAGCACAAATCATATTAATACAGCATAAAAACTACATAAAATTACTAACAATCATAGAAGCATGTGTAGTATGAAAGGTCATGGATGTTACCAGAAATGAAGATGTGATTTCAGTGATGGACTTTGGAAGCTACTGCTAAAGAAGGTGGGCTGCAAACTCAGAGAGTCCAGCAGAGAGTACTGATGAACCTAGTGCAAGGTTTTTCATTCCTCAGCTGATGCTGAAGTAAAACAATTCTGAATAAACTGAATATACCAATGTTTTCAGCCACTCATACTTAGAACACAATTTTAATATTTAAAATATTAATTACTTGCATATTACTAAGTGGGTGAATAGTTTTCTGCTTGATCAGCTGTTAATAGTAATTACTGATTCTTAAAAACAAACATGCCAAACATTACAGTACAGGAATATATATGTTGAGAGTGCCTCACAGAGCACTGTCACAGTAGGAGGTATGCAAATACTGATCCAGTGCTTCCAGACTGATTTTGCGGTTTGTTAATCATAAAATAAAGCAGAACTGAATGGAAGAGTAAGGACAAAATCTGGACATTTAATTATCTCATAACTTGAAATGCTCTTTGTTATTATTTGCTTCTTTATAAATACACAATATTTAATTTAGGTGGGCTTATGTGTGGTTCATCTCTGCTTACTATACCTGCTTACCAACACAAGAGATTTTTAAAAGATAATGACAAAAAAGTCTTTCTTCTCAGCAAATTTTGTTTTGTGCTTACTACTGCAGTCTTATTTGAACTAAAGTATGCATAGGTTGTAAGGTAGAGGATACAGAATGAGATTTTCTACATCACCCAATGCCCAACTAAAGCACTGTATCAACTTGTGAAAGAAAGGAATTCTGTCACTCTTGTTACTCTTCTCACAGTACATAGGGTAAAAAATGTGTGGGTTTTTGTTTTTAATTCTTGATGCCAATTTATCTAGCAAGATAAAAAAATGACAGGGGAACAAGCCTTCAGATTGTGCTCCTAATTTTTCAGAGAAGCTCATCACTGGAATAATGCTGCTACAGTGATAGTACCTGTGTGTGTATTAGTTCTTGTCTACTCAGTCACTCATTCCTTCAACAAATTCACCTCGTGTCTCCTCATTCTATAGCTCCTGCATTTAGACAAACCAAAACATTTAGATGGTCAGGGGTTTACAGTTCCTTCTTAAAATCGGTTCATAAAATACCCGACTGCATCTCGTCCATCAAATAGAGAACAACAAAAATTCATGGCATGAAATTGAACTTTGTGGAGCTACTTAGTGGAGGCAAAGAACTGAAATAAGAGAGGAAAACAACAGTAACTTGTCTAGTCTTAAAATTCTTAATCTAATTTTATCATACTGTTTCAGCATAAAATGTAAAAAAAAACCCCATTGTTCTAGGAGCAAATCTGTTCCAGGTTCACATGGCAAGCAGCGTTGTGTTCAGTTGTAGGATAAGTTTCTGAGCCACAGTAATTTCAATGCCACAAGGAACATAGACTATTAAGTAAGCAGTAGAACCTGGATAATTCACATCAGTGGTTCAAAGCACCAATGTCTATTACTAAAATTTGTAAATTAGTAACTTATCAAGCAGCATGGACCATTTTTACCATTTTCCCATGAGCGTTAATGATATTTGATGTCTTAAAGCCTGCTCCTGCAGGCTAGTGAGTAGATGCAAACTTCAGCTGCCATCAAAAAAGAGTTCTAGCCTTTATGGTTAAAGATAAAATGTGAAAACATGAGCCAACTGAACCCTAGAGTATCAAAAACCAGAAGGCAAATAAGCAGATCTCCAAATTTATTTATTTATTTTTAAAAAATCTGGCAAGCATCAAGCTAATCTTTTGATATTTCATGGACCACTTTATGCTTTTTAAACACCTGTAGTTAGCGATATTGAACTGGCACAGTATGAAACAGAAGAACATTCCAAATATCATTGTACCAGATCCTGATTTTGCAAGTCGATAAACACCATCCAGTGGGAGCTTACGGCACTGTGCAAGTTTGAACCTTTATTTAATAGATGCAGTTTAATATTAATTATTTATTAAAATACAGTGTAAATATTCTTTTTTTTTTCCTGTATAAAATTCAAGTACTCCTTGTAACATGAAACCTGAGCACAGCTCTCTAATTTAGCACAGCATACAATTCTAGAGTTAAGCACGTGTGAAAATGCTGATTCAGCTTTTTTCTTCTGTCTCTGCTGAGAAATAGGGAGGAATCTTCAGATTACTTAAAGTTTTATTTTATTCTTAATTTAAGAACAAAACATGACAAAAAGGAAAAGGACAGCAGGGTCTGAAAAAGCCTGTGACTGATTTTATCAGATGTGAGAGATTGTCAAATGCCTCCAAATACATCCACCAACAAATTTATAAAATAAGTTTCTGTATGGAGATGCCAATTTGTGCAAACAACGAAGTAACATTTGTAACAGATTTGGCTTTCTGAATCTTGTTGACCTAGCAGAACATGGCTCATTTTCCTTCAGAATCATTGCAACAATCTCAGCTAAAAACCTACATCTGCCAGAATACAGGATTAGACAAATTGGCAGGTGGTAATAGATTCAGAAGTTAAAAAGAAACAAACTGAGCAGCAGGATAAAATCAGGGCAAGGTAATTAACATTCTGTTTATATTTTCAAAGAAGAAACAACAGGAAAAGAACAGATGCCGGTTCAGATTTGTGGACGCTCCCAGGAATTTTTTGCTTTAGGTAAAACAGTAAGATTTGCCCGGAAGCTGTGGGACTCAACTGGCCACTCTGGTGAAAGAGGTCATATTGCGCCGAGAAGCAAGAGGCATAGGAAGGGTGTCATTTAATACACATGGTTGCTTCCTGCACAAAACTGTTTTGCAGCTCCAGATGCGCTTGTGAAAAAAAAAAATATCACTGGGGTGTAACTAGAATTTAGAAATTATAATATAAATTAAAAGTGATATCAGAGCTATTGGGAGTTTGTTTAAGGCAGATTTTAGTCTGGCATCATACCTTAACACATCTGAAGATATATAGTCAGCCCATGAGCTATAGGGAAAAGCAGAGCCATCACTCATTTTTTAAAATACTGCATGGGGCATATGGCAGGGAACTGAAATTATTCTGCCTACAGTACACACTGCCAATATGGGTTTCTTTTAGGGGCTGATTCAGAAGTCAGTTTGATAGAAAGGGGAGCAAGTCGCTATGAAGATATGTAAAGTTTTGGGGACCTTACTGAAGGAAAGGAAAACTAAATATAAAATACTCACCCCAGTGAGAGCTATTGCAAAATTCCCAACTAACCAAGATGGACCAGATCGTTAGTGATTAAGTGCCCTTGCTTCAGTTTCATCCTGTTGGCCATAGGCTTGATCTAGTGACTGCTGAAATCTTTGTAAATTCTTTTTCAATAATCTCTGTGAGCTTTAAAACACATCCCCATTTGGGATCTGTAACCTTTCACCTGTAGTGAGCACAAGAACTACCATGTATCTGATTTTTCGCTTCTATACAATTAATGTTAACATAATTTTATCAGTTTCTTTCAATTATATCAGTAGTTTTATTAAGTCCTATATATACATAGCAGTTGAGTAATAGAAATTCTCATTGTTTTTCTTCTGACTAGCAATTTATCGTAAAGTAGGATTCTGTTCTAGGGGAAAAAAATTGTTTAGATGTGAGGGAAACAAAATTTTGAGGCAAAATGCCTTCCAAAATTGTCTCTGCAGACTCAAAAGATGACAACTTAGCCTCTAATTTTAGATATATTTAGAGTGAAGCTCTGGACAGAAGAGTACTGTGATATACAGATTTTCAGTGAGCTGTGGTCTGAACACCAGGTAGGGGATAAAGCATTTGTTTGGCTAAGGCATAGATATGGAACTTGAGCAAGATGTTCAGTACCCATTTTTGCTATCACCCCTTAACCCGTCTGTGTTTCAGTCTTTTAACTGGTAAAATATGGATTATAGTCCACAACTGCACAGTGAGTTAAATATCACATCACCCTTAACTTTCATTAATGCTTTTTAACCATTCACTGTTAGAGAATTGCACGGCAGTGTATAATCCAAATAGAAGGTAATGAAAGTTAAAGCCTTTCGTTCAGTACTAAGAATATCCAATACAACTCATTTGGAATAAAATTTTCATTCCAGCCTATTTCAAACACACATGTAATGCTACTGTTATGCCATCTCAGATTTCTTAGGACAGTATTAAACAATTTGCAATGGATTGTAGCATGTCACTACAATGTCTTCTTGTGTGAGAGTCCTGATGATTTTCATTTATATTAATCCAGTGCAGCATTCATGGCAAGGGTTTATCTTACTTTAACAGAGTTGGGTTTTAAGGCAGCAGTGTTTGTTTGCCGTTGTCTTTCTATGTCCTTGTCTTATGTTAGGTGGCAAAATATGTAAAATACTTCAAGGCTTTTAGTTATGTATTTTAAAATTTTACTGAGAATCCTTTATAGTAAACTGAGATGTGGTGGCATTTTTTAAAACTCTTTAACCTTTCCTTTTAATTATTATTTTTTCTTAATAAGGAGCATAAAGGGAGATTAAAAGCAAATTTCATTTGTACAACTGATTTTTAATTTATTGTTTCTGTGTGGTGCTCTTGCAGAGAATCTAGGTACATACATTTTGCATATGATGGCCTTCCAGAATTACCACTGTGTGGGCACACGGAGAAGAAGTGGGGCATTATAGATGGATTTATATTTCTCCCTCTTTCTTTTGTTTAGAATTTTATCAGTTTGTTTTTAGCTGCAGTGTACATAACTATGTTATATAATGTCATAAACATTTTGTTGAGATTAAGTTTAACTATTTGTCTAGTATACTAAATTAAAAAGAGAGTAATCTTTCTTTCACTCAGTTCTTTCTAACCCAGTGACCTAGATCCTAGTGAGCTTCCTCAAGCTCAGGAATACTATTTCACAGAACAGACTGTACATTTCTGCTAGCTCTACCTTGGTTGATAGATACATTTCTTATATATTCTTTCTGTTTGTTTACTTTGTTTTAAATCAAATCTAAGATAATAATTCCTGGTTTATCAACATGCCTTAGCTGGCCTGTCATTGTCCTTTTACTGATCTTTTCAAAGGAATTTTAAAATAAATATGTTATGGAAGAATGAAATTTCAGGGCTACGGAATAAGAAGTAGATTTAAAGGACATTTAGTCAAATAAGCTGCACAGCAACAGGCAGAAGATATTTATCTCTGGGAATTGGAAGGAAATCAGTAGAAGCTAATTGATTTTAAAAAATAAATTATTATAGTTCTAAATAAATTATAAGCAGATATACTGGAGCTTATAAATAAATGCTGTATCCCTCTAGATAGTACCAACAGGCTAATCTTAGGAATCTATGTGTCAGTCAACAAGAGCAAGGATGCTGTAACATTACATGCATAGAGAACACCTGATATTCTTGGCACTTAGAAAATGTTATTTAATTTATGGAAACTAAATTTCAGCCCAGACGGGACTGCACTTCATGTAGTGACAAAATGCCTGATGTGCCATTCCAAAAAAGATGCATTTTTAGACAGCCAGGGAAACTGCAATTAGCCTCCATCTCTCTGGAGGTCGGGAAATCTAAAGCTCATTGAAGTACTACAAAACAGTTTTGTATTGAATCAACCTTTCAAGAAAAGTTGAAACAGCATGTGGTATATCGAGGAGATTTGAATAGCCCCCTTTAAATCAGATTCTACTGTATTCATTTGCTGAACAAATTTTCACCAGTTTATCTGGAATTCTACGTATTGATTTAAGTCATGCTTCAGTAAACGTTCAACATCACTTCAATGGATGAGTGACTTCACATTTATGGTTGCTCAGTTTAGTAGCTGGCAGTGCTTCTAATCCCTGTGGAGCTGCTATTAGCCATTGGTTGACCTGAAATTCACATGAGTTGGCTTTAATTCAGAGTTTGGTCTGCTCTGCATGGTTTAGTGGGTTTAGGTGGTTTTTGTTTAAGTTTTGACCAGTGGCCGAAGCCAGTTTTTCTTGAATTTTCCTTCTTATTCTTGATAGTATCTTTTATCTTTTTGTTTGTTTGTTTTTTTATAGGAGAGCAGATTACTATGTGATGACTGAGAGCTTGTAGAAATAATATTAAAATAAGTTTTACTGAATTAAATAGAATGGACACTTTTGCCTTCAGACTTATATGGTCTTACTTCCTTTCTTTTGTAGGATTTCTGTTTTGAAAATGCTAATAACTGTCAAGATGAGGAACTGAGAAAAAAAGCAATTGGCAAACAAGAATGACCATTTATTTGAATAAAAATAACAGAAGCTACTCATATATCACATGGATGGAAGCCATGTTGTCCAATGCCAATTCTAGCTTTCTCATTTATGTTCTTTTGTCATTGGACTTCGGGAGAAGCAGCCAACACATCCCTTTAGAAAAACACCTTTCTTCATCCCTGAGCTACACTGACTGTGTTTCACATTTGAGTTTTCTCTTCTATGAGGACAATGTATCATTTCTCCTTAAGTGATTATACTAGCTAAAAGTTTGCTATGGGGGAATCCGAAGTAATCAAAAAGTAATAATGATTTTGAAAAATGAGATCAAAATGAAGGGAGTTATTTTCTTAACATATATATATAGTTTACTTCTTGTGAGGCCTTTTTGGCTTAATTACAGGGGTATCTTACATCGTTTGAAAGCCTGTTTTTTCTAACCCTTGCAGTCAGTCTATCTCTGTTGCAGGGAAGTCTGGATACCAATTCCTTTGCTGGCGTGCGTGTCTTATTACACCTTATGGATTGGTAGGGCCACATGTAAAAATTTGTCTCCTCCAGTGGTTTTCAGTAGCTATACCCAAATTTTCAAACCCCTCGTAATAAATAAATATTTTGATTTGCTATTCTATCTGCCAGATTGATCTATAAAACCTTTAATCATGGTTAATAAAATTTTAAATATCGAGCTGAAACAGAACTTGTTGCAGACCATCACTTGTTAGCTTTGTCTCAGGCCTCTCTAGGCCATATTAATTTACTAAACCATTTTTCCATCTCAAATGAAAATTGAATTATGCACCAGCTCTAGAGCCTGCGTTTACAATTAAATAACTAACAAGTAGTGACTGACAAGTATGCTGCTCCACTGTTAACCTTACACAAAGCCCTCTCCAGCCAAATGAAAACAGTAGAGATGGGAGCTTACTGCAGTGGGATAACCTTCAAAATTGAATTGACAGCATTTGAATGAGTGACATGGAACATGTAGCCTTGCTCATGGAGTATCTTAGTTCCTGCATAAATGAAGCTGGTGTTTACAGGAGCTAAAGCAGGGCATTCTTTGCCCTTCCTGGTCTCCCACCTGCCAGACTTCCCTCCCCATCTTCTACTAGGTGTCCATATCCCCAGGGCTTATCCTGCAGTGCTCTTTTCTGCTTGTTGCTAGCTATGACATGTTTGATACTGCTTGCCTGTTTATAGAAGTACTTTCCAGTCCTCCTTGGATGATCATGTTATTTCTTTTCCTTACTGTCTTTAAGGTTTGGCCAGAGTGGTAGGGGAGGGTCAGGGACAAGAGGATGGGCAGAGAGAGAAGCAAGAGAGTGCTTTCTAACATCAACATGTTTTGTTCCTTGCCTATGAGGAATACTCCGGGTGTCCAGACAGTGTAATTAGTTTCCAAAGTTACTGACGGGAGCATTCCACGTGTTTTTAATAATGACAGTAGAAACTTAATGCAACGGGTTTTTTAGTATCATTTGGGAGCTAACAGTCCAACTTTTGAATAGACTGTGGCTGGGCTGCATTTTATATTAGAAAAAATTACATCTGTATGTGGCTTGCAGAAAAGTATCTGAAAGCCATGTGCAATCATCCGTAAAAAAAAGGTTTCATTTTTGAATACTATGTTTAACAAGCAAATACATTTCCTCCACTTTTCTAACACAGGGAATATAGGCATTGATTTAAAAATCTGAGGTATTTTCTGGAATATAGAGTATTTCTCTGTGTTTTTATTGCAGATCTCTTTGTATTTATCTTCTTGAAAACTACTAGGTGATGGGACAAAACTGTGATTTGCAAGATCTTTTAGCTTTAGAAGATCCTAGTCTGTATTCCCCCTGTGTGAAAATCCACTAGCTGGCACTACAAGGGGAGAATCTTAATGCACTTCTTTGGGTTTCTTCTGTAGAGCATCGGTTTGATGTGGCCTCTGCCTTTTTACTAGCTAATCAAAGTCCCACGGGGACAGAAGATGGGTAAGCAGCTATTCCACTTATCTTGCACATGTCCATATACAAAGATACATGGTTACTTACCACGGAGATGGACAGGAAATAACAGTGAGGGGGAAGATCTTTACCTCATTAGTAACATTACATTTCCTATAGTGCATATTTTTCATAGATTAAAAGTTAATAAGATGGTGTTACCTTACAAGATTTAAAAAGAGATGTGATCATAGTAAATGTGTCCAGAGGTTCAGAAAATATTAGTAAGATACTTTAAAGCATATCCAGAACGCTTTCCTTTATACTCTTTACATGTCAAACAATATTTTTTCATTCCTTCTTTTAAGTCCTAGAAGCACATAAGAAAATGGGTGTTTAATATTATATTGGTTATTACAGTTGCACTTTGAGGCTCCAGTCTTGACTGGGGCTTTGGGATGGTAGGTGTGGTGCAACACACTTAGCAGGATAGCTCCTCTCAGAAGACATTGAAATGTGTCTGGACAAGACTCACAGAAATCCTGATGCATCCCCTTTATAGATAAGGAATAGTTAGATTAAATTATGCACTAATTTAGTAACTAAAATACAGCAGAAGTGAATAAAATCTACTTTGGGGAAGGCTCTGTTTATCATTCCTATAGGTATTGTGTATGTTTTGCAGTGGGCACGCTGTCAAGCAAAGCTAAGTTTAACACACACTTAAAAGGTACTTTGTTGGCATCTTTTCCTTGCCATTATATCAAAATTACTGTAGCTCAGCTGCCATTTTTTCAAACTGATTCTTCTATCTATGAATAAAGTGCTGCTTGTGAGAACAGATAAGACCCAAGAATACATTTGGCAATATATAAATAATAATTAATATTTTCATCCTTTTATGAATAACTCTTTTGCATTCTTCTCACAATTTTACATACATACCTGGATGCGGTTCTGTTTAACGTGTATTTTTTCTCAGTTGTGAAGACAAATTTTATAGAGAGGAGAACTTTTCAATTAATTGCACATACGCCATGAGTTATGAAGCTCAGCCACTTCTCAGGGAGGTTTGGAACTCCTGTAAAATGCTTCCATGTATTTATATATCTGAAAATATAAAGCAAAAAAGTGAAATAATGGTGATGTTGAGAAAGAGAATTACTCGGAGAGTAAAAATATAAGGAAAAACCCAATAATGAAAGTAAGAGTTACTGTCTCAAGTCTAGCCCTGTGTGGTACTTGCAGCGTTAAGCAAAACATCAACATCACTTGAGCCTTTGTGTCAAAGGTAGTTTTTCGGGAATTTCTTGAGGAAAATCCAAAAGGTACAATGGCCTTTGTGGTACATTGAGTCTCATCAGCTGATGCTGTTTATTTTTCTTAGTTCTTAGCATTAAACACACATCTAGAAACTATCTGGAGTATGCTCCTTGCACGGCATCAAACTGTCCAGTAAGCAGCTGTAATTGCTGTGAGAGTGGAGATTATTATCCTAACTGTCTCTTCTGTGTAAAACATTTAGTAGCGACTAAATCATATTTCTAGTTATGTGGGCGATTTTAGGTATTTGGGTATAGAGGCCGAAGAGCCAATTTCTGCAACACTTTGGCATATGGATTAAGTCTTCTGATCAGATTTCTGATGAGATATAAGATATTTATTGTAAGCTGTAGAGATGCCACCTTCACTGTTTTGCGATAGATCTAGAAACCTTTTGTTACACTGTTGTGTTTCTAATACTGAACAGACAATAGCACTGAACGGATGTACTGAAAAAGATTTTCTTATACAATACTCATCAAGTATACAAGGACTGTAATTTAACCTTTTCTTCTTAGTGTTGACATTGTATCTTGCCTTATTTTTACACAGTTCAGTGGAAGTTTATTCTTGCAGCCGAATGCAGACTCTTTCTCTATGGCAGTTTTGAAACATTTCACTAGGCTATGTAGTTTGAGTCCTGAGTATATTAGATGCGGGCTCACTACCAGTTTTATACAAACACTTCATTCAGTGACTGCTTTTGTTTTTTTTTACTTTATTTATGATGACTGTGTATGGTCTGCATAAAAGTGCAGAAGTAGTTGGAATGTTTATTTTATCACCAAGTTTACATGATAACATTTGCTATAAACCTCTTCTTGTTTTTTAAGGTTCCAAGAGAGTACAATTGATCAGATGCATATTTTCTGCCTTATACAACAGAACACACCCAGCTGCACAGCTTTTCTCAGGTAAGTGAACTATTATATATTCTCCTTTCTCTTCCCTTCCCCATCTCAATTAATAAGGAAAACCAGACATCTATCTGCATAAGGCTTGTTTTAAAGTCAGTGCATAGGTCCATATACATACCTAGTTACTAGGATTTATCCACTGGGGCCAGACAGCATAGATAGCTCTAATAATGAATTTGAAATAGGATTTTCTTACTACAGTGGAAAAAAAAAAATTCCTCAGACTCAAGGATAAATCAAAGGAAAGTGGCACCCTGGTGGACCAGACAGCCCATTGGCAGCCCAGTCACATGAGAGCCTCAGAGGTCACTACCTCAGTGTCAGCAGAGCTATTTGTAGAGCTCACTGTGGAGTTTCACATCACAGCTAAATCAGAATACTTAATAATCTGGCACCCAAATTTCACATGTTGCCAGCTGTAGTCATTATGTGAGCCTTCCTTTCACTGCTTTGGGAGATACCCCTTTGAGTCACAAAAGATGGATACACATCCCTATGTTTTGACAACTCTAAAAAAATAATTTAGAATCAACATTTAAAGACTGTTCTAACTGTGGTAATGTACAGGTAAGTGAATTTTATCACAAAATGTATGCTGTTCTCACAGCAGATACTCTGAAATAAGGATGAAGGATTAACTGTAGTGAAATCTTCATTAGTTATGTGCTCTTTCTTCTAGTCTATGATACAACCAGGGCCATGACAGAATTTTCCTCAGAAGGCAACATTTTTAGATTATTAACTGGTTTTGAGTAAAGTATCTGCTTTGCATGAATTTGATTCTTTCCTTATTTAGGATGTTTGATTTCTTATAGGGGAATGGAAATACAGGGCAGACACTTGAACCCATTCCCACACACATTTACCTTTCCTACCCATCCATAAATTTGGATTTTGAAAAGTCATGGGGCATTTTTCTGAACTTTCTGAATTCGTGTCTCGTGTCCCTGTTGTAATGTAAAAAAGAGTCTCCTCACCCAGTCCATATCTTCCTGAAGTCTCTGAAGTCACAAAGTCTAGGGTGATGGCCTGTGCTCACGGCTGAAGGAGACTGGTACATAGCAGGAGATGTAGTTTGACAGGAATGTTCAATCTATATAGGAGATCAGGAGCCAAGAAATACTTGAATACAGCTCCCACGGCTAAGCAGGGCTCCGAGCACCTCAATCTACAGTGTGACCACGCCCAATCTGTAAATTGACATGTACTTCCTTGTTTCACAAAGGCTTCAGGAGGATAAAAATCTGTGAAAGTTATGAGATTCTCAGATACTGTGATAAGTCCCAGGATAAACAAATGCTGAATGCAAAACAGCAGCTTACATGGTACATATTCAAGGGCATGTTGAATGAATTAGAAAGATGAAGAGAGAGAGCAGAAGTATGAGAATGGGAAGAAGCAGAAAGCAAGAAGGGACAGACAGCAACAGTGCAAGTCAGACAGCACGATTGGAAGCTGGGGGAGAGTTAGGCAGAGTCCTAGCACACTTTGAGCTCATGCTGCAAACAACCTTGTACGTGTGTTTAAAGGAAACTGGCCAATGGCTTATTAAAATGATTTTTTTGCAAAATTCTAATGTTGACATGTTGACATTTTCATGAAGTGGCCGAGAGTAACTCCCAAAGAAGGCACCTTACTGTGTGCATTTAAAGCATGAGTAGGTTATGAAATACTAAAGAAAACCTGGGTTTTGTTTAGTATCTCATAATAGTCCTTTTTTTTTTTTTTTTTTTGAGGAAAGGCAATATCACCAGACTAAAGAAATTAATTAATTTCTGTAGTCTGGTCTATTTTCTTTGCCAGTAGTGTGAGGGAAAAGACCAAGTCTAGGTACATACATATGCACATGTATAAATAAACAGGGAATAAGGCTATATGCATCTTTCCTTAGCTGCCCTTTCCCATCCTTTTTTTGGGTCCAGAATGCATATTATGAAACTGTGTACTTTGTAATGGGAACAGATTAATGGATTATTTTCCTGACAATGGAATACAAAAGATTAAACATTCACTCATTAAAAAACAAATTGCTTTTTGGAACTGCAGCTTAAGCAGTGTGAACTGCTACTGTTTTTTGAAGAATGAAGAGTTTGGTCAGTAAGGAAGAGGAAAAGCTATTTGGCATCAAAAAGAGGTGACAAAATTCAGAGGAGAAAAAGTAGGATATGCGTATAGAAAGCTCTTGAGATAGGGATGTCAGGTAGATGTTTTTATCTTCCAATTGGAATGGGTGGAAAGCCTGCCACTGGGATGAATACATGCTTCCTGTTCCAAAACATACTGGATGTGATACATTCCTGAGCAAAAAGGGATAACTCCCAGCTAATCTTTCAAAAAAGGATTTAAGTGATGCACGGTAATTTACACTGGCTTTCTGTGCTAAAAGTTGTCAAACTTGCCACTGGTCATACCAATGACAAGCCTCCATTGACTGCCACTGGTCATACCAATGACAAGCCTCCATTGACTGCAGTGAAAGAACAGTGACTGCACATTAGGGGTACTGATGTTGCAAAACATCTTTCAGCAGCAAAGAATGAAATGTCTTAATGTTAAATGGAAGAACCTGACCCAAATAATTTCTCATGATTTGCTGAGGAAAGGCTCAACTGGGAGTCACTCTAAGGTTTCTCATTCTCATACCATTTAAACTGGGCTGTGCCTTAGAAGCAGATTAATAGTTTTGTGGTTTTTGCTTTTTGCAGTGATATGCTTTCTACTGACAACAATAAAATTAACTGGTTTAGGTACTTCTCTGTGCCCAGGTCGCATATACATGCATTGTAGGCATATTCCTCTCCACAGACCCCCAAATCTCATTGATATTTATGATCTTCAGAAGCAAATTTTCAAATGCGATTTAGATGCTGTTTGAAATCCTGTTAAGGCACCTCATCTGCATTTGTGTGTCTAAATACCTTTTAAAGTCTGATGCTAGAAGCCTATGTGATGCTTACAATAGAACTTAAAAAATATTGGTTTTATAGTTTGATCTTCATGAAAAGTATCATATTTTAAAATTCTATAGGGAGAATCTTTTAAAAAAAGCCCACAATGGAAAATACTGAGAAAAACCTGAAAGGTTATGCTTTGTGTTATACATTGAAAATTCTCTCTGCCAGTCATCCAGCCGGATAGATTTTGTAGGCAAGACTTAAGTCATTAGAAATGGAAATTAATAGAAGTACTCTCCTTGATTTTAGTGGGCTTCTCATCACATCACATTCTTCACTAAACTATATTCTGACAGCCTTATGCACTCTGTTTATCGCATTTCATTTGAATGAAAGTGAAAACTAATGCATGTGTCAAGAAAAAAGCAGCTAAAAATGAAATAGGAGACACAGATCTGCTGAACAACTGATGAAGGAGGTAGTCAAGTACTCGGAGGAGTTTGGGAGGAAAAACGCAGATGTTATTTGAATAAAAATGTTTAAAATAATGAAATGTATCAAAAGTACACACAAGATGTCCAGAATACCAGTGTAAGATTTTGATCATAGATAAATTCCAAAACACAAAATTTTCAAATTTGTCATCGAAGTCCTTAGATAAAAAAACTTATAGGTTGTAAATGGCATTTTCTCATTACACGAAGAAAATACAAGAAGGGGTATACCTTCCTATATTCTTTAAGTAGGTTTTAGTTTAAAAAGAAGATTGGTATATAGAATTAAGTTAACCTCATGACTTAATTTCCCCACATCTGTTTTGCATAGTTGTTACAGTTTTAGTATTTCACCGCCACTGCTCTCCTGCCTTTCCTCCTGAAGCAGGCAGTGGAAGATCACTGCCATCTACAGATTGGAGATAGTATCACTAATATTAGTGTAAATGGTTGGAACAGTCTCTCTTATGTTGGAACATATTTCTCTCTTTGCCTTGAGCACTTGTCTCCTCAACCCCTCTTCCCCCTTAAAAAGAGTCAACACAAAGTGACCCAACACACACAACTGTCTCTGTGACACCCTGATCATAATCACCCTCATTAAAGGAAAAGCATCTTGGCTTTAAGAATCCTAGAAGCCCTGTGATGTTTTAAGTCAAAGTTGAAGTGGGGGGGAAGGCAGATTTCACAAATGTGCTTTCCATTACCTATTATACATGTCAAAATTTATTATACATGTCAAAATTATAAATGTCTCCTTACAGATTTCTCAGCAGCTGAGAAAAATAACAAACTCTGTGGACACATGTATAGATGGATTGAGTAAGTGGGTACCTGCTTTCCATGTATCAGTGATGGGGTCATATTTGCAAAATGAGCTATTAGGAAAAACAAGCAAGTACAGCACTGTATGAGGAGCAGAGCTATGGTTTAAGGTCAACTTAATGCTCATCTTTTATTTTCTTGCTCCAAAGAAGTCAGAAAAAAAGAGTTGAATCTGATAAAGCTTCATGCTTTGTCATGAATAACACACTTGCAGCATATCAAAACTGATTACATTAAAAAAGAAAAATAACATTTCTCATTTCCCTCCTGTATCTTCCATATTCAGATACAAATTTTTTAATTGTAAGGAAAACTTCTACCAAACATGTCAGATACCAGTTATTAATATACAAGAGTTAATCTCTTCCAGTGCATGCTGTTTCACTGAATCCTAGAAATTAGTGCATATCTGGCAACATTAAAAAATATTGGATTCACAGATTGGGCAAACTAAAAGTCATCCTGTGTCTACATTATAATTCAGTGATTTGTCAGTTTGCTTACAATTTTGACTGTTATACTTGATGCAATAAAGAAATTGATAGGCAGAATCAAAAAGAACTTGAGAAGAGATGACTGATTTCCCACTGATATCTAAGTGTAGGATTGGGCTCACTGAAATTTTTGTTAACTATGACTTGAGAATTTAAGCCCACAAGAGATCACACAGCTGGAATAGCTTGGTTTAAAAAAAAAATAATAAAAAAAAGGAAAAATTCAGCAGAGTTAAAGCAATCTGTAACTGCAGGGGATTTCAGCTACTGTCTGCCCAAATATTCTTCTTCATGCACTAGAGAAATGCTTATTATTTGCT
>VWZY01011773.1:527153-540981 GCA_013399075.1 Chloroceryle aenea | reverse complement strand
TTTAAAATGCAAATAAATGAAGCAGTTGAAGGTGATGTGACTTCAAGGTTAAGGAGCCAGTCAGTGACAGAACCCAACCTAGATTATGTATTTCTAGACTATAGATGCAATGTCCAGCCATTAGAAATTCTATTTTCAAACTTTCTTGGAGTTTGAAAAGGTGTGCAGAAGAACCATGTCACATTCACTGTAGGTGTTTTTATAAAATTCATTTACTTTGTGTAAGATGTATGGATAAATAAGAAATGCAGATAGGAGTTCGGATTAAAGCTTCCATATAAATGTGGTGTAATTCCACTGACTCAGAGTTCAGCAGGGCTGAACATGGTATTTTCACTTAACTGTACTGTTGTTAATACTCCTCTGGAAGGGGCAAGCAATGCTTTAGAAAGTAGTGCTATCTCCCTGGCAGAGGGTAAGTGTGTGTGTGTGTAAATTTATTTAGTGCCATAAGTAAGATGTGGGATTGGGGGTCAGAAAGTCATTGTCTTGATTCAAAATTTAGAATTTCCCTTTCACAGTCTTGTTGAGAGAGCTTGAAAGTGAAATTTGGTGCCTGTGCTGTCTGTACGGTCAGAGAGTGCCACAAACATGGGAATACTTTCTCTTTCCTACAGAGAATGTAGCACCTGTCAGCTTGGCATCTGGGTCACTGTAGATGCGTGCGTGATGGCAGGGGAAGAAACCCTGTTAAAATAAATTATTAATCAAAGACTATAACTTTTCATCAGTTCAGAACCAGCAGTTTCAGTCTGCTGTCTAGAAATTCCTTCCAAAGAAAATAGCAATAATTTTAAAGATGTCAGGATGGATTCTGCTTTTGCTGTAAGCTGCCTGGAGTCACTGGAACATAGCAACTCTTGCCTTTAAGATGAACTGTTTCTCATTTTATGACTTTAGCATCTGAATACTCCCTACCTGCTATACCAGTGTGGCCAAAACTGCTGTTCTAAATCGGTGCAAAAGAAAATTCAAGTTTTTGTCAACTTGCCAGTTATTTTCAAAATTCAAGTGCCTTACATATATAAAAATCGCAAGTGTTGGTGTGCCAGTTGTAATTTCTACTTAGAAAATACTGCTGTGCAAAAGCCTGTCTGTAATTATTTTCCTCTTCTGGTATTCCTGGAAGCTTACATCTTTCCATGTGTTGAATGTACTTATAAAGATGCATTAAGTACATTCACAAGAATTGCTTGAAATAGTGTTCAAACATTAAATATAAAAAAAAAGTTCAATTAATTTATTTCCATAGTCCCAAAAGTAACTGTAAAATGAGCTAGGCACTGGAGACGCTGTTGGAACTCCTGCTAGTTAGGGCTTTAATTTATGCACATGATTCAACATGGAACATTTTAAAGGGCTTGAAAAGTGGCAAATTTTGCCTTTTTTGGACAACTGTTTTTCTGGATACTATGTGATTTAGAGTCATATTATTAATAATGAAGAACACATTTCTATATGTATGTCTACGTGTAATTATCATACATGCTTGATCAAGATTTAAAGGGCAAGATCTACTGCCTTTTTTTGTACGCAGAATGCAAGAACCATGACATTTTTATTGCAAGTGAATTTGTTGTCTATTGAGACTTGCCCTTCAGTGATCTCTTCAGCTATGGTTAAAGCTCCATGTTTCACGGGACTCGGCTTGTTTTGGTGCTGGTGGTGCCTTTTCTGTAGAAGGATGTAGTGCCTTTTTTGTAGAAATTTCTACAGAGCCATGTGCTAGCACGTGGGGGACAGTGCCTTTTGACCTCATTTGCACCAGTGCTTCAGAGCCTGTTAGGGGCTTCTGCAGATGTCTGTGTTCTGTCTGTAAATTACACTTGAAAATTTTTTCAGTTTTCTCTGTCGTTTCTTTAAAGATGGAATTTGATAAAGTTTGATAACAATGAAATACAATTCTGTGTGCATGCTGAGGGAAGTTCTTTTCTGTCACGGTGGGTGAAGTCAGCAGTGCATTTCTGCAGTGCTGCTGTTACCACTAGAAAGAGTTGTGCCTCGTGGAGATTGAGGACAGTGTGTGTCTCTCTTGGAAGTGTGACTGCAAAGCCCCTTTATACCCAGCTGTGTTTTAGTTTGTGGTATTGCATGTAACAATGTATTGCTGCCAAAAACCACTAGCATGTTTTGAAATGGAGTTATGAAAATGAGGCACATATGTACACAGACTTCCTCTCCAGAGCAGTCACAGTGAACACAAGGATGAAAAAAATTACTTTTTTTTTTTTTTTCCCCACTTTTCACTGTGATATTTGGAGTTTTTCTGTTATTGAAGGGTGCACAGATTATTAAAAACTTTCAGACACACAAGAGTGTTTGAGACTTGTTTGCTCCATTACATTTTGCAGCTCATGATGAGCACAGGTTGCATTAGCAAAGAGAGTAAGGTATCTTAAGTCCTTTTGGTTTTCCCATGGGTATCAATTTAGCTAAGGGCCTCATATGAATTCCAGTGAAGTCAGCAGTGCTGCAGAGCTGCTGGGAGCACACTTGGATTTTTCAAAATATTTGAGTAATGAGATTGTAACATCTTCAAAAACTCAGCTGTATTTGTAGCTGACACAGAAGAGGAAGCACATTACATCACAGGGCTCTAATGCTGAATGTGAATTTAAAGGCTTGTGAAAACTGTCAACTAAAACATCTTAAAAAAATCCCATAAAGAAACAAACAAAAAATGTCTCAAGCAGTGAATTAATTGCTGATTCAAAGGGAAAAGGTGTAATCCAGGTACAGCAGGAGCAGGTGGATTCCCTTGCGTAGCAAGTCACAGGGACTGACTGTGGAAGAAGAATGTGGGTGTTTCACAGGGTACTAAATGCAGTGGAAAATACAGGACTGGCTGCTCAAAAAAAGTAGGAATGGTGACACTTAAATCAAAAGAATGTGCAGTAAAAAGGGTAAGGGAAGTTCTCAATCCATTTTAGAGTGACTTAAATCCACAAGGCTAGTGTAAGTGCTAAAAAAGTGTAAGTTTAATAACATTGAAGGGCAGATCTCTAACTTGATTATGTGGGAATGGAATTGCAGAAGAATTAATGTCTGATAGAAAGTAGTTTCAGAAAGAACAATAAACAGAGATGATTTGTCACTTTTCATCTGTACAATGTAGACTTGCTGATAAACATTATGCTGAACTGGTGATGAGCAATGGTATGCTAATGTGGGGAGAAGTTAATTCTAATTCGAATTCACCAAAAATTATGATTTTGACCTTCAGCGTATCTGGCTGTATACAACTTTGTTTGACAGTCTTGTTGTTCTGCTCCTTTTATACAGCTCTCTTGGGACTCTGTAGTAGATGATCTTGACCACATTTGTTATTGATAACAGATTCACTAAAACTGTCACTTTAAACTATGGCACAGCCAAGGAAGCTTTTTCTTTAGATAAATACATAGTTGTTAGTAACTTCTAAAAACTAAAAAGGTTCTTCCATTTGCAGCATTTCTTTCAGTGTTAGCAGCTCTTGAGCTCAGACAAATTTAAGAATTTTTAACCCAAATACATACGCTTCGACCTTGAAGTTGGAAGTACCTATTAAAAACATGCTCACATGTTGTCTACATTATTTCTTCTGTAGTTGGTCTGTATTGGTGCTTAGAAGTATTTGCCAGGTAATTTTTAAGACTCAAATTTATTGCTTGTGATGTTGAATGTATAAAGAGATAGGTCTGACTTCAGTGAAGATGGTGTATCAGAGGAGCGTGCATTTCCAGAACTATGACTGACAATATGCCAACATTTTCTAGAATAAGGCAAAGCATGGATTTTTCACTAGACTGAATGACAATTGCTAGATGTCATGTGAAGAGGATAGAAATGAAGAGGTATTGGACAATGTAATGTAAGGCTTACTTAGTCTTAGGACTGAGAGGTCATTAAAGAAGTCAGACTGCCTCAGTGGATGGTTAGATCGTTTCTTGTCTGCATACATTCCTACTGCATACACATGTATTTTGTTTATGGAGTTGGCTTTAACAGCTGGATGCCATCTTACTGAGGATGCAGTTGCATGGCAACTTGCATCACCCTAAATCTAGGCCATCATAGTCTCCCTCTACCCTCTGAGTAAGATCCTGCCCACTTCCTTGAGTCAGCTCTGAGTGCTTATGCGATCACACACTAAGCTGATAGAGGCAGCTTATCCATCTGAAAATTAACCCAGCTCCAATGTGTGAGTAGCTTTCAGGTGGATTAACTCACTGAAGCAGCTCACAGTGTAGCTAGTACGAGTGCAAGGGAAGTGGTGGGAATGTCTCAACAGGGATGAAAAGGATTTAGAGAAGGCTACGAAGCTGTGGAAAAACACCTTCATGACTATTATAATGTTTTGTTCACCTTCAGAGTACAGTGAACCATCCTTTGTAAGAGGATATCACTGATGTCCTGAATGATTAGTCAACAAGACCTCTGCACCGGGTTTAGTGGTGACTGTCATGATTTATGATGATAATGACATGAGGGCATGCAAAGCAGACAAAAAGATGTATCTATATTCCAGAAAGCTTGTAATCCAAAGAGGAAATGTGGGTGGTTTATGTAAAATGGTGGTCAGCCTGGGTGTAGGTAGAATAGAATAGAATTAGAATGAATGGAGGAGAGAAGAATAAACGTTCCTGGTGAAAGCAGCACCTTAAGCCATGTAATCTACAAATCCTTTTAGTAATCAGGCTTACACAGGGAGATCTGAGGGTCTTGAGCCCAACTTTGGTGAAAAACTGAGAACGCTGTTGAAGGAGTTGGGGAAAATGTACATTTTTGGAGTGGAGGAAGGAAGAGTACCCTTATTTCAGCTGTAAGGAATATCAGGAGAAGGGAGTTCTGTTCAGTTAGAGTAAGGATTAGTATGATAAACGATGTAGAACAGAGATACACATTAGGGTGAAGTTGTAAAAGGATGTTAGAAAGATGCAAGCTAACCAGTGAAAACTAAATGTGGTATAACTTTCCATGTTCTATCAATACTCTTTGGGCAAAACAAATTGTCATAAGGGACTGCTTTGACAATTACTTGTTAACATCTGTAAAAGCAATCTTTAAATTCAGTCATGAGAGACGTCTAATGTAGCAACATCTTAAATCACTTAGGAATTGGAGTATGAAGATAATATGAAAGAAAGGTGCTTGTATTACTTGAAAGGAAGCATGTAAAGGGGATTATTTAAGTCTCTAATGTTAAGGGGTTTGTTTTATAGCATAATCACCTTTCTCATCTTTGCAGTTGGCATATATATGTCAAAAGGAGGCCACACCTTCCTCACAAGCACAGAGAACTACTTTGGAAAGTGGGATTGTTTTAAGGCCAAATCAGGTTTGTACTGCTGCCAAGTGAGTTTTTGCACCAGGAGCTTGTGGAGGGAGGAAGAAGTGTTAATGTGGTAACAGCCAGTGGAACTCACTCTGCTTGCAACTTGTCACTCACAGCTCTAGCTCCTTTCCATGCAGAGGAAAGGGGACAAAGTATTGCTTGGTTGTTACACCTGAAAAAAGGTGCCTAAACACAGGCAGGAAATGATTCTGGCAGGATATGTACCCAGCGCTGAGCTTTGCTGCTCATCCTTTGTCACCCCCACTACTACCACTTGTCAGCAGTGCTCCTGCAGTGTATTCTGGCTGGATAAGCAAGTGCCAAACAGGTCATAATTTGGAATAAAAATTCCCAAATTTTACTTTTCAAAGAAATTCATAGTTTTTTTTTTAACAAAAGTTTGGGATTGAGCAAGGATTCAGTGATAAAGGAAAAGTGAGAATTAACTAAAGTTCGGGGTTTTTTATGGCCCTTTGATGCCTTTACACTTCTGTTTTTAGGTTGTGCTCACTTCTGCAAATAGGAAGAGTTTAAACAGATTAGGCAACAATAATTTTAGATTTGCAAAATAAAATCCTGAAGAGTGATTCTGTCTGTATGGAGCTTTACTGTTTCGGGTATGTCATTGTTCTTGGCCACGTGAAAACTCACATCAATGACTTTGACTGAATTTTTGTCAGGGACTTGAGTGTAATCAGGTTTTCTCATTAAAAGCACTTGCATCTTCTCTTCTGAAAAGTGGACAGTCTCTGATCTCACGCTTTATTACATAGTCCTTTAAGTAGGTTTGCAGAGCAAATAATGTGTCTGCATCTACACTTTACATAGGCTAGTGTATTAAATTTGAATTCTTATGAAGATGTTTTCCTTCTAATTCACAGATGCATACGTAGGCATCAGTGTTGAGTTCTTGGGGAAACAGTGGAGGTTTGTCAGAAAGTGTTCAAGTTTTCCCAGTACAGAGTAGTTTTTGTTGTACAATGCATGTGCTAAAGAATAGCTTTAGCAGACAAGTTTGACTAAAATGCTCAGTAATACTGTGGTGTGTCACTGCCTGGTGCGAAATGAGTCACTCTCTATAGAAATGCAAAACTGCATTATAGAGTCCCGAGTGCTGTTCTTCAGTCATATATGGACAAGAACGTTCTTTGTCCATGATGCTGTTTTTCTTGGATATCTGTATGTATTTAATTTAAGCTTATAGACAGCATGCTGGGTATTGATGTATACACCATCTCAGTGTTTTTGCTGCTTCGAAAGCTTAAGAGCTGCCAAGGCCATCAAAAATAGAAGCACGGGGGTATAGAAATGCCTGAATGAAGTCTGTGTTTCTTGCTTTTTCATCCCAGTGGTGTGGTCAAACAAAGTGAAAATTGCAGTGTTAGTGGGATGCACTGAGAAAACATATCTAGGTACCTGGGAAGGATGTCAAGTCTGATATGGATTTCAAGTTTGAAGCATTTGAGACGGTGGATCATTGTCTAAAGGGAAAACTTCAGATCACAGTGTCCAAGAATTGTAGCACTAGAAGCAGTGGCTATGCCCAAGTTCAGCTGATTTAAGAGCCTATAGGACTCAAAGTTAAAAGTCTGTCTTCGGGCTAATGATATTAACTACAGCAGATTGTATTGTCTGGATAAGTTAATAGCAAGCTGCATTAACCATTGGGTGGTCCAGCTCATTTGTGAGAGACAGTGGGGGAGCAGTGGGGGAAGAATTGTGTTTGAATTGTTCACGATAGGAGTTCCACTCCTTGGTCAGAATGGCTTGGAGCAGCAAAGGGCAGGCCCCTCTGAAGCTGAGATGTTGTATTAGTGCTCGGTTGCTGGAATCAGGCTTCTGCTTTGTGACAGCTGTTTCTTTTTACTTCAAATGTACAACACATTTACTTTCACGTTATTCATCAGCTAGTGTTTAAGCTCTGTGCTAGTGGTTAAAAAGAATAAAGAACGAGTGTAATTAGGAAGCTGAGAAAGCTGCTATATGTTATGGGAAAGAAATAAAAGACAGTGCTTTACAGCTACAGTTGAGGGTCTTGCCAAAATTATCTGCATATGATTACAGATTGCTTTGTATTTTTTTTGTCTGAGAAGATTAATAAAGAAAACTATCTTAAACAAGTACTGTATGCATTATAAGAGAAAATAATTAGCTTTTTTGGTTTAAAAGTGGTGGAATACATTCCTTTAAACATTTCCTACTAGACTAACTTTAAACATTCTGTATGTTTCTACCTCATGTAATTGTCTAGTAATCTTACCTTGTAGAGCTGCAGGGTCTTGCCTGGAGCTTAAATCAAAAAGTGTTATTCTGCTGACAGCTCTGAAGGCAGGAGGAGACTCAAGTACCATTCAAAAATTGCAGGGTTTAACACATGCTGATGACATCTTGTCTAATTGGCAGGCTTCTAATCAGAAACCTTTACTCTTGCAGGTGATTTAGAACTCTGGTGTATTGCGTTTTCTTAACCTGGCTTTGCAGTACTTCATAAGCCTCTTGGCAAGTAGCTGTTCACAGCTAATATAACTAGTGATGCTTATCTGTTGTGTTCTTAAGTTCAAGTGTCCATGCATCTGTGGGAAAGTGCTTTTGCAATTTCAAGGCAGAAGGTCAAATTTAATGAAACTGAGTCATAAACAGTGCATATTTTTGTGATAGAGAGCAAACTGATAGAAAGCAGCTTTTCAAGCAAACGTTTATTGCAACTCTCCTTCAAAGCAAAGGTGGTTCTATCTCTTTCTAGCTGCTTCCCCCCATCCCCCTTCATTATTATCTGTTTCTCAAAATAACAGCAAGTACATGATCTTCCCTAGGATGTTAGCTGCAGTGTGTCTGTCCTTGGACTCTTCATTCTTTCAACGCTGAGTGAGAGAATATATAAATTAACAGGATAAAGCAGTCTTGTACTTTGATAAAAGAACATGAGAGTGTACCAATAAAAGACTCCTGAGCAGAGTTCTGAAAAGTACAGATGTATATGCAGCTCTTGCTGGGAACAGAAAACAGGGACTAGCAGGGGAAGAAAACAGGGGTGAGGTGGGGTGTCTGGCTTGTGAGGGAGAGAATATTTAGAAAAAAAGGCTTGACTAATTATCATCTATAGATGCACAAAGTAACTGGTCATTCTAAAGTGTTTCATTTGCTGCATAAGTCCTCTGAACAATTCATGTTTCATTTGCTGTATAAATCCTCTGAACAATTTCTCAAGCCACTGCTTGCAGCTGTGGTAGCTGTGGGGAATATATTCTTTTTCTTGACACATAGGCAGAAAGATGGAACCATAGCTGGGCAGTTCTTTGGTTCTCTGAGTTGGGCTTAACATTGGAACTAACATCATGATTAGTTGATCTAACTTTTTTTCTGGTAGATTTTAAGTGATTTAGTTATTAATTTTTTCATAGGACCAATATATACTGATGATAAGGTCAGAGGGGACACAAGTGCATCTGGAATAACTCGATGAAGCCCCCATTCATAACAAGTTCCTAGATGAGAACTGTGCAGTGGTCCTGTCAGTAGACTTTCTTTTCATGTTTCTCCTTAAATGGTGAAGGAACTCTATTCCTCAATGCAAAGCATGACAGGCTTTCACTATGTGACTGTAAATCTTAACATATGAAACTAGTGACTTAATTAAATATACAATTTACAAACTGTCATGAATATTTAGAGCTAACCTGTCTCATGGACATGGCATTGCATCAGTGGGTGCCCTTATTTCAGTTCAACAAGGGTGTGTTGATCTGTATTAAATTCCAAGGTGGGAAAGACCTTAAGAGACAAAATCAAAGCTGCTTTATCTTCTCTCTGTTTGGACTTTACTAACTCAAACAGGGTGAAATAGACTTAAATGCAATGAAATATGCTCTAGATGGGTTTCGTTTGTGTTAGTATAAATAAATATTTAAAAGGTATTAAAAAAAAAAATCTATTACACATTCCCCGGGTTCCTTTGATTTATGTACATTCACTGTAATTAAAAAAAAATACAACAAACTATAAAATCTTTCTTTATATTCAAGTTAGCAATGAAACATTTGCATTATGCTAGTGGGAAAATGACTGGAATACTTGAAGGTTCTGTCAAATGGAAAAAATAAACATACTGAAGAAGACGACTTCCTCACTACTCCCTATTGTGCTTTTAGATCTCTTTAGGAGATCATTCCCTAATCACAGGAAAAAAATTATGTAGAAACTCCTTTAAATAATTACACCTCCTTAGTTGTTATTTTTCTTTTAAATGGAATCCACCCCTCCCCTCCAGACTAGTTGAGATAGCAGTTAAATTATTATTTTCACCAGCTGGCAGTGAATAGCCTGCCCAGGACTTATCTTTCATTCCTAAGCGTGTGCGTCTGCAGATGCAAACTGATATCCATATGGTCTGTAATAATATGTTCTGAAGAGTTAAGTTAGTTCAGTTCATCTCTAGTTACAGCATGTCAAGGAAATTAATGCTCAGAGTGGTATTTTCTATGGCATAGATGCTGCTGTAGAATGTGCAGAATGTCAAAAGTCACAAAGGCTTTTGTCTGGCTGAACTTGAACGTGTATCTAAGGAAGAAATGAACAATGGGCAATCTGCTGTCACAAAGAAGATACAATTAGGAAATATTAGAAACCATATAATAGCAACAGAATAATAAAGACAAAGCTCTCGCCTTCCTGCACTTCCTGCATCACTTTCATCACTGTTACTTGCTGGGGCCTGTGTGCAGCCATAGGAAATGGTATTGCTGGATTTGCAGTGGCAATGCACTGTGTAAGAAAAAGATGCAGAAAAAGGAACTTTAAAAGAAGTTTAGAAATAGTAATTGACCTCTCTTTTCTCTCCCTCTGAGGAATTCCGAGCCTCTTGCTGGCAGCTGCTGGAGAGACTGCCAGCTCATAATGCTGCTGCTCTTTTTTTTCCTTTTCTTTTTTTTTCCCAAAGCCTGTGTATGATTTGCTCAGGTTTTGAGCAGGATCTTACAGACAGCATAGACGGAGAGAAGAGTGTGTCAGAAGAAAATAAAGGAAACTGAAAGAAACGTAAGGTAATGTGATATAAGTGATATGAAGGGGGGGAAGAAACTGAGAAAAATAAACTAAATGGAAGCAGTGATAGTGAAAAGAGACTAAACTGAGGTACCAGTGATTAGTGCACAAGGAGAAAACATGTCTCGGGATGTGTGTCTGGCTTCATATTTCCATGAGAGGAAATCTACAAAGCTTAGTAAAAATACTCAAGAGATGGGAGAAAGTGACAGCTCTGCACTTCTGTGCTGTAACATGTGGTACTCATGCAAATAGGACTGCCAGGAAAACCTGACGCAGGAGTTTAGTGTCTTAATAGAGCTGACTGCCCCTGGCAAAGAGCTCTATGTAATACAATAGCTGTCAGTGGTAAAGTGATTTTCTTGCTCTCCCTTTGTTTCTTATTTCAGTTTTTGAGCACTGAGCCAAACTGTTACATTTCTCTATTTCATGAATTTGATATTCTAACCAAACATTGTCCCTGGTATTTGAACTTGTGGCATTGCTTTAACCTTGATGGTACAGAGGAGCATCAATTTTGCTGTCTCTTCCCAGAGAAGGCAAGCAGTGTTTATACTTAAGCCTGGCACTGAGAGCTTCAGCAAGCTTTTAATGGTTACCAGGGCTCTGGGAACCCAGCTGGTAGGGAACAGACAGGATTGCTACATCCCTTCTTTCCAGAGACATGTTTTGTGCACCTCTTTTCTAGTATCAGAACTGTGTCAGCTGTAGTTGGTCCATCTCTTGCTAAAGGCTCTGAAACTGGGATCCTAAGGATGAAGAAGCTGCAGCAAATCTCTGCTGAAAGTAGAGCTAAATTCTCACAGCTTCACAAATGAAATACATAAATTTAAAGTGCTAATGTTTTAAATAGGATTTCAGATGAAATTGTTTTGAAGCATTGAATGTGCTACCCTTTCAGAAGTGATAATTTCTGCCATAATTTCCTTTAAAACTTAAATTTTTACAAAATCTGGGACTAGTAATTCAGGTGAGACAATTGCCAACTTCAGCTAATTTTACTAGCACAAAGGACTGAGATGTGAGAGGTAACAAAAGTAGGGAGGTAGGGGCCTCCTGGTAGAAATTACTGCATCTATTGCAGAAGAAGAATGCTGTACAAAATGGGACTTCTGTTTATAATTTAATATTATTACTTTTGCCTTTTGGGTAGGTAAGATTGCCATTGCTTTTCAGTGCTTTCTTAAATTCCCATGTGCAATTGCTGCTGAATTCAGAGATATTTTATACCACTCCTGTAGCCATGTGAGTAATAACAAGTAATCATACAGGATTTCTTTGCAAAAGTGTGTCTGTTCGTTTGCACCAAGCCAGGAGCCAGTGATCTGAGCTTTGTTATGCAAGTCTGCCCTCTTTCTAGAGTGTTCAACTTTTTGTGTTGTTTTTAAAAACAGCTTGTTTTTGTGGAAAGATATTTGCTGATTCTTAGAATTGTTCAGCCATTTGAAACATATTAAGCCACAGTGCTATAGATACACTGTAGTTTGCAAAGAAGTGTTTGGTCCAGACATTCACAGTTAACTCTGTGGCCAAGCAATAGTTTAAATATTGGTAATTTCTGAATTTTTTCCTATGTGACAATTGTCAACTGTACACAGATGATGTCCTAAGCTGTATGTATGCCCTAAAGCATACTGATGGTTCTCCACTGCGGATGCATAGATTGCTTAACAAAAATACCAACACCTAGCCAAGCATTATTTATGAATGTAAATAAGAGAAGCCTTTGCTATACTGTAATAAAAGAAACACAAGGACAAAATATTGCTTGAAAAGTAAAGCATAAGTAATAATAATGATGTAGTAGTTAGCTTAGCTTCTGTCTGCTGTTTATCACCAGAATTTGAAATTAAACAGAACTCCTATTTTGGCAGTGGGGAGTCCTGTGTGCTTTTCTAATGAGTCTCTTGGGCTAGACTCTTTAAGAAGTATTTACATGCCTAGAGATTTAGATAAGCACTTGGTGGGGTTTTCAAAAGCATTCAGGTCTCTAATACCTCTTGGGTTTCTTCAGGTATTAGGGGGTGGGGGGGTGTGTGGATGTGCATGTGCACACATATGAAAACTGTTGACTAATTCTATTCTCTTGAAGCAAAAGCATGTTCAATTTAATAGGACATTGCATTCCATCTCAGTCTGCTGAGCCACTGAGTTATTTCAAAAATAATGTTTTACTTCCATCTTCCTTTCCTATCACTTTTTGGTTTATTCTCGTTTTCCCTTGCTTGTATTTGTAAGGCAAAGGAAACTTGTTACTCCTTGTACCTGATTTGCATGGACAGTGGTATTCATTGACACACATCAGCAGGTTTAATGGCGTGATGTTATGTGTCACATGTATTGCTAAGATCAATTTTGCAAATTTATATCTCTGCTAATTGTCCACTAATCTCTCAGCCAGCACAGGTGAGCAAGTCTTCTCCATTTACTTGCATAAACAGTTTTAAATATTTTGATTACTGATGTATTTTGAAATGTTGCTTCACTGTAACTGTGATTATATAAGATTGCATTCCTATATAAAGTTTTATGATTGTGCAGTACTTGATAACTCACAGTTTCTAACCCGTTAACACAACTTTCACTTGCTTTGCCTGTTCAGAAATACATAGAGAATATTTCATGTAAGACAGCATTCTTCAGGGCAAAGAGTGGAGATCTGAGACTCTGGCATTCTAATTTTGGAGTTATCACTTGTTTGCTGTGTGGCCAAGGGCAAGCCAGTTTAACCCAAATTCAGTCAAGTATTTTGGCTTCCAGTTCCTCCCCTAAATTACTGACATAGCAGGAGTTTGGCCATTTAGTTGAATCAGTTTGTTCTTTTATTTATTTTTTTTTCCCCCTTAGCATCAAAAGCTATTGCAGTGGCTAGTAAGTAGTTCTTGCTGAGAGCAGAAAGTCTGGAATCCAGACCGGTGAACAAGCACTATCAGCAGCACAAGTAGCATGGGCATTCTTTTAATGAGACTCAAGACATTTGGAGTGTCACAGAAAGAGTCAAAGCATCCATTACATAGTGAAGATAAAATATTCTGATGTATGCAAAGTATGCTTTCTTAGAGGAAGAGACAGCACACTTCTAAATGTGCAGACTTCTTTATAAGTTTAGATTACACTGTCTATATTTACACATGCTTGGCTGGATTTTGCTAATAAGGTTAATTTAAAAGGCTGCCTCATTGTGTACTGACTGATCAGTTGAGTACAGGATTTTGAGTGTTGACCAAGTAACAGCAATTGCCCAGCATTCCTGACCCTACTTAGAGTTCACTTTCTGGCACAGACTTATTGCAGAGCAACTTTAAGGAGTATCAGAGCTATAATGCAATGTCTGATGTTTCTGTTACTAAATTTATAAAAACCCATAAATTCTGGAGGGGAAAAAAAGCATATAAGAAATATATTAGAAAGAGCACAGGGATCATATGGGGTAAGTTTTGAGTTTTGCTGTCAAAGAAAGGAGATTTGATTATT
>VWZY01011773.1:486004-527114 GCA_013399075.1 Chloroceryle aenea | reverse complement strand
TCCCCCCCCCCCCCCCACTGATTTGGCAAATAACATCTAGTGAAATATTATTCCTGCCTCAGTTTTTTATTGTTGACTTTCAGAAACTGCAGTACCATGACTGTCACATTGTCCTGATTTTACAGATGACATAATTATTTAATGCCAAATACAGCATTTTAGTTGTAGATCTTTTCTTAGAGCACAAGGCATTACTACATCATTTGCTGCTTACTGTCTTACAGGTCTGTCAAGACCTTCGATATACTTGTGTCTATTTCCTCTTTTTTTCTCTTTTTCTCAAAAGACTAAGAATAAAAATATATTTGATGCATCCCAGATTTATGTCAGCAGAAAGCATTGCAAGGATGCTAGAACATTTACCTAGGTGTCTTCAGCAGTCCTGATTCATGAAAATTGTTTTAAGGTAGGAAAGATCACACTAGGTGGTACAGAAGAACCATACATAAAAGCAGTGAAGTCAGTGGAAATGCTCGTTTGCGTAGTTAGAAGTCTCTAAGACCATTAGTTTGAAAGCAGAACCTCTCGTTGATCAGTGGGTGAGATTTTTTGATGAAAGATGTCTTGGATTGTCTCTGTGAGGTGTATTGAGATTGCCTTCTGAAAATCATACATACATCAGCAGAGAGTTCTGTCATTGCTCAGATGTTCCTGTATGTACTGGTGCTTGTAAGGGCTTTCCTGATCCCAGAATACATGGCTTGCACTATTTGAGCTTCCTTTCTAAATAAAACTAAGCTGCCACTTCTGAACCTTTGCCAGAACTTTGCTGCTGCAGCTCAACAGCTGTGGCTGTTCATTGATTCCTCGTGGTGGATGCAGACCTTCCGTTCCAGGATGTGGATGGGGGTGTTTTTTCTCTATGAGCATATGGGGTGTTTCGATGGACTGGGTCCATTCGTGTTGATGCTGGCAGCTGTAGCATTGACTGTAGTGGTCTCAGCTGGTTGCCCAGCTGGACCTCTCTACACTTTGAATCACACTCAGCTGTGAAATACTTGCTACATGTTAGAAGGTAGGCTTAATAATAATGCTTTATGTAGATCTCCATGCGACGCGTGAACAGTGACAGGCTTGAAGCGGAGTTAATATTACACCAGCAGCTCCCAGAACATCACCACTTACAGTGGTGTACACTTACAGGGACACATTCAGATCCCTACTCCCTGGGCAAGTTGCAGTGCAAACACATTTCTATTCCTCTTTATCTGGCATAACTCTTTATAACTCAGTTAATCTGTCTTCCTGAAAATAATCTACTGCAATCTTGTTGCTCCTGTTTATCCGAGAAGCTACAAGTAATGAAATAAATGGTTCATAAATATTAGTAAGATAGGAATGTTCTGCATGATTATAAACACTCTTGGCCGTACTTTCATGCATTTCTTTAACTTTGTTTGTGTGATTCAGAGATCTCTTGGTAGAAAAACTATGTTTTGCTTCTTCGGAAACAGGCCTTTGAGATTCCCAGTGTCCTGGAGGTTTTTGTTGTGTAAATGGAATTTCCTACCTAAATCTGTGCTCTGAAAATGAAATGGGGCTCAGTGTTTATTTCTCATGTTTCAAGTTCTATGGAATTTTTAAATTAGAAACTATTTAAGAAATATTGGGAGGTGATCTGCTGGAGAACAGCCCTGTGGAAAAGGACTTAGGAGTCCTGGTAGACAACAATTTCTCCATGGGACAGCAATGTGCCCTTGTGGCCAGGAAGCCAATGGCATCCTGGGGTGCATTAAGAAGAGTGTGTCCAGCAGATTGAGGGAGGTTCTGCTCCCCCTCTACTCTGCACTGGTGAGACCTCACCCAGTTATGGGCTCCCCAGTTCAGGAGAGACAGGGATCTGCTCGAGAGAGTCCAGCGGAGGGCTACAAGGATGATTAGGAGACTGGAACAGATGCCTTATGAGGAAAGGCTGAGACACCTGGGGCTCTTTAGTCTGGAGAAGAGCAGACTGAGAGGGGATTTGATAAATGTTTATAAATATCTGAGGGTTGATGTCAAGAGGAAAGGGACAGCCTCTTCTCACTCATGCCCTGTGACAGGACAAGGGGGAATGGACGTAAGCTGAAGTTTATGTCAGAGGTTCCACCCTAACATGAGGAGGAACTTCTTTACTGTAAGGGTCACAGAGCGCTGGAACGGGATCCCCAGGGAGGTTGTGGAGTCTCCTTCCCTGGAGACTTTCAAAACCTGCCTGAATGTGTTCCTGTGACCTATGCTGGATTATATGATCCTGCTCTGGCAGGGGGGGTTGGACTCTAAGATCTCCAAGGTCCCTTCCAACCCCTGACACCCTGTGATACCCTGTGGTACCTGTGATTTCAGTTATATTTATCTTAGTGCATCCTGAAATGTAACACATTTCTACACATATTTAAAATCCTTCGTATTTTTTTAAAATGCAACTCTTTTTGGTATTCTGATTTTGTTGGCTGCTGAAAGAAGAAATCAGAAATCCTGAAAGAAACTTTAGAGGTAGGACATGCCCTTTCTTTACTCAGGATAGTGTCAGCATAGTCATGAGCTGTCTTTGATATATAGGCACAACCTATAGTACATACTTTAAATATCTGGAAGTAGAGAACTTTGGTGGAAGACTAGGGTGTGAATTCCTATGGCCATGACTGTGGTGCTCTGGAGTCCTGGTTCAGCTGTTTCTGACAGGTAATGAATTACAAAAGAATCATGCAATTGTGTGCAACTCTTCTTTGACTCCTGGCATTTATATAAAAATGTACTTTTCCATAGGTACAGCCAGAATGCTGTTTTGATTTTTGTATCCACGATATGATTGTATTATTCAATCGGTGTTAATGTCTCACATTATGTATAATTATAAAATTAATATATTTTGTTAAACTGTATAAGCAAAAGAGAAAGCTTCACTTTCTTAAATTCCTATGTACAATTGCTGTTGAATTCAGAGAATTCACAGAATCACGGAATCATTTAGGTTGGAAAAGACCCTTGGAATCATTGTGTCCAACCATTAACCCTACTCTACAAGTTCACCCCTAGACCATAACCCCCAACACTACATCTGAGTGATTCTTAAACCCATCCAGGGATGGCGACTCAACCACCTCCCTGGGCAGCCTATTCCAGTATCCCACCATTCTTTCCGTGGAGAAATTTTTCCTAGTGTCCAGTGTAAACCTACCTTGTTTCAGCTTGAAGCCATTCCCTCTGGTTCTATCACTAATTACCCGAGAGAAGAGACCAGCACCAACCTCTCTACAATGTCCTTTCAGGGAGCTGCAGAGGGTGATGAGGTCTCCCCTCAGCCTCCTCTTCCTCAAACTAAACAGACCAGCTTCGTTGCCCTCCTCCGCACTCTCTCCAGCAGGTACTTTATACCACTCCTGTAGCCACAAGAGTAATAACAAGAATTTGGTTTTTTAAAGTGCAGCTTCTTGCAGTCCGTAATTTGGATTAAATAGTAGTAGGACTCAATGCAGCAGCTTGATTAACTAAAAAAAAAAAAAAAAACAAAAAAAGAAAGAACAGTTTTTTCTCTGTTTCTGTCAGAAGTCTTTTTTTCCCTGAGTGCTTTGGAGAACTCTGTGCTACTGCTGGATGAAAGTTTAGTAGAGGAAAAAGTTATAAAATACTCAGTGTAAAGGTGATGACCCTTTGAGCTTGATACTGTAAGGTGCTGAGCATTCTTGTCTTGATCTAGCAAAGCACTTGAGCACCCACTGAAGTATGAACTTAAATGATTTGCTGGAGGTAAGCCAGAATGTTCCATAATTGCAAGACTGACACATGTGCACTTTGTAGTGGACCCCTTATTTATTTTGGGGGTCAGAATAAATCTTTTTTTCTTTCAAGTACATCAGAGCAGGAATATTTTTGTTTTCTTTGAAAACATAATGTTCTGAGGCAACCAAGGAGTTCTTGCCGTTGTTTAGTGCTTAAACTCTAAAATAAGAGGTTTGGATTTTCTCCAAAGCATTAGGATAATATGAGCTGTGTCAATATAATTAAATGAACAGCCTCAAGTACTGGTACGCTTTTATAATTTGACTTTCCCTTGTATTTTTTTAAGGAGCCCAAGAAAAATCTCTCTTTAGATATATATTACCCTTCTTTGTTTGCAGATGATTTTCCACTGCTAGTGGTTCTGACATCCTTGTCTTCGCATGACTCTCAGCCTTGTCATGGGACGTTCTTGGTGCAGGAGGAGACACCTCAAGAGGCTGCCATTCTCATAATTTGTTGGTTTCAGCATTCTCTGTGGCTATTCCAGGGGCCAAGAGCTGTGTTGCTTGTTTAGATCTGTGAAATGTTTAGATTGTTTGCAAATGTGTGTCTTACTTGAATTTCTCAGTGTGGGGCATTTCTTTTTTGTTCTGAGCACTTGGACCTTCAGTAGATCTCTACAAGTCAATCACAAGGGTGTCTCTAAGCTGCCCTTCCATTTGGAATGCTCACCTAGCCAGAATGTTCTTTTTTTCAAGAGTACTTTTCTATCACAGTGGCAAAACCTTGTGCAGATGGCTCTGCCAGTGTGTCCTCCTTTATGTTTAATAAAGATGTGCTCAGATGCAAAACATTAAGGAAGCTGTGCTGTAGGTTCAAGTAGTCTGCACTACACAAACTAATAGTAACCTTCTGAGTTTGGGAGTTGGAAATCAATATGAAATAGAGCAATCAGGAATGAGGAAAGACAGGTAATATACATAGCATTGGAGTAGAACTTAGAAGCACAACCTGGCAATTACAGATATTTGAAGTTAAACTACTGATCTAGAAGACAGGCTGGCATCTTGGTTCTCTAATCTGATGGAGCCTTCTGGAAAAGGACAAAAAGGAAAATCTCCCTCTGCCCTCAGGATGTTGAACACTGCAAGGAAATTCTGTTTTAGACAGAAGACATCTTGCCAGCCATCTTATTCTTCCGTTTATGACAGGCTTTAGTAAGATTGTTCAGAAAGCTATTGGTATTGTCACATCACATTAAATCCTCTATGCATAATAATTTAACACCAAACAAATCAATTACATGGTTACAGGGCAATAACTTGAAATTGTAATGATTTTTTTTTAAGAGAAGCATAACTATTGTGCACTAACTGTACTGGAATGAAGTATTTTTGTAGCAAGTACTATATTTAAAGATGTATTTGTGCAGTTTGGCCCAGTTATGTTTCTGTGAGAAATGTAACCATATAGTTATATTAATTCCTGGCTTTCTATGTTAACTTTGGGATCAATATATTAGTTTATCCAGTTGGTTGCTTACTTTATTTTTAAAGAGAACGAAATAAAGTTGAAGTATTTTCACAGCTTTGGCTTTTGCGTTAAAAGATTTTTCCTAAAATCTAGGTTTTGTCTCATGGGTATGACAGTGTGTATTTATGACAAATGTAGTAATTTTCCATCCCATTAAAGTTTCAACAGATAATTTCAGCAGATACGACTTAGTGAAGAGTCATTAAAAGCTCTTAAGTCTTTAATAGAATATGATACCTTTCATTCAGTCATTAAATAGTATTTGATGATACCTTGGCCAGTTTTGTACAGGAGAGTTTTGCTGTCTGGTTAAGGGCTTCTTCAGCTCCACTCATTTCAACAGAAGCTGAAAAACCACAAAAAGCCTGTGATGGTTCAATCCCAGTTAATTGTCTATTGCAAAAAGGAAGACAAAACAAGTGAAGCAGAAGGACAGAGCATGTGTGCAAGTATTTGCTGGCAAGAATCCTGTTGACTTGTATTATCAAATACCCAGTGGATATAGAAAAAAATAGGGTAATTGTTTTGAGAGTTTTATCAGCTCTTGGTTGATCTGGGATATTTTTGACAGTTTCTCATATTCAGTCACCTTCCTTAGTGAAATATGAAAAAGTACTGTAATTTAGTGTATATGATGTACAAGGCATTAGTAGACAGCATTTCTCTGAAGCTTTTTTTAGTAAACCATATGAGACTGGAGAGATACACTGTTCCTGTGCAATAATAAGAATAAATCTTAAAATACTTAAAAGTACTGAAGAATTACATGAAATCTTGAGGCTTTTATAGTTTAGAGTTTTGTTGAGCCGTAGATTTTAGTTTAAACTATAGACAGTGTGTGCTGTGTTCATGTTTCATTGCAACAGAACAAATGACAAGGAAACTACATTATCTCAAAAAAATTAGAGTAGAGAGAAGTAGTGTGAGAATAAAATCTCTTTTTGGCTTAATGAAAAAATGTTTTCTCAGAGAATTTCTCATTATTTGGAGGGGTTTCTTTCAAAATCTGTTTGTGGTTTGATTTTTTTTTTTTCAGATTTGTCTTCCTAGAAGATTCTGCATAAGCCCACCAGAGACTTTTAGATTATTGATAATACAACATCATATTTAATTTTTCAATATTAAAAAGAACAGTAGAATCCAAGAAGAAGTTACAAGCAAGGAACATTTGTGTACAAACTGCAGTATTTCTTCAGGCAAAAAGGTCTTCTGTTACCTAAAGCTTACAAGTCCTACAATAAAAGGTAGTTTGTTGTTGTATATAACTGCAAATGAGAGGTAATAATACAAACTTCATTTTCATATTTAGAGGTTTGTTGTTTTTTTTTTTTTCCCTGCTAACTCTAATATATCCATGAGGGAAGCAGAGACACCAGAGAGGAAGAAAACTTTTATCTTTTCACAGCTATTTTCTGAGTGTAAATATTGATCCAAGGAAACCAAATTAGGTCCACCAGAATTATGACTAATGAATGGCTTCAGCTTCCAACCTGGCAGTGGAATCACAAGATAGTGGTATCCCCTGTGGTGGGAATGGGCTTTTTTCAGAGACACAAATTCTGGCTCTGTCCCTGTCTATTGAAAATGTGCTGAATCTGTGGCACCCAGCTTCCAAATTTGGAGATGAAGGATTCTTCCTGTACAAGTAATTCCAGGTTCCTTTGGAGTACATATCTTGTATGTTGGTACCAGTTTTGCCTTTGATTAGCTGACTCATAAAAACTGATAGGTATTGCCACATAATTACACACCCCACGGTTGGGCATGCTTCTATTTAAGTTCAAAGCATTTTGCAGTTTGATATAATGCATGTAAATGATGCTCAGCAAATAGTCAGAGAACTAAAACTCAGCAGCTGTTGTCTTCTTTGTGCATCCATTTCTCAATAATTAATTTGGTATCCTGTGACTTTTAATTGGGGTAGTTTTACAAGTCCTAAATTCAGTAGGATCAGAACAAAAGCTCTGGTGTTCCTAAATGTGAGAATAGTAAAGCTGATCCTGATTATACCAATGTGAAATAAGATGTAGTGGTGTAAAATTTAATGTTAACCATTAGAACTTTATACCAATTTTTACTGCTGGGAGCACAGACAGCTTACAGACTCTAAGAAATCATTCTTTATGGTATCTGAGCACTGAGGCAGTCTCCTTTTTCAAAGGAAATTAGAGCTCAGATTAAATATCACTGAAGAATGTCTCCTTGGGCAAGAAATTGCAACATCATTAATGTTTGCAAAGAACCAGGAAAGTGTGGTCAGTGCTTTTGCCTGGATGTGAGTGTGTGTTAGGTTGTCTTTGGTGTTTATATGAAACTGTGTTTGCAGATCCTCTGTCTGGCTCTGGAGTTGCATTCACATGTCGCTTGTAACTATGGAATTAGGATGGGAATCAGATGGGCCCTCCAGAGAGCATCTACTCCAGCCTCCCCCTTGAAGCATGTCTTGTAGAGCAGGTTGCTCAGGGCCCCATCCAGGCGAGGCTTGAATGTCTTCAAGTATCCGAGCTCTACAACTTCTCTGGACAACCTGTTCCAGTGTTTGCTTTTTTTTCTTCTTTTTTTTTCTTTTCTTTTTAAGAGGTCTGAACTTTTTGTTTTCCAACTTGTGGCCATTGCCTTTTGCACTTCCACAAGATTAAGGCTTCATCTTTTCATACGGTCCCACTAGGTGGATACCCACTTAACATCTTCTAAAAGCAGAAACAACTCAGCACCGTTTGTATGCGATGAGCTCCAGTACCCTGTTCATATCAGTGGCCTTCACCCAGGATGTCTGCCTTTTGTACTGGGGAGCCCAGACTTGGATGCATAGTGCAGATCTGGTCTCACAAGTACTAAGCAGAGGAAGATTATCGCTTCCCTGGACCTGTCAATGACTATAAAGCCCAGTATGGGGTTGGCTTTCTTCACTTCAAGGACACACTTCTGACTGAAGTTCAACTCTTTTTCTACCACAAGTGTTATTCTGTAGAGCTGTTTCATAGCCGGTTGGCCTTCAGCCTGTACTGTTGCATGGGGATATTCCATTGCAGGTGTGGGACTTCTCATTTGTGTTTGAGCTTCATGAACTTTCTATCAGCCTGTCGAGGGCCCTGTGATGAGCAGCCCTACCATCTAATGTATGAACGGCTTCCCCCAAGCTGGTGCCTTCCAAACTCTCAGGACATGTACTCTATCCTATCATCCAAGTTGTTAATTAAATTATTCCATTACTCTCCCCTCAAAACTAAACACGGGTGGCAGGATTTGAAGAGAGAGATGTGCAGAGAGGGCGAGGAGACAGCAGCCCGGTACTGAGGTGTGTGTCTGTCGGCACTGGCAGTGCAGCCTCACCAGCCCAGTGCCAATGCTGGGATCAGCAGCTGCAGTCCTGGCAAAACCAGCAACAGCGCAGTAAGCCTACGTTTCAGGCTGTTGTTTGAGGGGAGGTTTGTGTGGCCATCAGTAAGCCAGGGAGAGCTAAGGGAGGCCAATGGATAAGTAACATATGCCCTGAAATGTTTACTGAAACCATCAAATTCCCGCGTATCTGACGAGAAATTGCATTTTTCAGACTATGTCAGCCTTCTGATGAGCAGGTGGATATTTTTTTTTCCCTCTTTGGCATTACTGTTAGTGTGTGAACTTCACTCATCCACTTGTGCTTCTTGTTCTATCATTCAGATCTATTCTCTTTAAGTGTAGGACACATCATTATTTTAGTCATTTGGTGCAGTAATTTATTCTTAATTATGCTTTCACAGTTGAGCAGTCGCATTACTTCATTGCATTGAATCTTCACCAATATATAAATGGATTATTTTTAATGAGATATGTATCGGTTGCTCCTGAATGTGGATTTTGCACCTTCAGCCTGAGTGAGAAGGATAATTCCTTCACTGCCTTTGAAAAAAAAATCACTATGAGAGGTTTCAGAAGAGCGCAGGTCTGTTTATAGCCTGCTGGAGAAAGAAAACGTGTGAGGTTGTGGAAAATAGTGTTTAGTATTTTAGGAATTAAGGTTGCACAGTAAGGAGACAGGAACTGGCAATGTAAAGAAGCTGCACAATTTCTGATAGGCTGCTTTTCATGCAGCCTTTTCATGAGCCCTTCTCCATCTGTGCTCAAGGACTCCTTGGATGTACCTGCAAGAGACCTGGGCAGTGTCCCTCTCCATGCGTGGCCTCAGGTTGTTTCTCTGCTGCGGTGGCTTACAGGAACAAGCTGGTGACCCACAGGAACTCACTGGTATTTGGGCTACTCCATCTCGATTTTATCTGCTTTTGTGCTTGTTCTGTCTGCGCTCTAGAAGAGGAATAATCTTGGCAAGTTCGTGGGCTGCTTGACATATTAAGCATAAGGGTTGCAAGCGCAACCGTGAAGTCAATAGGAATGATTAGCAGGATGGCTCTCTTTGAACTCACACTTTCCATTTAAGCAGGTCTGTTCTTTTGGCTGTGTGGTAGCAGTGATATTGATGCAAGGTCAGTGGCCACTGAGCTCCCAGCTTTGCTTCATCAGCTTATCGCTGCTTTTTGGCAAGGCAGCGAGCTCCTCCACACCTGCGCACGAGGCTGCGACCGAGAAGAAGGAGCCGTTGCGCTACCAAGAGCCGCGACCCATTTGCAGGTTATGCAAGTCCCCAGGGCACTGGCTTCAGTGCGATGAACTCCCTGATAGGAGGTGCTGGGGACAAACCAAGCGCTTTACTGGGAGCAGGTTTGGGGAACGCCAGCAGTCAGTGAGCTGGGCTGGGGTTTCCCATTATGCTGTTACAGATTCAGTGCTAATAGTCAATTTGTACAGAGGAATGGGTAGTGGTTTTGCAGGAATTACCCTAGGAATTTATGTTTAATGTTTGTTGATCTGTGTTAAGCCACTTCTGTCATAGTGGACTGATGCTTTCAAAGGCTGTTTCACACTGGGGGAGGCTCTGGCTCTGCAAGAAGCAGATACCTGAGTTCTGCCTGACTGTTTACTCCTAGCCATGATTTGCTCAGTGAGGACCTGACTTGGGTCTGACAGCCTGGAGCTTTTACAAAGAAGCTGTATAACATTTTGGCCACCCTAAGAATGTTTACTGAAATTCTCTGTTTAAAACTGGTGGGTTTAGTTTTTAAATAGTATATGGCATTTCTGCTTTCAGCATCATGATGCTGAGTCACACAGGTGGCTCTAAGTGCAGCATCTTGCACGTGTCTTTTCCTTCCACAGAACTGCACACAACTCCCAGCAGCAGGAACAGGAGTTGTATCCCTGAACCTAATGGCACGCACAACCAGAATGTGCTCAGAAGTACAGAGCTGCAGAGACATATCTGAAAGGGTTACTTTGAATTTACCTGCAGTCAGACTCTGGTCCCTATGCCTGAATTCTGCAGTGTGGGTCATGCCTTTAGGGTACAAACTGTTAAAGCATGAGAAATAATTTTTCGTTTGCTGTTGTAAATTCATATCAGATATTTTTGTCTCTTGAAAACGAGTGTTTCACTTCCAAGACTAAGGTTACTCTTTTCTTTCACAGTTGCCTTATATGGTTGCTGCATATTTTCTAATCTGGAGTGAATTCTTGTGACTTTCGGAGATACTTAGTCTATAATTAAATAATCATGAAATTTTTTAAAATTTATCTTTCTATAGCTGTTTAGTGAAAAAATAAGTGGAGCAGAAGGAACAAAGTTAGATGAAGAATTTCAAGAGATGGAAAGGGTAAGGAAAGTAACATTTTTGATATTGCAATAGGTTAACATTGAAAAAAATAATGTTTCACATTTTCAAGTGATAGAATGGTATCGTAGATTTCCCTGGGGAGAAAACCTCACCATGTACCTTCAAACAGAAAAATATATGGATAAGTGCAAATTTATCCTTGAGCCTTGTCAGCTCAGAGAAGGGAGAAGAGACATCTACAAAGGCTGTGTGAGCAGAGAATGGAGTTTCACTGACACCTCTCGATGCTGAAGGTGTCACCACTCCTCCAAGAATGCGGCAGAGCGTCAAGAGGAGCCTTTCTCCACTGTCTGGGTGGGAGATTAGAGAGAAGTCTTCAGTGCTTACTGAGTCTTTGTAAATAGCACAAAGCCTTTCCATCTATTACTACTCATGATAAAAATCGAAAAACTAGGGTCAAATTTTCTCTTGATACGGAATTGTATTTTTAGTTTAAATCCATGTTCGGAAATTTGCATGGATTATTGTGGAAAGTGAGGTTTGCTATCCACTTATTAGTTTTGTTGCAAATAAAAAATGTTACTGCCAAGTTTTGCCTTTTCAGCCTTTATGTGCTTCTCTTTATTGCCCTTGTCTTTCTGTGTACTACTTAATGTTCATAGTAGACCTAGGTCACAGCTTTTATTGTTGGCAGATTGAGGAAAAAAGTCTTGTGTGGGTTGGTTTTTTCCAACATGCACTTTTCAATGATCTAAACAAGTTTCTAGATTTCAGTTTATTTAGCTACAGCATAATTATTTTTCTCTGCATTATAAGAGGAAAATTAATGTGCAGGCCCTAAGGGGGGAAAAGGGAAACAAACCAGAAGTGGGATTTTTATATCATTTTAGAAACTATTAAATGGAAAGACAGTGCAAACTACTGCTTTAAAGGGCCCTGACCCCAAGATTGTGAGGGATATGTTCAGTCATTTTCACCTGTGGAGAAAAGCTGTCTGACTACCAACTGTTGTGATGACAGGAAAATTGTAGTCTATTATGTCTAGGCAGTACTCAGGACTGATGGGCTGGTAAAGCGAGCCCACATTTTGATATAAACCTTCTCCCCTTCCCAATTAATAAATTTTCAGTAAAATCCTGTCATAACTACAATATTTGTTTTATTTTAAGCAAAATTTCATAATCAGATAGAATAGTATATCTAATAAATTTATACACTTGCTAGTAATCAATTTGCTTTTTGCTAACTTTGTTACTTTCCTTTTTCAGAAAATTGATGTTACTAATAAAGCTGTAACGGAGCTTCTGTCCAAATCCACAGAGTATCTTCAGCCAAATCCAGGTAGAGTATGAACAATAGGTGTTGGAATGTTATCTTCATACTTGGAAATTCATCCTAGGAAAATGCAAGCTAATTCGGTCATCATTGTGGGGCTTCTGGGTGTCCTAGAGAACTTTACCGGGGAGTGCAGTGAACAACTGTAAAGTTTACACGCAGTAAGTCTGCTCCGGGATATATCCGACTTGCAGCACACAGTGCATCTGCTTGACTGGCCGTGTGTAGGTTGTGCGTGCATGGTATGTACTTGACAGCTTGGGCCTGTGGTGCAACATGTGTGCTGGATTTCCTGGAGTGGGATATGGATTCCTCAAATGAACACCAACATTTTTTTTAGCAGAGATAGAAAAAGGCATTAAATTTATCTCATAGGCTGCTGCCATCAGAGGTTTGTAACCATAGGGGAGAGGGCTGTTACTTGCTTACCCAGTATTTGAAGGAGGTTTAACATTTTCTGGACACTGCTAGGTGTCTGTGGATTTTTTGCTTGCTGGTTAATAGAGGCTTTTCATATGTTGTTTTAAGAAACAAGAAAGGAGACACGGTTGCATTTGCAGTCTGTCACAAAGTTCATCTGCTGTGACCTTGATTCACTCTCCAAACCAGCTGTTGGAAAAACCTTTTCTTTAGAGAACTGATTGAATTCCAGTTTGTGAGCTACACCAGTGACTTCAGAGATAGCTGTCTCTTGTTGGGTACCTTATGAGATGCACATCCCTGAAGAAGTTTAATGGGTTATGTTTACATAAGATGGTAGGATTTGGCTAAGGTCCGGATGGCCTGCTCAAGATGAAGGTGATCACTATGGTCCACGTTATTCAGGAACTCCCTGTCTGTGACAGCTACTGTATTGAAGGTGCTGTTGAGTGGTAATAATAAAGAGTAGATTTGAAAAACTCTTCAAGAATAAATGCATGTTTTTGTCGTGATATGTGCAAGATAACAATAAATTAATTTGTATGCACAAGGCCATTCTGCAAAATGAATTTCTAACGTCTTGATTATTGGAACAAAAATACGGGGTGAGGGGGGGAAATTATGCAATGTTTTCACAAGCAAGAGAGAGAGAGAATGAGCACGAAATTGGCTCTGGCTGTATTTGTATCTGTCTGTGTTTGCTTTCCTCAGTACTTCTAATGAAGAAGTTCACAAGCAGGAATATTCAAAGAAATGTGAGTATTGTTGAAATCTACAGAAGATTACAAGTACTCCCACTGTATTTCTGTCTGGAAAAATGATGCTCATTCAGTTGGGAATAAAAGCCAGTTTCATATGACCCATATTGTTTAATGGAATCTTACCTCAACGTTCGACTATGAAGTAATGACAACAAAAAATGTAGGAATCTACAGATGAGCTTAGTGACTTGGTGACCTGGCCTGTTAAATGATTTATTGCTTTAAATACGTTATTTTTAAAAGTCTTTTTATAACTTTTGGGTTTGTTGGTTTTTTTTTTTTTTTTATGTCCTTAGCATACAGAGCCAAGCTGGGAATGCTGAATACTATGTCAAAAATCAGAGGACAAGTTAAAACCACAGGCTACCCCCAGACAGAGGGACTCCTAGGAGACTGCATGATACGGTATGGAAGAGAGCTTGGCGATGATTCTATGTTTGGTGAGTTTGTGCATCTCCTCTGTGACTATTTCAGCATGAAGGTCTTTGCAGAATATTACATAGTGACATAGCCTATGTAAATACTACTGCAGTTAAGAAGGAAAGTTGAGTACAGTGATCAGGGGCGATTGATACAATTAACAAAACATGGTATTTCTGCGTATTTGTCCACCTCTGTTGCGGGTGGATTTGGTAATAAATACTCTTACCGATGCTGTCTGATAATTCATATTATTGCCATAGTGGTTTTAGTTTTTGAGTTGACGTATCTAAATAATTTAGGGTGATTCTTAAATGCACTGTATTTCTTTTAACCTTCAAATAAAAATGGTTACCCTATATTTGAGAATGAAACTAAAGGAAATTTTTTTCATAGGAAAAAAAAACAAAAAACCAGTAACTTTAGGTGGTTTATTTTAAATTTTTTAAAATAATGATCTGCTATTTCTGTGCTTTAAATCAGTGCATCTTAAATACACATTTTTTTGATTTTATGAAAATGAACTCTTGGTTTGCCATGCTACAATTCTTTGGTAAACCAAATCTTATCTATTTCCTCTCAAGATATGCTGGTACTTCACAGCCAGAGTCTTGATAGAGACCTTGCTTGCAGAGCTTGCATAGTGTGTGGCCTTGACTGGAATGAATTTGAAGCGTTCTCACAGTGGGTACTTGTTGATATGGCTGGGATTGAAAATTCCAGGGAGAAATACATGAGAAAAGGAGAATCCTGGTTTTGGGAAAGAGAAGGGAATAGGGCCAGAAGAGTGTAGCTGGGGTGGCATACAGAAGCCAATACAGAGCTGTCTGGCTTCATTATGTACTGTTGTGAATAGCTGCATTTTTACACCCAATGCCTTGAAATATGCAGCTGCGTATACATAGGCACCTTGCACTCGAGTCCAAGTAGGTGCTGCAATAGGGAAAGATGCTGCTGACAGCTGAAGAGTCATTTATTCTCCTCATGAAGCGTGAAGTGGCACAACTTTTCTGTGAGCTGGATATTTTTGCAAAAGCAATGGGGATGCTAAATAAATCTACGAAAGGGGAAAGAATATTTAAAACACTGTTCTGCCTGCTAATACTTACATGCTTAACAAAGCTATATTAAATAAGTAGTTTAAAAGAAGAGGCAACAGTTTCGACCAAAAGGATGCTTGCAAAAAAAATCATGCTCTGTGTGAGGAAGCTGAGGAATGTGATTTTTTGTGATTAAGAAGTTACTATTTTTTGTATTTAGTAATATCAGTGAAGTTGTACAAATCAATCAGTTTGGTTTGTGGTTCTCAAAGTGGAGGTGGTTTGTAACCTATCCAAATACAGTAGGGAAAATAGTGGTGTGTTTTCCCCTGATGCCTTTCCGGGAAAAAAAAAAAAAAAAAATTGGATAAAAAATTTCCAGTTCTAGTTTTCTAGAATTATTTTTTCACTCTTGGAGGGCCTGCAGGAAATACAAAGATACCTATTAGAAACAGCTGTTGCACATGACAAATTTTCTGGTTTTACATATATTAAGATGTAAGTAGTGTATTCTTTACCATAGGCCTTGCACTACTGGATGCTGGTGAGAGCATGAAGCAAATGGCAGAGGTGAAGGATTCGCTTGATATTAATGTCAAACAAAATTTTATTGATCCTCTACAGTTATTGCAGGACAAAGATTTAAAAGAGATTGGGGTAAGTTTTCCAGGGTAAAACTTTGATTGTCAGTTATCAGACACATTCAAATTCTAGTTCCCCGAGATTTTTCATGAAAGCGATGAGGTAAGTAAATGTCACTGCATTTAAGTTTGTGTCTCTAGCAAAACAGTGATGAAATCTGCTTAAAATGATTGCCTGGCTATTTCTCACTAGTCTAACTTACTTGTTTGCAATAGTGCTTGTTTATACATTACAGGAAGGGCGAGGAAGAAAATTATTTATTTTTCTTCTGTTATGAGCATGTGAGTGGGCTGTGATTTACTGTGACTGATTATCCTATCTTGCCATCTCTGTCAGCCTAAGCTGTTCATAATGTAAGATGAATATAACTGTTGATGAAGGCTATTCGGGGCAATCACAGAATAATCTGGAAAGTGCCATAAATGTTGAAATGCCAGGGCACTTTAGGAAAAATATAGGAAACTGAGGAATACATTTTTAATCTTTAGAGTTACATTTTCCAGTGCTTTTGTTTACACTATGCCAATTCAAAGAAAGCCAGGCAGTCTGAATCTGTTGATTCCAAAACACTTGGGTAATAAGCTAGTTAAAAACCTGATGAAATACAGAAATGAAAGTTATTTTATTTGTTTACACATAAATGGATGTGGAAAGCATAGCAAAAAGATAGTAATAATATCTTGATGTCTGTATCTGTCTCCTATGATACATAACTGTTTTCAGTTGCAGTTCTTCTGAACTGATGAAAAGAAGTTGTTTGATGTTAGCTTTAATGAGCGTTTTGTATTGTCACTTTGAGTCCGTTGCATAAGTCTGTCAGTCCCATGAGTTCTGGCAATAGAAAAGCTTGTGTAGTTATATCAGACAGAAGTGTTAAGTTGACATCTAACAAAGAAAGCAAGAATACAAGAATTGTTGGAGCACTGCTTATGGAATGAGAGCTTTACCCTTTAACTTTTAACTCTTTTATTGTAAATAATTCAAGAGGTAATAGTGAATTAATTGTAGAATATGGACACATACACATATTTAGATTGGAACCTGCTTCTCATTTGGACAATCTGAGGTGAAGTCCATGAGTTGGATGCCCAAGTTTAGCAAATCAAGATAGCCAGTTTTTCAAGTGTTAATAGATGGCCGTTTCTTTAAAATTTCATCCCTACATATACTGTCCTGGACTTATCTGATGCTGCCTTAGATCAAAGGGATGGACTGGATGATCTCTAAGCCTTGTGTTTCTTCAATTCTGCATATATTAGCATCTATAACTAGAAATTTCTTAAATCACAATGTGTTTGTTTTGGCATGTCCAGTTTGGACTTTCTCATAAATGTTCTGTCTTATTTAGCATCATCTGAAGAAACTAGAAGGACGCCGTTTGGATTACGATTATAAAAAGAAGCGTTTTGGAAAGATACCAGATGAAGAAGTTAAACAAGCAGTAGAAAAATTTGAAGAGTCAAAGGAACTGGCTGAAAGAAGCATGTTCAATTTCTTAGAAAATGATGTAAGTCTGTTCCGCATTTTTGTTTGCCGCAGTACATCCAGGAGAGCAATGCCCGTGGGATTGGATAAAGCCTGTCTCATCCTTCACAGGGGGTAGGGTCTGGAAGCAGCAAGTGTCTCTCTTTCCTCTTTTAATCTGTCAGAAAGGAACCTCAGCACAGCAGTAAAAGCGAGAACTCGAGATTTTAGGAATTTCTTCTGGAGATATAGTGGCTCAGGCAAGATTGTCACAGAGGTCTTAAGTAGTTTTATAATCTATGAGCAATGGACTATCAGAGTAGAATGCAGTTTGATCAGTGGGAGAGACAAGGCTGAGATATTAACACAGTCATAGGCCTGCTGCTGGAGCTATGAGCAAGAGTGCATACCCTGTGCTTCTCACATGTAGTTCACTTACAGTCAAAACTTGGCTGCTGGTTTGAAGTCTCTGAATGATTTTACCTCTGAAAAATCATTATTGTTACTATTTGGTTCTGCAAATTACTCCACAGAGTTTGTGGCTTGGGCTCAGGTACGTTGGTACTTGACTCAGAGTCCAAGTCTATCATGAAACTCTGTCTAAACAAGGAGCAGCTGTGGTCATTCAGGATAAATCTCTCTTCCGTCCACACACAGAGGAATAGCAGGATGTGCTTTCTCCCATGTAATCATGGAATTGTAGGAAAAGAGAACTGGACCTATTTGGGCCTATTCCAAAGCCTTATCTTCTGTAGATGCAGTATCACAGGAAAAGCACTCGGAAAGTAAGAAGCATGCTGTCTTCTGTCAGCAAGCTGCAACAAGGAAGAGCTATTAAGTGGGAATATTTAACTCCAAGCAACTTCTCTCTCTATGCACGCTGGTGTAATGGCTAGTTACAGACTAGCCTGTAGTTCCTAAACTGTTTGTGAGTGGGACACACTTGTTACCACAGTGTGTAAGTCAGTAAGCCTCTTGCTGTTCTACCAGTGTAAGTTATACAAGGGCAGAAAAACCTGTAACCTCCTCTATCAACAGTTTCAGCACACTCTTCCACTGTAGGGTCTACTGCCTGGTTGCAGTGTATGTGTTTTATAATTCCGCCTTGCAGCTGAGAAATATTTCAGATGGTGATTGTTATTAGGCAAGGCACCCAGCTGAGGATAAAACAGTGCATGGATTAAAGTGGTTTAGCTGAAGCCACTAGAGAAATGTTGAGTGATACTTTCTAGTATAACTAATTCTGCCTTTAGGAGGGGGGTGAACTGGATGTCCCTCTAGAGTTTTTTTTCCATACCCAGACTGTATTGTATCTCTTTAAAGAAAACTGAGTTCCTTCCCTTCTGTTTTCCAGGCTGAGTCGGCCTCCCTGCCCTTCTCAAACTTCTCATTACAGTCTTGTTGTCTAACCCCAGACTTTCTCTCTGGGTTTGCAGACATCTTAACTGCAATTGCTCCCTTTCAATCCTTTCCAGTTCCCCACATGTCTCCCTTTGTTGGTCTCCTTGCCCTGCAATTTGTTCTGATTCTGAGCTCTGGTTCCCAGCCATCTTGCCAGGTGCCTTTCCCAGACTCAGTCCTGATCCACATCTCCTCAGGTTTTTGCACAGCTAGTTCCAGACCTCCCACGTAGACACTGTTGCATGCACATCTTATCAGATCCATCTTCCTGCTTTTCCAACTCAGCCAGTCCCAGGCTCCTCTTGCTAAGTGGCTTTTAGTCCCTCAAGTTTCTCTGGCTCTTTGCCAGTCTCTCTCTTTCTTCTCTAATCCACAATTCCGTACCTCTCCTGGCTCTTAGTCATCTTGTTTGGACAGTCCTTGTCTATCCATTTTCTCTGACTGCCCCATCCAAACCCCAGGCACTTAGTGCATTGCCCTCATATGGGGTACATGACTCTCTTCTGACTGTGATGGAATTGTATCAGCTGTTGAATTGGTTCTGTGCGTTTCATTTCTGTATGCTATGTGACAGTGTTTGGCTCTCTGAGTCCTGGCAGACTTTCCAATAACCTTTTAAACCAAGTAAAAGCAGACAAATTTGCCATGGGTCCATAAAACGTTTGCAGAATATTTACTAAGATGCCTTCTTGTGATACAGTGTCTGAAGACATCATGATGGAATGAAAACATGTTACACTTCTTGGGGTCTGTCTTCTTAATGTTGTCTTGAAGGAAGCAGACAAATAACTATCTGTTACTGCTCTATCCAAAGTACAGCTTGAATTTTTCAGTTTGTCTTAAGGGAAGATTATTTGTTACTCCATGAATAAAAATATTTTGATCTTTCTTTCTGCTTAAAATTCTCCCTTTCCTCGACAGTTATATTTTTGAATGATTGGCTGATACTTACTAAATCCAAGTAGATAAATCATGTTTCTTTTATTAGTTTATAAATGCTGCCATCTAGTGAGGTAAATCCAGATTATTTCAGAACTCTGGTTTGTAAACATTGCTAATAAACACTAATAGGCCTAAATCATAAGAGCTGTCACAGTGTAATTTCTTCCAACATTGCTGATGAGAAAATCTCCACTTTCACCTGCTAAGGGGTCGTGTCCTTTTAAATGTTTTGGATTTGGGTGTTGAGAGATGGCTGGCTTCGTAGTTGGAAGCAAGACATTTGCACATTGTGAAAGGACCCAGCCCTGAGTTAGTGAACCAGAAGTTACACCTCAGCTTTGTTCAGTTTCCAACTGGCAGTTTCTTTGATAGACTCACATATGCTCTTTTTCAATGGCCTCCACAAGGTATTGTGGTCTTCTGAGGTGTGAGGTCTGTTTTGAATGATCTGTTTGTTTATCCTTTAGCTGAATGTACTGAGGGCTCCTTACAAATATTTTCCTCTCTGTATTTCAGGTAGAACAAGTTAGCCAGTTGGCTGTGTTTGTAGAAGCAGCATTAGATTACCATAAACAATCCACTGAAATTTTGGAGGATCTGCAGAGCAAGCTGCAAAACCGGTAAGACTGAAGCCAGCAGAAAATTTTGAACGATTTTTGCAGCTGAGGTTCATATTTGTGAAAAGTTACCGAAGCACCAGATATTGTAGCACCATCTCACAGATGCACATTTGCAGTGCTGTGTGGCTTGCAGGACTTCATTGCTTTAAGCAGTTGCCACCTGGAAACTTCTTGCAGTGCTGTGAGCCTTTAAGGTAATACACAATCTGCCCAGAAAGCCTTGAGTATGTGCAGAATCTCTCCCTCACATCTGTGGAGGTTAATCGGGACAGCCTCTGTAGGTTTACCTAAAGCTGCATACTTTGAATTGTGTTTTGCAGGCTTTATTGAGAAGTTTGCCTATTTTCATTGAGATTAAGTACTGTAAGAAAATTCTGCAACAGAGTAAGGAGATAGCCAGCTGGCTAGGAACACAGCTGTGATGTAATGCACTTCTGAAAGGCCCAAATACTTTGCGTTATCCCAGTAGAAGAAAAAAATGCTGTTGTCATTAATTTGTTATACATCACCCAGAGAACCAGGAGAGGAGATCTAAGTGACACGAGTGTCACCACAGCATAAGCTAATATTACAGTTGTGGAGTCAAGATAACATTTTGGGGCTTTCTTGAAATTAGGATGGATGTGGTGGCTGTGATTATTAGCATAGGGGTAGCTGTGTCTCTAGACACCTTGCACCATCCCAGCTGGAGGGGCCAGTGAGACAGGGAGGTCTCAGCTGGGCTGCGTGCACATACAGGAAGAGGTACTGACACAGTTTTACTGACCAAATGGTTGTTTCCTGTTTTCTCTAATAAAAAGGCAGTGTGTGAGACGCAGACCCTGGGCCTCTGTCCTGCCTTTCTACATGTATTATTTGCAGTTGAACTTTCCAGAGAGCTCATACCTGGATCTTCTGCTAAACTTGGTGGCAGCTGTGGATGCTCAGCACTTCTCAAGCAGTTAAGCTTTATGCCTCTGCCAACAGGACCAGAGCAGTAAATAAAATAGGGAATTGCTGAAATTCAAATAGTGCATGAAAATTGAGCAGTGAATAAACCTGTTCCCTCCCCTTCCCACCCCCCAAGGAAAAGCCTAAAACCAAAACCCACAAAAGGTTTCTTTCCCACCTTTCAAACATCAGATCACTGAACCTGAGAGTAAGCTCTGTAAATATTTCTTCCTTCAAAGTAAATCTCTTGCCACTTTTCTCTGTGTTCCAGAATAAATGTAGCGTCTAGTCGGCCTAAACGTGAATTTAAGCCAAAGCCTGTAGTAACTACAACTCTGGAAGCTGGTGATAATCAACAGCACAATGGGATTGCTTATAGTTCTGTAAAATCATCAGGTAAGTCCATGGCCACAGGTCTAGCATGTCCATAGGTGTTTTGCTGGACTGTTGCTTGAGGTATTCCTTATACCATGAGAACAATGGATACATGAGGCACAGTACCCAGGCATCTGACTCCAGCTTGTTTCCCAGATTGGGAAAGGGAATTGTGAAGCAGAGCTCCTCTCACTCATCTGAAATTTAGGGGTGTCATTCTGCTTGGTCTTTTAGGTTTTCTGTGTTGCGATGGAGGGTAGGAGACAGAGGGAGAGGCACTTGCAAGAAAACAGTTCTTACTGATACTATTATACATTCTACTTTGCTGCCCCCTGAAGTATGCACGAAAGTGTGTGCATTTCTGAACTGAAGTACTTAGGTACCTAATGAGGTGGGGGTAGAAGCCCTTCCTTTGATTTGGCCCTGATTCCACAAAAAAATAAACTTTTGAAAGCCCTTGAAAGTTGTGTGAATGGTAATAATTAGTAAGGTTACACTACTCGTTGAAATAGCTTTTTCTTATCTCAGAAATAAAATTACTTTATCCTATCTCCTTAATGGTTCCAGTGCATGATGAAAGAAGACCAATAAAAAGCCCTTAAAACTAAAACCACAAAATACAATATGCAATGAAAATAGAATGAAAAAGCCATATTTTTCCATAAACATTATTTGTAAGGAAATGAGGGGGGAAGCAGTGACCCAAAGGTTGCCTTCTCTACTTGGCATGGTATCTAGGATCTTTTCCTGAAGCTTTTTCTTTCTTTATTTTTCCTCACTCTCCAATTTCTTGTTTCCTGCAGTCATGTTCCTTTTTAATGATTGTTGGGAGAGAAATGAGAGAACTAAAGGTGAAAGAACAAAGCTTGAAGCTGCAACTTCATACTCTTTCTGACCTCTCTCTAATTTTCTTGCTCTCTGCTGCAAGATGAAGCTATTATACAATCCATACTGACTGGGATTTGCAGGACTTTGGCAGCATAAATCCACCTGGCGAGATCTTATTCCTTGATTTATTCTTTTGGGCTTCAAGCTACTTGCGGGTATGTGAGTGAAGCTCCTCATGCTGCTCAAATGCTAAGAGCAGTTTTTGTGTTGCTGTCAAATGCGGTCTTGAGGGGCAGCACTCATTCTTTGCACACTCCTCCAATTCAGACTGCTTGTTCCTAAGACAAGGACACATTTCATTCAAAGCACTGAGGATGTTTGCAGCAATCAATAACTTCCTGTTTATTTTTACAGCACATCTGAATCAAAGTAGAAAAAACATACCAACCTTTATTAAAAATTCTGCATAAAATTTCTAGGCCTCTATCAATTAGTTGTCAAGTTATGGAGGCTTTTCTTTTTCCTGAGTTTCCTATGCAGTAGAGAAAGGAGATTCACATTCAGCATTTGTATATAAAGTACTGAGTCAAGCTAGAGTTTCAATCCATGTTACATGGTTTATCATTGCCATGAAGCAATTGATCCAGGCTGTCCTTTAAGGGTAATCAATCCTGCCTTAGGGAGAAAGACAGACTGGATGGCTTCTCAAGGTTCCTTCCACTCCACTTTGTTAATGAAAAATCCCAGGTTTAATGAGTGGAAATTCAGCGATTGAACTTAAAAATAAATGACCACTGATCAGTGAGATAAGGAAAGAGTGAGCTACTTCCATTCATTGATTTCATTCATGGATTATTGCATCAAGTGCTTGCATATTACTAAATGGTGGGTTTTCACTTAGTGATTCACTCAGTGCTGTCAGAATGGAAAAGAAATAAAGCAACCATGAAAGAAGGGGAAAGGAGAAACGGGATATATGTAGTAATTGTTGCTGTGCTTAGTGTTTCTAGTAATATCTGAAGTACAATGTACTGTGGGATTTCTTTCACCTGAAGAAGCTATGGTTGCTGTGCTTACCTCTGCAGCAGGTACAATCATCAGGGAAATAATTGTTCATTCTCTTTTCTCTTCCTGTTCATACTTGTGGATTTCTCTGGAGTTGCAGTGGGGTCAATATGCCCCGCTTGCAAATGGGTAAACCATTCTGTTCCTGTTTAAGATGAGAATCACGAAACACATTAGATTTACAGTCTGTGATTTGGAAATGTGAGTCAGGCAGCTCTAAGCAAAACTGCTAAATGTTTTAAGGTCTCCATGTGATAGGGGGGATAGCATCATCATAGAATCATAGAATAGATTGGGTTGGAAAAGACCTCCAAGATCATAGAGTCCAACCCCTGATCCAACTCCAATTACTATATCATGGCACTAAGGGCCATGTCCAATCTCTTTTTAAAAGAGATCATCATGATCATCACCCTCTTTTTTAATTTAGAAAACTGACCTCTTCATCCTACACAATCATTTTTATGCTTAATTTCTCCTGTTTACACATTGACCCTATCAAAACATAGATCTTTAATTTCCCTGATACTGTCCCTCAAATTAAGTAGTATCTTAGTATTCAGCAAACCCATGGAAATCAACAGGACAGTTAGTTCAAAGTAAGCTGTGATAAATTCAGCACATTAGCACAGTCCAGTTCTGAGCACTGAAACTGCTTTTCCCGTGTTTCACCATAGCTTTTCAAGTTAAGCATTAGCTTCTTGGAGCAGAAATAGTATTTTCCTTTGTACAGTCCCTAACACGTGGGGATTATTTACTACTAATGACTTTTATACATTTCCTGTGCCAGATTCACAGAGGCCTAATTTTAATGTTGTGAATTATTAAGCTGCTTTGATTAAGCACAGATAACAAATCTGTATTGTTGTTTCAATTTATCCTTATCCTCCTTTTACCAGCTACAGCTATGAGCATCATCTGGCTCGTTTTAGAGCTCTCTTTAAATGCTGTATTACATCATGCCTTTCATTCTTCTGATTTGTCACGTTTGACTATGATATGAAATAAATGGGTCTGGTTGCCACATGAAGGAATTTAACATGAACATCTAAGTGTTTACTCCAGCTGTGGGGGAGACTGGGATTAATCATTTTAGCAAGCTTCCAGTTTATGGTGATTAAAGTATAATTTTGCTATCATATTGCTATCATATGTATACAACATGGTATAGAAGACAGAATAGATGCAGGTAGTCAGTAATTCCCTTTGGGGAAAAAAGAACAAATGAATGAAAAACCAAACCTCCACTGACTGGCATTCTGGTTTTGTCCTGTAGCACTCCAGACATCACAGACAGCTTCTTGCTTAACCTGGTTTTGTGCTGTCCAGGTTTGAGTTGTCTGGAGATTAGTGACAAGTTGTCTTTGAATGTGACAGTGAAGTGTGGCAGTTGAACTCCAAAACTGGAGAAATTAAGAAGGTGTGCATGGTGTTGCAAAGTCACATAAACCCTGTTTGTGTGGGTAAAAAAAAAAAAGTGCAATTTCTTTAGCTTAAATCTCTGCCTCAAGAAGGGATATGCAAATATTTAATAGGCAGGAAAAGGCTGGAATCATGTCACCAATTCTGTGATGTTAAACAGCGAGTGCTGCAGACTGTCAGGCAGTGCTGTTCCCATTACCTTTGTCAGGGAAGCTTAGGAAGTCCTGCTGGATTATGCAGTAGCAGCAGCTGCCTGACTCTAATGAAGACTATGACTGATCCTATAGCCTGGAGTGAAACTGGTCATACTGGCTGTGACTGTTACTTAAAGTCCTTCCAGGCTGCCAGACAGTTCTTTGCAGTTCTTTGGAGCTTAAGATGAACCAAATGTGATCCATCTCCTATCAGGTACCTTACTGTCTGAAATTAACTGGCTCACAATAATAAATTACCCCCATCAGAGCAGCTGCTGAAAGGAAGGAACTTTGTCAATTATTCAGAATGCTGCCTTCTGCTGTTGACATTTCTAGTGAGCTGGTACGGGTTCTACCTTGTCAAAGACTGAAAATAAGTAAGCTATTCTTGAACACAATCAGTTCATTTTTGCTGGGAAACTGTGGCTCATCATCTTTTTTTTTTTTTTCCTGCTTGGACCGTTTCAGTAAAAGTATGCAGAACTAAGCCTTCACTTGTGTCATTGTATTAGACTAGCCATAATGTAGTTTGTTCTTGTAAAGCTTTGTCGCTACCCCATGCCTTCCACAGGCTGAAGACTAGCCTGGTGGTGTTGCAGCAATGTTCTGGGGAGGTTTGCTGAGGGCATCTTTGTGGTGACAGCTCATTGTTATAAATAAAAGCTCTCTTCTGTTGTTATAAAGGATAGAACATGACCACAAAATAGGAAGTTAATTCCTACTTCCCAGTTTCAACACCAAATATTACCTCCAACTGTAGTATTGCCAATTTAATTTCACCCATTCTCATTTCCTGATCTCCAGAATGGTTGTGAGCTGGTTTCCTTAAGAGACTTCTCCTAATTCTTTTTACTAGCAAAGGCCCGGACAGTTATTTTTCATTAATTTCCTACATATTACCATGATTAGGAGATTAAAATGCATTTTTGCATGTATTTTAAACATCTTGGGTATTATATCTGTGTTGCATTACCAGTTCTGTGCAGATTTACCAGACAAAAATTATTCTTCAAGGTGATTGCATGATTAGCATGTGTGATAGCCAGGAGTCAAGACTAGAATAGAGATTTGTTGCAATGTTCCAAGTAAGATGACCTGAATAACTTTGTATTTAGGAGGTTTAACTGCTTTAATGTAAGCACTGTAATGTAAGGGTTCTAGAGTTGTCACATTATAATGTGTTTTACTGCACTTTACATGGCAGCAGAATGAATTCTTTTATATTCTTCCTTTATTTATTTTTTTTTAAATTAGACTCTTACTTGACTATGCTGTACATGTTTTTAAAAATCTCTTATGCCTGAACCTGAGTTGGACCTCCCTCTAGTCCTTGGCCACAGAGCTCAACTTTACGATTTGAACATGACATTATATTGGAAGTTACTATTCATAAATATGAATGAATGAATCTATTACATATCTATCCATACCACAAACCTAAGCCAATTAACACCCTGTCATGAGAAAAATCTTTTAAAAAGGTGACTATTTACAAGATTAACTTCTTTTGCTAGTGGTGATTCAGTTTTATACTTCAATTTATATTTACTTGTTTTCCTGTAAATATATGTACTTGCCATTACATTTGCATATGATACCATTAATATTTTAAAAGAGTAATTCAAAATAAAGATCTTTACAGTAGGGCAAACAGTGTAAGTCACCGGAACAGCTAGATACTGCATCAGAAAGAGGGTTTAGTCTGTAAGACACTGACAGATACCATTGCTCCTAGTATAACCTTTGCTTTTGGTTCAGGTGAAGGATTTGTACAGCGAAGGATCTGAACACACAAACTTGGGGAGCAGGAACTGCTCAAGTGAGGTGAGGGTGGAAGCCTTAACTCAGGTGCAGCTGGAAGCCTTGCTCCTGGAAAATCCAGGTGGCTGTCTCCAGGCTGCAAGTGTTATGTAGGACTGACTCTGAGCCCCTGCCCTCCAATAGCTGTTCATGCAGTAGCAGTGTGCTGCAGTGCAGTTTGTTTAAATGATTACTTGTCACTTCTCCCATTGACTCTTGTACTTCTTCAAACCCTTCCAGTTCCTCTAGCCACCACTCCAGAGACCACCCTGATTTTGACAGCTGTGATCACTCAACTATCAGTTTAAGAGAAACATCCTTTCAAAAGGGAATGCAACTAGAGTAGCATCTGAACTGAAGGGAAAAGCAGAGTTCTGCTTCAAACTAGTTATCACTAGAATTATTATTAATTTTTTTTATATGTAGAAAGACTAGATGTTAATGGGTGAAAGCAATGGAAAAACTGTTGGGGAGCAATTCATGACACTAGGGATACATTTTTTGACCCATTGTTTTATGCTTAGTGGCTGGTGGGATGCTGTGAAGCTTTATTAATATGTCTGTTTTTCTGTCACTGGGGGCAGGTTCTTCAGTGCACATGGACCAGCCTTGCTGCCAAGCTCTCTATGACTTTGAGCCAGAAAATGAAGGCGAGCTTGGGTTTAAGGAAGGGGACATCATAACTTTGACCAATCAGATTGATGAGAATTGGTATGAGGGGATGTTAAATGGAGAGTCTGGCTTCTTCCCCATTAATTATGTTGAAGTGATGGTTCCCTTGCCTCAGTGATTGTGTCATTCAAGCTGTGAATGTGATTTCATGACTGAAATGGATTCACACATGTTCTGTCAGTGTGGCATTCTGTGAAAGCCTTGCTATTTGACTGACTTACTGACTTTTGTATGCGTCTTTTTAAAATGTATTTATTTTATATTTCAAAAAAATTTCACCTTCCCTGACTCATCAACCTGCAAAAAAACCCATACCTAGTTTTTTTGCTTTGTGCCTTGAAGATCACTGTATGAAGTGTTTACTGGTAGCTCACTGTTGTTCCAAAAATAATTCATTTCCTTGCTATTATTGTACGTGGATTTTTTTTATATTTGGCTGCAATGATTTTACTGTCAAAACCCATTTTTAAAAATACTGTAGGTGAAACTAACTGTAACCAGTTCCTAAGTTACTGATGTAACTCTCCATCTATCACACTGTAATTTATTGCAAGCAAGTTAATCCATGTTTCACATTGTATGTTGACAAAAGGCAAAGTGGTTGTTGTCAATATTATGATGTTATTGTACTAAGTACAAGTTCTCAGCATTGAAAATTCCTATAATTTACTGACCAAACTGAATAAATATTTCTGTGGGATAAGAACAGTTGTTGCTGCTTCCATTCCTATAGTTCTGGCAGTTGTTTTTGAGCTGAACATCAGTGTCACTTTGGGTAGATAGATCAGCTTTTAGTGAAGAAAACAATGCTACACTAAAAAGATATGAATAAAGCTAAAGTAACATTTCAATATCCTAGTCACTGAAATTTTAATAACCTTGCTGTCTTCTTACTGATCATATAGCATTTGTAATGTCTGTTAAAATTTTCTTGTAGCAGGAGGAGAGAAAAATTCCTTTGAGTTCAGTACAAACTGATCCTAGCTCTTCAGGGTTTGTATAAGACTCCCCTGATATAAATAGGTGAGTATCACTGGTGCCTACTGCAGAGATGAAAAGTCAAGGTGCTTCTAACTTTTTAATATTTATTTGAAAGGGATGGAAGAGGAGGAGAAAGAAAAGTCTAGGTGGAGAGGAAAGACATGCTCTATGTAAAAGCTTTGAAAGGGAGAGGCTTTAGCATCTTTGTTTAACAAAAGGAAGATAGCATTTGTTTTTCTGTTAGCGTTCTGCTTTGCTTAGTAAATGCTGATGTAGTCACATTCAAAAACTTCTGCAGCCTCCAGTACAAAATGGAGGGTGATGAAGGGATCTGAACTCTTTATGGACAAACTGGCATGAACCCAGCTTTGGAGGTTTGAGCAGTATTTGCTTCTGTAGCCCAGTTAAAACAGCATTCCCTAGAAATGAGATTTTTATCTGTATCACAAGTGTAGTAATTTTTCCACCTAAGAAGCATAAGTAGGTGGCTATCAAAACCATGGCTTTCAGGCTTCTCTCAGCTCTTGCCTTGGCTTGCACAGGGGTCACAAGAGAAGCAGCTTTGACTATGCCCTGCACATCATCTGGGCACATCTTTAGACTTTGGCCTGGGAAGAAGAAAATTCATCAGCCCTTTTCCAAATTCATTAGAGCAGTATTATGGAAAGTAACTTGTTTTTGAATGAGAGTAGCGATGATGTTCTGAATGCAAAGTGTAGGGGATGACTCTCACAAGCTTAAGTATTTGGGATTGATTCATAACTACTTTTGCTTTTTCTCCTTTATCAGAGATATCTCAGTAGTTCTACATTTTCAATAGCAGGCAAGAAAAGAGGTGGTGAAATCTCCCCTTTACCTCACCAAAATGCCCCACCTCTATTCCCACAGAGAAAACTTTGAATTCTCAATATACTTTGCCTTTGCTCTAGAGCTCCTGGTCAGCTGCAACACACATCTCATCTAACATCTCTCGTAACAGCTCTGCTGTTAGTGTTTAGGATAAAGTTTAGAGAGATGTCCTAGGAAACCAACCATCTTCAAGGTTTGCCACCAGGAAGACACATTGCACAATAGGTTTCACTGCACATCAGAATTTGGTCTTTAATATGTGCCTTGAAGAGTGAATGCCAACAACAAGTTTCATAAACTGCCAGAGAAGTTATATAGTTGAGTAAATAAGCAGATCTTGTTTCCTAGACTACTGTACCACACTATTTCCTATCCAGATTTGAATACTTGTTCAAGTCCTTCATGGCTGCCACTTAATACCTTGTGCTAGGGAAAGGTTTCATTTGAAATAGTGACAATTCCTCTTAAATCAAGTTCAGAGTAGTTCAGATTTGGTAGATGGAAGAAATATAAACAGAACAGCACAGCACACAGCTAAAGGTTTATTCACTCTGCAGGGAGATCTTCCTTTAGCTCCCTGGTTGTATTGCTTCGAAGTCTTTCAAGCTCCTCAAACAAGATTACTGTGCAAACAAATCTTTAATAGTTGCAGGTTAAATAAAGTCCAAGACTGCTTTAGATACATGAAAAATATCTTTAATAGTTAAAAAAGTAAGAAATCAAGATAAAGTTATAGCAGCAGCTATTTTTATGGGGGGCATAAGGTACAAGAATTCAGACGAAGTATTAAACCAGTATCTAATCTTGATCTCTCAAAACCAGAATTTTTAAATAACTTGAGAGTTTAAATTCATATAAAGAAAGTTGCATCTTAACAACTGCATCCTAACCCAGAGGAGGATGGATACTTTGGCAAAGTAAGAGGCAGTCAAAAAAAATAACAAACAACACCACAATCTATTCCAGCATTTGGAGAAATCTGCAATGTCAGCTGCTCCCCTTGCCTCATGCTCTGAAATGGAATTGTACTTCATGCTGCTCATCGAGGCCTTTTCTTTACCATAGAGCCAGGAGGTAAGAATTTTTACTAAAAAGAGGCTACAAGTAATTGAATGCAGTGGCCCCAGATGCTGACTGCCTTGTGCAAGGGTTACAGGGCAGGTTTTACAGGGACTACAGAGCTATTAAAGTGACAGTAAATTACAAACTGGCCAACAGGCAACTGTTCCATTAGACATCCACAAAGCAGTACCAGAGACTGCACAGAGACTTAGTGCATAAGGACTCAAAGAGCAGTTATTTCTGATGTACCTCTGACTACAATTGGTGCTTTCCAGTTTTACTTCAGCTTTTTTTCCCCTACTCCCTTAGAAAGCTGGCTAATATTGCTAGTTACAGTACCTTCTCTGGAGGAATGAGGTGCTTTTTCACATTGACAGGGTACATTTGTCCAAGTTAATGTTATCACAGCTATGCTGTTAGACTGGATCTAGGAATATACAATACTGATAACAGTAGATTTCCAGGTGCTAGAACACAAACACCACATGTAATAACAGACAAGAACTGGTCTTACAACTTTCTTTTAAATGAAAGTGTTTCACATTGGAAGTTCTCGAGCAAGTAATCTAAACCAGTTTCATTATTTCAGCATCAGGATCTGAGTAGGAAACAGTTCAGGCACTCATCACTCTTCAGGATAGTGTTTTACTTCAGACAAATTCAGATTTTCTCAAGATGCAAGTTAGAACTAGGCCATGTAGTTTCCCACTCAGGCTTGAAACTGAGATTATCTTTGGAGAAACACCATATCAAAATACAGAGAAAGCTGAGGCAGCCTCATGCCCTTTGTCAAGTATTTAGCAGCCTTCTAGGTCACATGTTTGGAAGCTTTGTAAACTGTGTATCCTCCTTTGTTTCAGCAGGTCATGGAACACAGATCCTTGTATTAAAGTAAAAATAACTTCACGTGGAGTTTGGATTCACTGATACAAAGAGCAGTAGAATACAAGGACAGGGTCCAGTATCAAAAGGTAGGCATTTCATTGTTATGTTCAGTGTTTCTTACAAAGAAGTCAGGTAGGAGACGAATTCCATGTTTCAGCTATTGCAGAAGATACCAAAACACATAGTCTATGCCACTTAGGACTGAGAAGTGTTTTCAGATTATCATTGTCCACATCACATGATAGTACAGCTAAAATCCTCATTTTGCTGCAGAAACAGAACAAAGATATAAGGTTAATTAGCATGGGTACAAATCTATTTCTCACACAGGCGTGTGGGTATTTTAGTGTTATGTAGATTTATTTATTAATAAAGCAAAGCAGGTTTTTCAATAGAGGCAGTACCTTAACTATAGTAGATGATTTGGGGCAGAGAAATATATAAGCTTTTAAAAATTTGAAGTCCATTCAATACATGAGCCTATGCCTTCCCTAAGGCAAGGCTATCAAGCTATTGGTACCTCAGGTCTGAGCCAAACCTTAACAGGCATGCAGGTTCATGCTACCTTAGTTAGGATGGTAAAAGCAGAAACAAAACCCATGGAAACCCTGCCTCCAAAGCACAGCATGCTTTCTTTGTGTTGTTTTACTGCATGCAAGAACTGTTTTTTACTAAGTGCCATTATTTCGGTACCACCAAGACAGCAGATGCATGTAGGTACTAATGAGAACAGTTTATTAGGAATTCAGACAGGAATGGCATGAACATTTGAGTTGAAGTATTAGAATTGTTTCTTACCATAAACAGCACGCAACTCTATTGTAAAGTCACTGATAAAACAGATTAGAAGTGTAAGGAAAAAAGTTTTTTTGCTTTCCGTCACTGCTGAAAAAGCTGTACTATTAGTCAATTAAAATAAAGAGCCTTTAAAAAACAAATAATTGAGAAAACAAAAAACAACTTGGAGAGGGTGTACTCTGAACATAAAAAGCTTGTACCAGTCTCTTCATAAACCTAAAGCTTCCACTGATGTTCCTTCATTTTGGCATATGCTGTCCATTAAGAGCCCAACGGCCAGGTTCAATAACGTTACTCTTTCTCAACAGCCTGGTTAACAGGGTCTCACCTTCCTTCAGTGAGAGACTCAAAAAATTACAAGAGTTTGCAAATGTAAGTCAGACTGATAAATATCTTGAGCCAGATATTGTAGTAATAGATATTTACCCAGATTTACTGTCCTTCTTTCAAACAAGGAAAAGAGCCAAGCAGCAGGCAGTAACTGCCCGTTCTTAGGTACGTTTTCTTCAGGAAGACAGCATTAAAGTTTTCAAACACATATTACGAAAATACCCAAGAAATGGCAGTGGCTTTAAGACTCAATGCAGTAAGATGCAAGGCGTCCTTGTAATGGCATAGGATCAGTTTTAGAAAGAGCTGTGGTAACTCACCAAGCTGTGTCAGCAGTAGGGAGAGAGAGATTTTTAGCTAGACATCCCCTTGTGCTTAGGGCCTTGGAGCTTGTACTAGCAAAGGGGACTTGGTGCTGTTTCAAGTCAAGAAACAAGAAAACTCATGTCAAGTACAGTCCATAATTGTTCAGCCCTTGTATTAGTTCTGTTTTATCTTTCCTTGAAGTAGTTCGACTACCAGTATATCAAACTACACTAGGAGGATCCAACATACCTAAGTCCAGACTTACAATATGGTCAGTCAAAAGCCATTTGGAGGGGCTAGAGTCTCTTTCATGGGACATTACAACACACAAGTTGTACCCAAAGGGTTATAAGTATATTCAGTATGAAAACATGCTTATCCTATTTAACTATGTAAATTCCATTATGGTGACCTGCATCTGTTCAGAAGTTCCACTTGCAAAATATTGAAGTGAGTGGGGTTTTTTTGACTGAAGCACAGCAAAATAAGTAGTCATCATTCCTGGAAGGAAGCTGAAAACAGAAGTGGCTCAAAAACTCATACTTGAATTTAGGAGGGACTTATGCAATCAATATATTAATAAAGTAGATTTCAGCTTTAATACCTTTGAATGGTAATATGAGGTTCTCAGTCTGAAATTAAGTTCTTAAGAGCAAGTCAGGGACGCTGTAGTGTCAGATGAGTCACTTTCCACAGAAATAAGATCTTTCTAGTTAATATATGCATTCTGTTCCTGGGGTAACAGCTTAAGTTCCTGGGGTAACAGCTTAAGTTTAGCGTCTGTTCCATCTATATATCTGATTATGACTAAAGTCAGTATTTTTCAGCATGTCAGTAATGGGAGCAAATGACTAATGCCATTTGGTGATATTTAAACAAGAATAAGCAAAACATGGATTCCACTTCCAATGCAAAGCCATGCAAGCTACATCATATGTAGGACAGGAGACTGCAGTGCTATTAATGAAGCAAGTTTCCTATGAGATGACAAGCATGAGTCTCACCTACCTCACCTGCTTAATGATGCTTATAGGAACCACTATCATGAAAGCAAACAACATTTCTTTTTTCTTCTTCTTTTTGTCTGACATCAAGAAAAACATTAAGAGTTGTAGTATATGTATGGTACTTGGGAAAGTATTTTCATATAACAGTAAGAGATAGCCATTGAATGAGTCTCGATAGCATGTATTTAACTTTGAGGTAGCTCACCTCAGATGGAAACTCCATTTCACTTTCAGTTATTTCTTCATAATCATCATCTTGTTCATCACTTTCTTCTCTGGGTACATGCATTATCTTCCTCTCGGCAAGCTTCTAGAATATAAATTAATTGGCACCAAGAAGCCTCAAGAATTAAGCACATCAAACATCTTCGGTATTAGGACAGTAGCAGTGATTTTCTATGCACTTACCTCACCATCATCTGTGATGAGCGTAACATCAATAGCATCCCCAGTTCCCCAAGACTTCTGAGACTTCCAGACCAGATCACAAGGACCTGGGCTTACACCAGCAGCTTCACTCCAGATCTGCAACAGATTTAGACAGAGCTTCTGAATAATCTTATTTGTAGTTAGAGTAGGATTCAGTCTAACATATAATATGTACTACAATACCAAATATGTCCAGTAACAAACTGCACTACTGTGATCCCTGATGGGTTAGTTTATTTAGGCCTACCAAGAATGTTGGTAATTATTTTTTATTAAAAAAAAAGCCCTGAAGATTGTATAAAGAGTGCAGAAAAGGCTGTTAAAAGCTTCTAACTGATGCAGAGGTAGCCTTGCTTGGACATGCAGATCATTTGAGTCACAGAGCCCAGCCACAGTTACACAAGCTGCTGCCCTGAGTATGACTGTATACAAGATAGCCTCTAGCCTGGGCTCATTCACGGATCTCTTGAGCAAACTCATACACACTATCAAAGTATACTTAGGTTATGATTTGAGCTAATATTTAGCTTCTCAGTGTTGCTGGACTACAATGGACTCAAGTTTTGGCAGCAGTGTAAGCTTCTACACAATTTATCAGTTACAGGAGCATGGGGAATCCCAAGAATAAATGAGAATATACCGGTTCTCTGCAACAACAGCGCATCCCAATTTTGGGTGATACAACTTCAATGCAAGATCTAAAGAAAATGTAATTGACAACTGCTGCAGGGATTTTTCCCGTTTTCTTCTCCACATCAGGATTTTAATTCTTTAGGCACTTGCTGTATCAATTTAGTTTTCCTTATTACACAAATCACTACTGCCATCTAACAAGTAAGTTTCACAAACCACTACCTACTGTAACTACTTGGCCTGCCTGAAGAGTAAACCGTGAAGGAAATCTGTATGTTGCATCTGACATGCTTCCAAGATGTCGTCTTAACACCCATCCATGTAGTGGCTGATCCTGCGGGACATGAAATTTCTCAGCATTAGACCAACACCATATCAAACCAGTGCAAGAATCTTTCCAGACTCAAGGGTCAGTTTTAGTCCCACTCCTATAGCATACAAGAATCTGATCAAGTTTGAGGAAGCTTTTGAGTTCCTGTTAGAGCCTACCCATGATTTCTCCCTGTGCTTCCTTTGGATTAATCTTAATCCCACAAATTTAGGCACAGCTATTCTTGCCTTCTGTTGAAGGGGGATCATGGTGTTCTTCACCAGGGAGATCCTGATGAATGAAGTTTGTCATGCCCATCTAGCATGACAAACTTGGGCCATAGTGGCCTGTAAAGGTTTAAGGCATCTCAGGCTCAAGTAGCTATGCTACTTGCCACAAATTTTGAAGCTCTGAGGATTAATTCTAATAATTCCAGATTTGCAGACTTAACTAGTCAAAGAATTATCTAATTAGTCAGTTAGACACACTGCATGGATTAGGTACTGTCACGTCTATTCAAACATTTAGCAGTTTTAAGCATTTTTATGCAAGAAGCTGTCATTACCCAAGTTACTACACAACTTAATTCATCAAGGGTAAGTAGTGCTGATAGTGCTAGCCTGAATCTGATGAGAAAATTGAAGGTGTTAAGATTTCTACATCATAGAACCCAGTGCACCTCTCCACAAAAGCATCTTTCAGACAGCCCCATCAACACAAGGTCTACAGTAAGGGATGAAAACAAATTGATCTCTAGACCTCTCTTGACAGCAGCCAGGCTGGCTGAGAAGTCCACCCCCCCCCCCCCCCATTTTTTTGACAGTACTCTTCCGTCATCTCTTCATCCTTCTGTATTGTCATGTCTCACTAAGCTACAACTCAGTTCACAAGCAGTTATAATTTGCAGTGAAGGCCATGCAGACTTGACTGAACACAAGTACCTTATCAGAGTTGTTTTTAAGCCTGACAAATTTCCCATCTGCATCAATTTCCTCAATAGATACATTTCCAGAAGATGAAGCACGTTCAACAGTCTTAAATCCAGCACTGTGCCCTCTCTTTCTAGCTTCTTTCATTTTCCTTTTCTTCCCAGTCAGGAACCGTTGCCCTTGGCTTGCTGCTTGAGTTGTAGTGCTGTGTGAAGATGGACTGCATGACAGCTTTAGCCTAAAAGGGAGTCAGAAAACATTCACTTGAGTATCCAATGTGCTTATTTCTTCTGACTCCTAACCTCCCACTATAGCCAAGCCTAACAGCTTCTTATATCCCAAGCTTTTCAAGAAGTCTTGAATACAAGATTTTATTTTTATTGGCAAGAGTAGTTAAGTAGCTTGTTAAATCTGGAAGACAGCCCTAGAGTTCAGAGCAAGCTTATGTTGATAAGAAAAGATTTCCTACTGCAATAGGTATTCCTTTAAAGTCTCTATAGACACAACCTTTAGTGGAAGTAGTTTGAGCTTTTCACCCTTAGTATATATTGAGAGCTCATGTTCTCACCAGGCAGTGCCTGGATAGCTGCAAGTTAATACAATTTCCCAGTTTCATTCATGAAGCTTGAGCACTGTCTTTGATAAAGATGTAGCACAAAGCTTTGAGAAATTAGAGGGATGCCTAACAGACCTTTGAACTTTATCAGCTGTGTTTATCAAGTTTCTTCATCTGACTATCCCATCTAGTAGATACAGAATTTAAATACCATCTACAGAAGATTATGCTTCAAGAACCACATTATGGCATGACATACTTCATATTTATTTCTTGCCCCCCCCCCCCATTTTAAAGAATATACAGTTAGTATAGACCTTGAATGAAGCAAGTTGTCATAGGAAGATCTTGTCATAGCCTACCTCTGTTCTTCTCCTTCCAGCATCATTCTGTAGGTATTTATTTCCAGATCTAGAGCCAGTTTCACATCTAAGAGATTCTCATATTCTTCTAGCTGTGCTTGTGCCTCCTGCTGGGCTTTTGCCATTTCTTTTTCTTTTTCAACCATGCGCCTTTGATGGAGTTCATGATCATGATCCAGTCTCTCCTGTAACTCCCTTACTCTGTTCTCCAAAGCAGCATTCTAAAAATCAAAGGGAATTAAAAAAATATCAATTAAGCCATAACTGAAGATTAGAGATGCTAGTATTTTGAACTGACTAAATTAAAATAGTTCTAAGGTTATAAAAATAAAGATAGTACCTGGCTTTGGTACTGATTAAGTTGAGATGTCAGACTATCCATTCTTAGCTTGGTTTCCATTAGCTCCTCCTGGGCAGCATTGGCAAAGTCACTGTGCTTTGCTGCAGATAGCTGGGCATTCTTCATCTACAGATAAGTCACTGTTAGTAGTGAGTTGATTATGAGCATGTATTTTAATAAGGAAAGAAAACCAAGTGATTTCCAGCTGTTACATCTGGAAATAGTTATGTTTTACTTAAGTGTGCAGATACCAATAAAGTCCAGGTCAAAGTTTTTCATTGCTTTTCAGAGAAGTTTACACATTTGACATTCACATCAGAAAAAGTCAGCATAGTGAAAATTGCCAGATTAGAATATTTCAGTCACAGATGCATGAAGATATTGTACAGATCTTAAATTGATTCTCCAGAAGAAAATGGAGATGATGTCCCTGCTCCCTGCAGGGGGGTTGGACTAGATGACCTTGAAGGGTCCTTTCCAGCCCAAGCCATTCTGTGATTTAGAAGCTGCTTGCCAAAGCACGGGGCTACAGGACATCAGGTGCGGTTATTCTTTCTTTGAACATCTCAATACTGAATTGCTCTAGAAATAGCCCAGTGCTGCTTATGCAAGAACTGTTTAGCAATAGAAATTTTGGGGAAGAGCAATAGCTTGATAAAGTAGATCTATTCTAGAAGAGGCACTCACAGTTTCAAGTGGAAACCTGGACAGAAGCATCCAAAGCAAATTACTGATTTTGCATATAAGTTGGAGTACAGAGAAAGCCAGAACCACCAAACAGAGAAAGCCAGAACCACCAAGAAGAAATGAACACATACTTGAGAGAATAGTAGCAGATCATGTGGTTCTGTACTAAGTACAACAGGCAGCATATGATACCAACCCCATACACAACAGTCAACCCTGAAACCTCTGAGATCTTACCTCTCAAGAGCACAAGCCTGAAGTATGACTTATCCCTGCATATGTAGCTAACACTGGGAAAGAGGTGACAGGCCAGCTCCAGAAGACAAACTGTCAAAGCTACTTCCAGAGCCAGCCACTACCCATTATCCAGTACTAGCAACTGGAAAGGGATGGTTAGACTTGTACTTTTTAAAGTACTCTTGTACAGATGCAAGAATACAGTTTTACTATAATGCATGAAATAAGGTAATCAATAGAGTTTTATTCAATAATACTGAATACTGAAATTGCTTAATGGAAACATAGCACACCTTGGTCATGCATTTGTCAGACAAGCTCTCAGATTTGTCAGAATTCTTAGCTATGATCTTTATTTTATGAACTGTTCCTAATCACTCCCCAAAGGGACAGTATTGCTGCTTGAACCAATTTTGTTTGGAACTAAGTGTAGAAGTTTTATTGTCAACTTTGACACTACTTTGAAGCTCCATAACTTGTGCCAAGAAGCTCTGCGCCGAATGCAACAGCTCTTTTTGCTAGTGTGAATTTAAACCTATCAAGGTGCAGAGAACTTAACCTTTGTTTTACTGGCATCTTTTACAGACTCACTTTTACATGGAATGTTCGCTCCAGCTCCTCTTTGTATCCTTGAATTTGTTCTTCGTGTTGTTTTCTGAGCCCCTGCAGAGCATCTGAAAGCTTACTCTCAAATTTTCTCTGACAGCGAGACTCCATTTCTGCTATCCTGCTCTCATACACTCTTCTTGTCTCCTTGAGCTCCTAGAAGAAAATATTATCAGAAAATAAGCAGGCCAATACAATTTGATTTGAGACTGGACATACTGTACCACCTTAACTCATTCAGTACTGAAGCAGCTTTATCATGGAGTGCACAGTAATCCATCTTCATTCAGATCTTCGATATTCATCTAAGAGGTCAGCTACTTCCACCTTGGTAGCTGCACTGGGTTGTTTTGCTGCCTCATTGCCAGTATGGGTTAAGCTAATAATATTAAGTGCAAACTACTGTGTTTAAGACTAATTCATAGAACTAGATGGATTTTTCCTCTTTACTTAGAACACAAGCATATACACTTTGGGTGAAGTAACAGTGTTTAAAGAAAACATTCTACTCAAAAGCAATAGTGGTTTGTTAGATCAATCAGATTTCTCCATCACTGAAACCACAACACTAAGATTCCTTCCAGTCAGAAGGAATTTTGTTTACATTCATGCATTTATTGTTCTAGGTACTGAATTCTCACAAAGGTTACCAGACATCTTTGGTAAGTGTTAAGGAAGTAGGGAACATAAGTTCAATTATTTACAGCTTCTAGCAAGCATCTGGAATCATTTACCTGTAATATATGCACTTTCAGTTACAAAGTAGTATACTGGGACTGTAGTTACCTTCAGAAATGCAGTCTGAGAAAATTCTCATATTCCAGATATCTATTGGTACTATGCCAGTTAACATGAGGTTGTGGACTTCCTTTAAGTCTTCCAAGTTAGATGGACTATTGGCTGGTAGACGGTCATAGGTTGACTCACAGTTAATTTTAAGGATAAAAGCACTTCTTAACATTGCTTTTAAGTGCATCTAGGGATCATGGACACCTAAAACCCCCCTTGTTAATAAGCTAAAACGTACATCGTCATGAAGGCGCTGCTTGAACATCATTTGTTCCAGCAAGCTTTTCTTATGATTTTCCAGGTCCGCTATCCTCAACATTTCACTGTGGAGATGCTTTTTACTGTCTTCCAGTGACAGCTTCAACTAGAAAAGATAGAGTAATCAAAATTAGGAGGTCATCTTTTCCAAACTAAGACAATCAGCTTATTACAGGTCATTCAACTTCATTCCCACAGCAATCAAAACATACCGCTTAAACTGATTATTCTTAACTTCTTGTTTCAGCAGCATCTAGTACATTAGCAATAGGAAAAATCCTGTTTGTTACATAGGCCAGATTTCCCGAGACCAAAAGGCAAATACAGAGCAGACCTTAATCCCACCAGCTAAATCTGACTCCACAAAGTGGAATTCTGACAAATCAATTTTACCATCCATATGTGTTCCTCCCCTTAAGCTTCTCCTTAACTTCCAATGTTATTTGTTTGATGCTTAACAAATGAAATCCTCCAATATAGCCTATGTTGACAAACGATTATACACTTCCCAATATTGGAGTGTGCTGCTTTAACAATAAAAAGTTTGTCCTTTGTTTGTTTGGGGTTTTTTGTGTGTGTTTTTTTTTTTTTAAAGTCCTCCCTCCTAAAGATACGAAATTGGCTTATTCAATGCTCACATTAAAGCATGAAGCTACAAAAAGAAATGCATTGGTAGAGTAGCAACTCAAGCAGAGTTTCCTTTAGTGGCACAAAAGCCTACATAAACTGAAGCATAGTGAAGCAGGGTCCATCATGTGCTCCCTTTGTTGATATGTTGGAGAATGCTCCAGGGCCTAACAGCACTACAAGACAGTTCGGCTTGCCCTGTCCTTAGATCAAGAAACATTACATGCCGTGGTCACAGAATAGAATTGAAAGGTACCTTCAACAGTTGTAAGTTTTAACAGACCACATATCAGTAGCACTTGCTTTCAGCAAGATGGCATAAAACTTTGTCACTGTTATCAATGGTAATCTCCATGCTTTTAAACCCCAGTAACTGGGGGGGGGGGCAGGGCAGAAATGAGGAAAAACTTTAGAAACAAACGAGTAGAAATTGTAGGCATAAGTCTTACACTGGCTACTTCACCCTTTAATTCATTAAGTTCATTCTTCAAACTTCGGTTCTCAGTCAAAGCTGCAGCTAAGTCAGCTTGCTTCGCACCCAGTTGAGTGTCAAGGTCTCTCACATGAGCCTGCGACAGGTTCAAATCGGCTTCTGTTTTTGAATTCCTGCAAGTGAAAGTTTTACACTCGTAAGCTGCAGCTGGTGAGGGAGAAGTTTGTTTTTAACACGTTTACCTTCAGAGGTGGCACTTGTGTAAAGAGCACAGGAAAGGTCATAAAACAAGCCAGACGGGCCCCTCTGACAAGCATCATTTGTTTAACCAGTCCGATTTCTGCCCCAGTTTCCAGCTGGCTTTGTGCGAACCCCAGGCAGAAGCCAGCTATTCACGCGGCACTGACAACGGCACAGGGAACCGACGGCACCGGCCGCCGTCTCCAGAGGAAGGGAGGAGTCACGCTCAAAGCCAAAGTTCG
>VWZY01011773.1:332269-470111 GCA_013399075.1 Chloroceryle aenea | reverse complement strand
AAACTTCTGAATGACAAAAACATCCAGAAGTGCTGAAGGTTTTGAGAGGAGAACTTGTAATTTTTTTTTTAATTTTTTTTGAGGGAGGGAACAAGCCGCTTATTTCTGTAAGGAATTATGTTGGTTGACAGGTTACGTTAATTGTGTTTAGTTGACAGGTGCAAGAGCTGTTTGGATAGATCGTTCAGTCCTTTGGGTTACCTGATCTTTTAGAGAGGAGTACTTTTTTTGAAGGAGAGATTTGCATTCAGTGTGGGGCTTTGAGAAATAATGGGGTGGTGACTGGGAGGAGGGAGGACTGTTTGTGGACATGTGTATCAGGGACTCGTGGAACTTGTACTGTCTTGAGATCACTGTGTTAATGAATATGCTGAGCCAAAAAGATGCATTGACACCAGGAATTGACAGAATTAGCAGCATCATTACATGATTATTTTTTCTTATTGGCAATTTTAAATTAGAGATTTTAGTAAAAGTGACTGACAGTTTCATGTTGGCCCTGCAATGGTGATGATCACTAAATTGATGTATTTTTAATTTTTTTGTCTCTGCCCTTATCACTGCTATGATCAGAGCTTTCAAAGGCACTGCAAATGACCACTGAATCCCAGGGCTGGGCTCTCAGTTTTCAGAGATGAAAGTGTTGGAACAGTACATCAGAAATCCAATGCTCCTTGGATTTTACTTTCTGGAGATCAAGATGAGAGGGGTTCTGAATTTGATAAATTGTCCTGCATTCAGAATATAATAAAACTTGCCCAGTATTGCCAGCTTCCTCAAACCTTTCATTTTCACCCCTTTCTGTTCCCTAATTGGAACTACCTCACCCTGCAGGCTGTGCTCATGGCCAGCACAAAACTCTGGTGTTTGCATTGCATTTCTTCCAAAGGCTGGTTCCATGCCTTTGCCCAGTTTGCTTTAGTCATTGAAATCCTGTCGGTGCCCACTTGATTTTGTTTGTAACTTGAAACAATTTCTCTCAGCAGAGCCCCAAGGCATGAGGATGGCCAGCCCTAAAGCCACAGGGCTCTCTTGGGAGGTCATTTGGCTTGCTATTGCTATCTGTGCTCATCTACAGGTAAGTAATGTTGTTGCTGTTGTCATGCTTGGTCCTTTATCAGATGATCTTGTTTCACACTTGGAATTACTGTTTTGTTTTTTTTTTAAAAGAAAGCTGCTGAAAGAACTGCACTGTAAATAAAAGGCTCCCAATGAGAAGGTTTTCCTTTCACTGAACTGAATTTCAATGACATCCATGTGGGAAATGAATATATTTTCTCTTCCTGCTAAAATTGTACCCGATTACTCTATGGGGACCAAAGGGACATCTTGCCAGATGTGTAATGCCATGGGTCTTTCTAGGCAGCTCAGCTGCTCTGCCCCAAGGAGGTTTAGCACCTGACAAATGCTACAATACTGTAAGTGACAAGGGTTATATAAATACCTGAGTAGAAACATCTAAAACACTTAGAAATCACTGTTGGGAGAAGGGGGGGTGGGGTGAAGAGGTGAAAGGGAAGGTGGTCCAAAGAGGACTTTTGCTTCAAGTGTACAGCGAATACAGGAACCATGGAGGAAAGCTATAGCTGCCAACTGATCTATTGCCTGACACATGAGCCCGATCAGTTCCAAGAAGTGAGTATTTCAAGAAATATGGTGTGCTGGCATGCAGCAGGGATGTTATAGTATGTCATTCTCTATACTGATAGTTCTCACAGCACAAAAAGTTTTGGGTGTTCTTCAGTCTTAAATGCACCCAAATCCAGAAATCCTTAGGAAAGGACAGCTAAATAAACTGAATACTTTTTTTTTTTTTCAATAAGTAGTGTCATTTTTTGAAGTGTTGTATTATTTTTTGTTTGTAGCATTGCAGTGCTGTGAAATGTTGGTTTTAAACTGGAGCCGGGTGTGCTGGGCATTATATAAACATATATTGTGAACAATTCTGACTCAAAAGATAATGCAGCAGGCAAAAGTAAATTCAAAAGAAGTATGAAGAACTGAGGAGACTGTACTAGACAGCTGAGTAAGGGTGGATTTTGAAGTTTGAGGTACAGGGAATAGGCTTCAACCCATCCCAGTAGCACAGCTGAGTGAAGTATGTGCTATGAGTCAGTTGGCAAGATACCTGTTGATGAACACCTCCTGTCTCTGTATTATGGTTGCAGCTAGTCATGAAAGTACACTGATTTAGACTTGGCATTAAAGTAATGATTATCAGATTCATATTAATTGTGCAGTAAAATGCAGTGCATTCAGTGCATATTGAAGCAGATGGGGCAATGATAGGGTCTTCTGCTTTTGCTTGCATATTTCTTATGCCAGAGCAAATATGTTACTGATTTACTGTTCCTGTTCAGTTTATATTTTGTGTGCAAGCAGTTGCATGATGCTGTAATAACAGACCCTATGAAACACTCAGAAAGTAGTATGTAAAGTTCACTTAATAGTTCTCTTCGGCTCCGGAGCCCTCAACACAAAAAGGACATGGACCTGATGGAGCAGGTCGAGAGGAGGGCCACAAAAATGATTAAGAGGGCTGGCAAATCTCTCCTACAAAGACATGCTGAGAGAGTTGGGGTTGTTCAGCATGAAGAAAAGTAGGTTCCAGGGAGACCTTATAGCAACCTTCCAACACCCGAAGGGGGCCTACAAGAAAGCTGGGGAAGGCCTGTTTACAATGGCATGTAGCAATAGGATGAGGGGCAATGTTTTTAAACTAGAGAAGGGTAGAATTCTTCACTATGAAGGTGGTGGAACACTGGAACAGGGTGCCCAGGGAGGTGGTGGAGGCCCCAGACTGAGCAACCTGCTCTAGTTGAGGATGTCCCTGCTCACTGCAGGGGGGTTGGACTAGATGACCTTTAATGGCCCCTTCCAACACAAACCATTCTATGATTCTAAGATGGGAAGTTCAGAGAAGGAAAATGTCAACTTTGTGTTTTGGCCTTTGGTTATGAAGATGCTTTTTTTCTTTTACAGTATTTTTCATGTTGTGGGTTGTTGTTGTTTTGTGGGTTTTGTTTTGTTTGGTTTTTGTTTGTTTGTTTTGTTTTGTTTTTATATTATCCTTATTGTAGAGCTGGAACCAGTAGTGGCATAGTTTCCTCTTCACAAATGGTTTGGCATAGCTTCACTTATCTCTTTATAATAAAAACAATCCAAACACATTGTAGTAATCAATAGGCTATTGCGAGTGGCTTTAAGAACATTTCAGTCCAGGTCAAATTTTTTTGTCTTGATTGTCCTTTAAAATGTTCTAATCTATTTGACATATTTGATCCATTAGCACTTAACCCCAATCTTGTAGGAGACCCTTATGTTCCTAAGTTTTAGGTGTTTTATCACAATTTTAGGCAAATTAAAGATATTTTATATTATTTAACATAACATTTTTTGGTATCCAATAACCATTAATTCTTTAATTGGTTGCTTGGGGCCATATTATATGGACCACACACAGTCATCCTACCCTAATATTGTACCATAGCTTCCACTTGTGTTGTTTTTGGCTATTAAAGTGCTTATGTCTGTAGCTAACCAATTAGAAACAATTGGATGCTGGGCAAGGTCACAAGTCTATGTCATGTCACTTACGTGCAATTGATTAATTTCATCCTGCTTGAGGCAGGTACAGAATAAAGTAATGGCCATTTAAAAAGAATGTGGTGGAAATGTGGTATGAGTGTAACACAAAAAAAACTTTAACATGAGAAGTTGTGAAAAAGAGATAGCTGTTACTGCAAAGAAATGAAAGTTAACTTTGGTTATAGAAGAACTTTCTGATTCTTCACAGCATGGCAACAAGCACAGCACGGTGTTTAGGTAGGTTCCAAACTGAACTCTGTCTTTACAGATATGCAGTGACTCAAATTTGACTATATGATTTTGTCAAGGGCAGATTAATTGCTATACCAGTGGGTAAGTTAGATTTCATAGGATAACCCAGTGAATGGTTTACCACTGCACATTGCTGAACTGCCTGTCCATTAAATCTGCTCTGTGCCCAAGAGCAGTGGCATACATAGCTCAGGAGGCGGTCACTTGTGGGCAAGCCTTGGCTGTGTTCTTTTGCAGACATAAAGCTTACCTTTTCTGATGTGTGCCAGTATAAGTGAAACGAATCAAGATACATTAGTCTAAAGCCAATGGTAATCCCGGCAAATGATGTCTGTATGTTTTTCTTAAAAACAAACCAAAAAACCTCCACCACCAAATGGTAGCAACAATATGGAATAATTCATTGTTCCTAAAGATTTAAATGTTTATCCAAAGAAGTCACTGTATTCCACAGATATGTATTTGTGAACATAACTATACCTTTGGTTTTGAATGTATATTTATTGCTAAATATAACATAAAAGGCTCCTCATTTTTCTCACACAGTAGCAGGTGCACTATGAATGATTTTAGGAGATGGTTAAGCTAACAATCAAAATAGAAGTATCCAAGTCCAATTTTGCTGGTTTTAAATGATCTCTTGAGTATGTATGGATCCACATTGGTATCTGAAAAGGCAGGATGCTCAACGTGGCAACAAACTCTTCTTTATAAACCTGTGATAACTTTTTATTACACCGTTCAGCTACATGCTGTTCTATTTGTCACAACATGTATGTAAGACCGTGTATCTCTATAGTCTTACTGCTGGACTAATGGCAGCAAGAAATGATGGCTAGTAGACTCATACAAACAGATACATATCATCAAGATATATCAAGATTCATGTTAGATTTTTTTCTCTGGTATGTTATTTTCAAAGGAGGAATATGCTGATATTTTCTTAGATTCCTACAGTCCAAATTAAACCCTCTACAAGTCAGTCCATTTCACTTCCAAAGACCATGGGGTTGCTAATATCTGAGGAGGGAATAACAGCAAAGACACCATGTCTGGATATTTAAGAAGCATTACCTCTGCATTTCCATGGAAAGGAAAGTTTCATAGGTCACATTCATTTGAACAAACTGTTGGTTGCTCCCATGACTTATGTTTCTGCAGTCCCTGCCTGCATTTTTTTTTTTTTCCTAACTATCTGTACTATTTTGGATATAAGGGATATACACGCTGAAAACATTATCTTATTCAAAATGATTCTGCTGTAACTAATCTGCTGAAAACTACCAACATAGCAAATGTCTTTGAGGTCGAGTTTTGCAAGGCCAAAAATCTGATGTCCATTATATGACATAGTGGACTTGGAGGCCATCTTTGTTGAAAACCTTTGGAATATTGTTTTACAGTCACTGAATGTATTCCACACTGATGTTCAGAAACTAGATTATGATCTATGTGCCATAGAACGGGAAGGATTCTTATATCTCCAGTAACTTTAATCAAAAATACCAGGATGAGATTCGCAAGTCCACAGTTAAATCTCAAGCATTTTCCCTTTTTCATAGGTAGGTTGCAATTCTGCACTCTTCTGGAGTTTTGCCATCATCCTCAACAGGCCTGTGGTTTTATTCTTAGTTTGAAGATTGAAATGCCTCTACTATAGACAAATAACACTTTTGAGACACTGTAGTAGTGTTCTGACTTCAAATATCCATTGCTATTGACAAGGTTGTAACTCAGTGTCAGCATTACCAGGAAGCTCATGTAAGTTTCTGAACTTGCTTTGAATTTATGACTAATGATTGCTCAGCCAGTGCTCATAGGATCTGAACTGCTATTAACCCCAATTTACAATCCAAAAGAGTTGAATTGCCAGAAAAATTGTGATGAATCTGTCTTGTGACTTGAGACACAAAGTATGTATGAGTACTTATTTTTTAAAATATACTGAAAGATTGGACTATGGGAGGTGACCAAGAGTGAAGGCATCCTTTTACTGTCTCATTTATTTGTTTTCTTTTTTTTCATGTATATTTTTATCATTGTGATGATGAAGCTGCAAATTGCTGGTTCCAAAACTTGACTTCCGAGAGTTGACTGCTTTTAGAGAAGCCTCAAGTGTAGGAATACTCTCTCACAACATCCAGTGGCTTCTAATTTCTCTTTAAAAATTTTCACTTTAAAGTGAAGAAATGAAGGAATAACTCTAGGATGATCTTTGGCTTTAGCAGTTACTCCAACACTTAGTCATTGATAATTACTCATTCAGGTCTGCTTGGTGCAGCTGGATCTTTCATATTCCTTACCAAATTGGGGCATAAAAGGCACTGAGGTGGCAATTTTGCACAATGCACCAAATTCCATTCCTGCCTTCGCATCACAGGAAATGTACATGGTTGATTGTACTGAAATTAAAGTCCTTTTGCTATTCATTCAGTAATCATGATTTGGTCATCCAAAATACCGATAAAGAATATATACTTAAAAAAATACCGAAAGAATGTATACTTAAAAATCTGAGTAATTTATTTGCTTTTATTTCTAGAACCTGTAGGGTTTGCATATTTATGTCTTTATCTACAGTTTTCGGGCTTGAAGGTTTTCTTAAAATAGTTCTCCATGCTCACCTGAATCCAGGAGCTGGGGTTTAAGTAAACACCAAATATAATATCACTTGCAAGGGAGTAGTGAAATATATTAATTTAAGTAATAGCAGGAGTAGATTTATAATTGTGCCTCTATCCTTGTGTTGTAAAGCTATGCAAGAAATCTTTGGGTGTGAGTTCTATCATACTGTGCAAATGTACTTTACTGTAGAGTCAGTGTGTTCTTAGGATTTTATATAGCTGATAATACTCATGATAAAGTCTTGTGGCTGTGTACAGTCCAACACAGTCTTACTTGAACAATTCCAGTGTAATTCTTATTATGCAAAATCTCTGTAAAACAGAACGAGTTTGTGCATGGTGAAAGGATGGGTTTGTTTTTGAAGTACAGTTTGCTAGTGAGTGCCACATTCCAGAAAGGACATGAGATATAGCCTTGGCAACTCTGGAGAGACAACTAAGACCCACAAAAGAACTGTATAGCCCTGCAGTTCTGATATGCTCTCTGCACTCACATTATTGTCACTGATTGATAAATAATTCCTTTAGGTTTTGAAAGCATGCATATCATTTTCCCATAAGATGAGGACTTTTCTTGATATTAGCTGAAGTCTGTTGTCTGTCAAGTGCTCTTGAATTTAAGGGTCATATTTTCAAAATGGCCTCACTCCAACTTCCAGGAGGGAGTGCAGTCCTATGAACACACTTTTTGATGACTGTCAGCTATGCAGGGTGCTAAACTTAATGCATATATAGCAGCATTTCCAAAGGGTTGTGTGATGCAGAGCATTTGTTTTGACAACTTTCAGTAAGAGAGCTAAACTAAACACAAATACTGTTCAGTACTTGACTCTATGGGTAGTGCTTAGCTGGATTTTTTGAAACAGGTTAACAAGGTAAATTTAAACTCATTGAATGGGAAACCCACATTAGGTGCCTTAAGCACTTCCAAAACTCTGGCTAAACATTTGTCATGATATTGAGCCGATTAAACCAAAACTTTCACTCTTAAAACTCTTTGGAGAGAATAGGTTTTTGGTGTGCAAATTCTAGTACTTCAGAGTGTAGATAACACTTGAGAAGTGCAAGGGAAGAGAGTTTCTGAAAACTTGACCTAATATATCCCTTCCAGACAGCATATTACATAAATTGTTTAGGAACAATGTTATTTCTGTTTCTAATTTTATATTCATTAGATTTAACATCATTTTGGAGAGAAAACGAAAACAGTATTCTCAGTCTGTTTTGAGAAATGTGGTTTCCAAGAATTGTCCGTTTGTCATGCTTCTGGATGCACGAGAAACACCGTGAATACAAGTCAGCTCAACTATATTGTGAAACAATATTAAAAATGCATTTATGATTACAATTACTAGATTGTTGTTGTATGCTAACTGTTGTCATTTGTGCCACAGTGGGAGGTCCCAACTGGCTAATGATGCTGTTTTGTGGCATTAAGTAGAGCATTTGTTTATATGTGGAAACATGGATCCCTGTATTTATGTAATGTTTTTTTTTCTGTCATCAGGTCATTTGCCAAAAGTTGAGAATGATTAAAATTTATAGGATACAGTTTGTTGTCAGTGCATGAAAGCAGAACAGGGTATCATTTATAGTGTGTATATGTGAAAGAACCTATAGAGGCTTACCCCATAGTAAACGCAGGTGTAAAGAAGAGAGTCTTAGCTGTCTGATCTATCTTCTTTTAGTACCATAGAAGATGACATGGCACACCTGCACTGCCACAGAATGTTAAGAGTAAGAGGTTGTGTTCTTTCAAGCTCAGTTTGGCAATAAATGTTTCCTAGACTGCACCTTGCAGAAGCTCTGAGAAGGTTGCAGAGACTGGCTTCATTCACAGCTGGCTCATTAAGCAAGAAATTAACTAGCTTAAAGAAATAATTTTTTTTTTTTTTTCAATTTCCCTTCTTGTATATGTGTCTCCTCCAGGCCATCTACTGGCATGGAGAGATGTGAAAGGGCAATACAAGTTCTGGTTCAGATACATTCAGATTTGTCTTTTCTGATGGGAGTTTTCCTTGATTTCCCAGCTACTGCAGCCTCTTGTTGCTGTAGCAGTGGTGTGGAAGCAGAAGGCTGAACAAGCCCAGTGGTCTCTGCAGATCTGTAAGAACTGAAATGTGCTAAAATATGATATGGCTTCCTCTCTTGAGAGTCTCCTTTTATTATATGTTTTCAAGGTCTCATTACTCATTTGGTGTTTTGTTTTCTTGAGTCTCCAAATAGTTTTAAACTGTTCCCTGGTTGACTAACATGGATGTTGGCTGAAAAAACAAGAAGTGTAGTAGTGTCTTGAGTATTGGCTGCTTGGTAGATGATGCTCTAGTTGGAAACTGCCAGTTACATCCAACACATTACTGATTCTTTCAGCTGATCTCATCAATGCTTTTATTAGAGAGCAGAAGAGGGAATACATCAATCACTGTAGAGATGAATGATTGGACTCGAGGATCTTAAAGGTCTTTTCCATTCTAAATGATTCTATGATGCTCTGTGTTGTGTATGCTGTAGGCTATGCCAGGGATTTTACTGATGTCACTGGCTGGTAAGACTGCTTGAACAGGCTCTGTTTGTTTGGCTTGGTTTCTTTTTGTGGCCTGATTTTATAACTTTATTTATATGAATATAATGTGGCTTATGTGACTAACAATTACACTTTTCCTCTAGTCCAGTGATTCTCAGTTAAGTCTTTACATGGAACAGGCAGCTCAGAGCTTGCCAGCAGTTAACAGTGCACATTGAATGGTGGAAAATGCTGTAAAGGGAAGGTGTAAAATAAAGCAAGGATATCATCTTTTTGCTGGGTGGGAAGATCCGCTATGTACTACTATATAGGCAAGCCACAGCAGGGTAAGAAAAGTAGGTGAGTCCAGGAAAGTATTCCAGGGAAGCATTGTACATGATTGCTCTGGACATGCCCTTTGGGTGTCCAGTTGTGGCTACTGTGGAAGCTGATGGGCCAGATCAGTCCTTGGTCTGAAACAGTTCAGCTGTTCTTAGGCCATTTTGGTGTTCCTTGGGGCTATACTTGAGGATTGTTGGACTAGAAATTAGAAGCAGTCCTAGGCCTACTGTCATTTATGACCCATTACTTAAACTAATAATGAAATATATTCTTCAGACTGCAGGTGTATCTGGAGGTATGTCCTGGATGCATAAAAACTTGCTCAAAACCTACACAGGTGGGATGATTTTTCAAGTATGCAAGGAAATTTGAGTCCTAATGGTTAATTGCTGGAGTAGTTGCTTGCTTTTAAACAAAAACTACTATTTTCTTGAGCAAGACAAATAGTGAAATGGCTTCTGATATTTTACTAAATAAGGCTTGGCTTAAATTCCACTTCCATTGTGGTCAGTCCTTCTGTAGGATACATATATTCCAGACATTTTCCCTGCATGAGTGAGCTCTTGCCTTTACCCCAGCGTGAAGCTGTGCACCCAAATGCTTTTCCCATTTCCTCTTCTTACCTCTTTCAGTTAAATTTAGAACACAATAGATTGGTTAAAACTATAAGAAAACTTCCAGAATGCCATCTTAACGTATGGGTTTTTTAACATGCAGCTGTTTATCTTCTGCTAAGAGGAAACTATAAATGTATTTTTAATGCCAGGAGCTGGGCTTAAAATGCCATTACTTATCCAGTGGGAATAGATTTGAAAATTAGTAAGCAATTAGATCAGTAGGCAAATACATTTTACTTAATGTTGCAGGTCTCAGGGGGCTTTCAAATATCCTGCTAGCATCACCTGTTCTTAACTTGCAACCTTTTAAATCTTTACCTAGTCTTAAACATCAGTGCTACTTTGAAAGGGAAAAATTTCTGCATATTTTTAATTTTTACTTATGAGCTGAATTATAGTTTAAAAAAAACCAACAAACTTGCATGGTTTCTTCAAGGGCAACAGAGATGTACTGGGAATGCTAAGCTTTTCTTGGAGAAAATTTCTTCCTGTAGATAACCATCTTGAGAAGGGCCTGAGTCGGGATAACAGAACATGTGGGTCTTGTTCTGATCTTTTGAACTTGCTTGAATTATGTCGTTAGCAAACACCAATGATTTATTTGTTTATAATTGCTTATTTTTCTTGCTGAATTTAGACCTCTGTGAGCCATCTGTCATATGCCACATAGAAGCCACTATTTATAAATGGGGAAGATGTACGAATTGCAGACTTCCTTTTTTATTATTTCAAATGTTAAGGCCAGTCCTTGAGAACACTGAAGAAAAGACCTTGCCCTCTTCAACGATACTATAGGAGTGTCCCATTTTTCCTACTCTGCCAGAAGTTTGAACTGAATCAGTGTCAGGACTCTTACTCTAGACACTCTGAAACCCCAGTTCTGAAAAAGATCCAGGCTGGGGAACCATGTGAACTTCATTAGGTTGCTGTGCCACAAGTGAGACCTTATTTTGTAAAATTCAGGCTTTCTACTTCAACAGTAGAACATTCTACACTAGAGTAACGGTGCCAGTGAGGTCTGCCGGCACTTTGCCCGAGACATCGGCAGTGGGAGTTTTTCTTTTGTAAGACCTGCCCATAGGAAACAAACTGAGGCTGAATTTAATTAGTGCTAACTAGTTGATTACCATATTTCCTGTTGTCTGGTGTGAATCATTTCATCTCTTCATGTATCTGCTAAGGGCAGATGGCATTTAAAGCTGTGTCTGCAGCTGTTAGTTTTCCTGAGAACTGTCTGTATTTATCCCTCTGGAAAAAAGCAGAGATAATAAAAAAAAGATAATTTGCCTGTTGCTTATAAACCTTGCAAAATTTGAAGTGATTTCCATTTTTTACATGTCACTTTTTTATTGTGTGTCACTGAAGACCATTTTATCAGGTGTTCCAGACCATCCCGGTTGGCAGGAATTTCTCCATACTACTGCAGAGGGAAACATCAAAACCAGTCCTTAGAGCATATACAGTATTTTTCAGGAGAACTCAAGCAGGATGTGAAAATGCACTTTTTAAAAACTGATGTGACTCTTTGCCTGATTTACTATATTCATAAGATCCTTTTGAACCTTTTAAGGGGTTGCACGCTGCAGTGGAGAGTGCAGTTCTGCTAATGAAAATAAAGGAAAACACAAGCACACCATAAGGAAGATAGTTGATTTCTACATGTAGCATTTTGTCTGTGCATATGAAAATTGACATCATGGTGTTGGAATGTTGACCGTGTTTTGCATTTTGCTAGCTGCTCTTACTGGAAAGCATGTGTTTCAAAGGGAGTTTTCAATTTTTATAAGTCTTCGCCTCCATAATAGCCTAGTCTTATTTTGAATGTAGACTTCAGCTATGAATAAAATTTAACTCATGAAGTAAGATTCCAAAATGAGAATGGAATTATGCAGACATTAACCAGTAATGTATTTGTCTGGATCGGTATAGTCAATACCTTTAGATTCCACTGTTACCACTCAAGGTTGTGTTACTCTGTTCAAGAACGCCTTAGTCTGAGAGTAAGGGTACTGAGTTGTAAGGAACTACTCAAGAAAAGCTGCACTGAGCTGTGGGGAAGACAGAGTTGGCTGCACAAAACCAACCCTTTGTAGGAAATTTTCACTAATATGCTTTCTTAGCTCCAGGTGGGTCTGTGAAAGAAGGAAGCTGAGAAGTGAAGAAAACAGACTAGCAGCAATGAAAAAGTGGTACTAGCTCTTCATCTTGAGACTAATCGTCCAGATAAAATTGGCAAAATTCTCTTAGATTATCTTTCAGCAATGGGCTGGCCTCTCTCTTCAACCTTGATAATCCAGCTCATTTTCCCAGAGTTTCAGGGTCATATACTCTATAGAAAGTTGGCAACCTAATTTTCCCATGTCATCAGCTCTATCCAGTCTCTTGAGAGAAGAGTTTTCTGGTACAACATCCTTGCACCTGCTAGTTCTTCCCCAACTCTTCTCAGACCACTCTGAACCTCTTAATGAAATTATTCTATGCTACTTAAGCAGTTTACTAATTTTTATAATAATGTGATTTCCCAAATGATATAGGTCCAATTACATTAAACTGTATTTGTGTCTTTTTTAGTGTCCAAGGTTGATGGGTGTGAAAGAGTTAGATGTCTGTAGTATTCTGAGAAATTACATTTGCCTCTTTAAGTTAAATCAAAAGTACCCAGTACCTGTCAATGTGTGTATGCCTCTGTCTGTGAGAAAAGCTAGCACAATTTTTTCAAAAGGACCATTTAACACACCTAAATATATATATATATTTCACCATTTAGGTGGTTGTGTGCAATGTTAATTCACTGCTAAGGTTTTAGACTTTATTCCTGTATGTATGCTATATGGAAATATGTGCAAGTATAGTGCATATAATTGCACTAACAGAGTCTCAGGCAAACTGATTGTCTGAAGCTGAGTTTTAGTCTGAATTAAGTGTTAGCTGTAGGTCCCTGATGGACTCTCTGTGTATAAGTTACAGGGCTGCTGTATAAAACAATCTGCAATGATTTGTCCTAGTGTTATTTTCATTTGAGAAGGTAGACACAACAAAATCTTTTTGCACAGCTAAATGAGAACATGGGTCAAGAAAAATGAGGAATGGCATTTCATGTTGAAGGGGGACACTAGGCTTGAACTGAGGCTTGCAATAGCATGACCTGTCTGGTAGACAAGGAGAAGGCTGTTGATGTGGTCTACTTAGACTTCAGCAAAGCCTTTGACAAAGTCTCCTGCAGCATCCTGCTGGAAAAGCTGGCAGCCCATGCCTTGGGCAGGTGCACCCATTGCTGGGTCAAAAGCTGGAAGACTGGGCACAGAGAGTGGTTGTGAATGGTGCCACATCCCGTTGGTGTCTGGTCACCAGTGGTGTCCCCCAGGGATTAGTACTGGCCCAGTTCTATTCAACATCTTTATTGAGGACCTGGATAAGGGGATTGAGTGTACCGTTAGTAAATTTGCAGATGACACTAAGCTGGCAGGGAGCGTTGATCTGCTGGAGGGGTGGAAGATGCTGCAAAGGGACCTGGACAGGCTGAAGCCAATAATAAGAGGTTTAACAAGACCAAGTGTAGGGTCCTACACTTGGGCCACAGTAACCCCCTGCATCACTACAGACTGGGGGATGAGTGGCTGGAGAGCAGCCTGGCAGAGAGGCATCTGGGAGTACTGGTTGATAACCAGCTGAACATGAGTCAGCATTGTGCCCAGGTGACACAAAAGGCCAATGCCATCTTGGCTTGTATCAGGAATAGTGTGGCCAGCAGGACTAAGGATGTGATTCTCCCCCTGTAATTTGCAGCACAGGTGAGGCCCCCACCTTGAGTACTGTGTGCAGTTCTGGGCCCCTCACATCAAGAAGGATATTGAGGTGCTGGAGAAGGTCCAGAGGAGAGCAATGAGTCTGGGGAAGGGACTGGAGGGAAAGTCTTATGAGGAGAAGCTGAGGGAGCTGGGATTGTTCAGCTTGGAGGAAACTCAGGGGAGACCTTATCACTCTCTACAACTACCTCAAAGGCTGTTGTAGTCAGGTGTGGGTCAGACTCTTTTCCCAGGCAGCTAGTGACAGGATGAGAGGGCACAGCCTAAAGCTGCACAAGGTGAGGTTTAGGTTGGATATTAGGAAGCACTTCCTCATGGAAAGGGTGATCAGACACTGGAATGGACTGCCCAGGGAGGTGGTGGAGTCTCCGTCCCTGGAGGTGTTTAAGGAAAGACTGGATGTGGCACTTAGTGACATGGTCTAGCTGATGGCATGGTGTTGGATCATAGGCTGAACTCGATGATCCTGGAGGTCTATTCCAGACTCAGAAATTCTCTGATTCTGTGATTAAATGGGGACCTGCTTGTCTGATTTGTCTTGGAATTGGCTTTTTCAATGAAGTAGCTTAGAAGAAAATCTTGTTCAGAGCTGCGTAAGTAACATCAGCACTTGACATAAAATTCAGACTGGTAGGAACATGCTTGATTCTAGTAGATCTTGCTTTCAGAACCTGTTATTACTCTTTGTGGAGGCATTTGCATCAGTACTTGTTTAGTTCTATTCATTGATACTTTTTGAGTTCTGTTCAGCTTTTAAAACACTAGTGTAGCTAATCTACATCCATGCCTCTTTTTGTAGGGCTGACCTAGCAGCCCATTCTGTTTCTATGGGCTGTTAGTACCAGAAGATCTGTGCTGTAGTAGTTGATTTTCTTTCTCTGGATTTCCATGAGGGTCAGTGCAGTGCTCAACTCTTCCAGAGGGTGCTGGAGTTACAGAGGCCTCTCAGTGGGATCAGACCATTCATGGCTGCTATGGAGGGCACATAAGAGTTTATATTTTTCTGAGATGAGTAATCTGACTCACAGGGCTCTCACCTACACATAATTTTCCTATATTTTGTAAAGGTTGTTTTTAAAATTCTTTATTTATTTACCAATTAAAAAATATATTCTTAATATTTAATCAAAGCGTTTCAGTGTAAACAGCTAACTTTACATCTCAAATGTTAAATTATGGTCATGATAGCTGCCAATGACGTTTACTGGTTATTTCTAGAATCCTATTCAGGTACAGCAAGATTTGTGCAAGCTTTATTGTTGGGGTGAAATTTAATCTTTATTAGGATTAAGTGTTTAATAGCATAATTTGCTGCATATGTTTCAAATACAAGCTGCTATGAATAGATCCTCTGTAAAAAAAAAACCACATTTGATATGTTGTGTATGAACTTAAATCCAATATGTTATCTTTAACTAAAGGAAATTATAAGAAGACATTTACAGAGAAGAGTTTATTAACTTTGATTTCTTCAGAAACTTTCTCAACTGAAGTTGAATTTGGTTTTTGTACGTTGACTGTTTAAAATGTGCTGTACATAACTTCCTTTATTTCTTGAATATTATTCTGAAAGTAGTACAAACTGGTGTTTTCATACACATGAGAGGAGAAAAATGAGTAGTAGTAGGTGGAATATTTTTTTAAGTGGGATGTCTTGTTTTCCTATTTGTCCACTCACAGTAGACTTGAGGATTTAAGTGCAAGGTTTCCTTTTATGTTACTGGATTTTTTAAAATGTAACATTTTTACCTTGTGAAAACTGTGAGAAAGGCTCTCTCTTTCCTATGTGTCTTCAGCCCTCAGCCTCCCAGGAAGCAGTATTATATGGAATATATTGATTTAGAATAGGTATCAGGTTTTTGCTTGATGCTGAAATAGGAAAACCAGAAGGGCAGCGTAGCTGTGTGTTTTCCTAGTCTGCATGAGGCATTTGATTAATTTGTGAAATGCTGTTGATTGGTTTGGATTCCTATGGCTTTTAGGCAATTTGGAATGATTCTGTGTTTGTAAATGGTAGGAATTAATAGTTTTGATTTATTTGAGATTCAGAGGCTTTATTAAATCCTCTTGGCATAAGCATTTTGACTTGGAGGTTTTATTATTGTGCCATATCTCCTTTTAAAGTGTGTGGTTGTTTCTTGAGGATTTTATTTAAGTAGGTAATCAGCCTTTTCTGAGAGCTTGGCTGTATTCTTTTATGGATCAGTTTGCAGTCCACCCCTTTCTGTCTTAGTAAAGCTGGCATGACACAAAATGAGGGGAAATTGCTCCACACACCATCTTAACTCTAAGAAAAAGCACAAAGGGAAGGGACAAATCTCCTTCCGTCACTTATGGATGGCTTTCTGCAAGAGGGCAACAAATTTCAGACTTTGTGTAGATGTGTAGGATTTCCTTCAGCCTTTCTACCAGGAACTATAAAAACCTTGTATAAAAGCACAGACCAATTACAGCCTGAGTCAGGCCAGCAAGTTGGCTTTTTTTCACTGTAATCAGGATAAAAGAACATCTCTCTTGGCAAAGATGACTGGACTCTGAAATAGAGATGTTCTGGACTGATAACTCCAAGTACAGCCAAGCTTGCAGAGAAATACACAGGTTAAGATTTATACTTGGGTCTTGTTATTTAAAATGGATTCTGTTTAGGCTTCATATAATAACATTTTGCTCTGCATAGAGTGCAGGGGAAGCCAAGCCTTTAAAAAGTGCAAATGAAAATAGAATTACTGCCACAGCTAACTTCACAATGGCTTAACTGTGCGAGTGAGACTATCTTACTGTCTATGGTTTGTAAAGCAGTGGGGAATGTGATGTATAATTATGCTGGATAAAAATAGATTGACTGTATCAGTAAGAGCACAGTATTTCACACCACTGTAAATTCAATAGATAGTGTATGTTCTAGCTTCAGTAGTTTCTAGTGTCATGGTAGCCTTTGGTCTGAGAAGTCATAGATATATAGCACAAAAGGAATCCTCTGCAATTAAATGGGCGGATGAATTTATTTCCCTGCCTTTGCACAGTCCATTGTTCTTGGATTCTGTCTGTATTTTGAAAAGTCTTAGAATGCTAAAGACAAACATATGAGAATCTGGAACCATGCTAAAACTTTAGATATTGAACTGTTAGGATTGGCCTCCTAGCTCACATTAGCTTGTACTGGCAAACTATGAGCTGACTGTGGATAAGAAAATTCAGGGGAGGTTATTGCCACAGAGCCATCCAAAAGTGCTTAGGAATAGTTGAAAAATATTCTGCAGGAATAGTGCCTTTCTGTAAATCTTTAAAATTAAACCATGCTGTCAAGAATTCTGTTTAACCTTACATGCACATGGTAGTGCTAAAAAAGAAGCTGTGAGATACGCAAGAAAAGGTGATTTTGCACTGTTGGTTAGAAATCAGGCATGTATTGGAAACTGCATTTCCCCTTGCTTTTGCTGTTTTTAAAAGTAGTGAGCAGATTATCCCTTGTCCTACAGAGGCGGGACAGCTTTTCAGAAGACAAGCTTTTCAAGTGGACAAACCAAGATTATGTGTACTCTTTCAGAATTCAGTAGATAAAAGTTGCTTTTGAAAAGCTGTTCCTTAGTAGATGTCCTGCTTCTGAGAAAATAGTTGTATTTTCCACTTTGCTGAAGCAGTCGAGGCCAAATGACTTGCCTCTAAATGTCTATGTCACTTACAACTAATTGTTCATTTTGCATGCAGGACAAGTAAGTTTTGATTGTACCAGCAGCAACAGTAAGTCAGTCCCTCCACAACCTTTCCTGTATTGCTGAAGGTAGGTGAACTTTTCAGTAGCTTTAACTACAGCCTGTACTTAGTGTTCAGCTGTGTCTAATTTTTAGTTGCTGGTAGATTCAGTGAAATGCCAGTAACTATATACAAACTGAAAAGTTATCACCCCCTACAGTCAGAGTCTTCAAAGTGCTGGAAAAGAGAAGGAAACAAGACAATTTATCTTACTAGCCATCTGCTATGCCATCAAACTCCAGTGCGGTATTCTGAAGGAGTAAAATGATTGTTAAATTTCCCGTAGAAAGATAATCATTATTGGAAAGCATTGCATGACTTATGACATGTCTCAATTCTTCTGTCCTGGGAGCTATCCATTGTACATGCACATCTGCTTCTGTACACCCACGCAGGATGGGAAGAGATTCCTCCACAGGAAGGTCTTCCGTTCCCTCAGTATGCAGGTGGTATGTGTTGGCAAATCGCGTACTGGGGATGCGGTAGCCAAGTTCCCAGAGTCATGCGCGCATAGTGAAGCAATTCACTCAGCGTCAGCTGTTTGAATGAGAATACAAGATCAGTGACTAGGAATATAATTACATGGCTTATCTTTCAACGTTCCTTTTGTGATACCTCTTATAATCACTTCTACTTGCTACTGGTACCATTTGAAATATAAACTGTTGGAGGGTTAAAAATGGTGTGTTAGTGAGATTGGTCACAGTGAAGACACTTGGTGCTTAAAATAGTTAAAAAGGAAATGTAGATTATTTCATAGGGTGTCATACTTTTTTAATTCCAGACCACTAAATAATATCTTGCCTTTGAGTTACAGGTGTTCAGTGTTGTCCATATTTCATCTTTTTTCTCTTGTCATATTCATTGAATGTCTTTCTGTAATCACCCAGGTCATTTTAAAACTGCTTAATGAAATTTCTTTGTTGATCATGGAAGATGGGTGATAAAATGCTAGTGTTGAAACTATCCTAATTAGAGCAGGGATCCTGTTCTGAATTGTCAATTGCTATTTTCATTTTATGAAGTCTGACTTACTCAGCTCTGTATTTTAACATTTCAGCAATTCCAGTTTATTCAGAGGATTTATTTCATTCTTTCCAGCAGCAGGTCCTGTGTTTATCTTTTATCACCTCAGTAAGAGCCCTTTCCCCTTCACTGTATCAGTCCTCCAGCATTACTGTACACATTGTGTAGAAGAACAAAAATGAGTCATTGAAGTAATGACCATTAGTCTTAACAATTGTCAGTGAACAGATGCCTGCAGTGCCTGTCATGTGAGCTTTTAATTGCTCTGGTTTTTACTGCTAAAGCATCGTTATCTAAGTAGTGGTTTCCTAGTAAAAGCACATGTGAAATACTGTCACTTAATGCTAGTAGAAGAATTGTGACCAGGAAAGAGATAATCTTCTGATTAATGGTAGGTTCTCTTTAATATTTGATCTTTTCTGATTTGGAGACTTCATGCCTTTGCGGGTGTTTCTGCTTCTTCTGTTACAGTATTTGCTTTTTTGCTCACTTACAGACCTTCTTCTAGTCATCATTTGCTTTGTTAATGCTGGACAGTGTGTCTGGTTCAACACAATATGCAGTTAAAACCTTGCCCTTCTTGAGATGCTTTCACTGGCAAGAGATAAATGCAAAGTGAACTTGGAGAACAACCAGCCTCTCTCCCCCCCAAAAAATTAAGAGGAAATGAGAAAATGGATGGATCAAAGATATCAAGGCTGGTATCACTGGACTGAGGGAATAGTTAAGCTGAGATTTAAATGAGAATAAATTAATTTTGTAATTTTGTGTGGATGCATGCTTGAAGAAGAGCTGCAGCATTTAAGCAGTGTTCCTGGGTCAGGGAAAGTATTTCAACAGCAGTTCAGGTGGAAATGATCAAGATACTGGTAGTCAGTGACAGTAATAAAGTGGTAAATAACAGCGATGCTAATAAGACAAAGATAATTTTTTAGGAGGAAAAAGTGATTTACTGGGAAGTGGTGTGCTTTATATGGTGGTTGGTGTATTTATATTCCTGACATCAGCAAAACACAAAAATTTTAAAAGCTCTAGAGTATTTGCAAAAATGCATTCGAGACTTAGGCTGCGTGCTGTGAACAGTTTCTTTTGGGAATTTCTCTTTAAAATCCTGCTGAAACAGGTGTGCACATGTGGAGGGTGCTTGGCTGAAAGGCATTCACCTCATGTGCCTTATTAATAGCCTTAAACCAACATTCCTACAGCAGAGCCATGACCATTTAACTGCTTCCTTATTCTGAAAATGTGCCTGACAGAGTCGATGTGCTAGGCTGCTCAGTCCAGAAACCCCACAGAAGGAGTTTTGCAATGGAGAAAGAAGAGTAGACGAAGACCTGGGTTAATATCACTAAAATTATCAGAAGTGGTGGAAAAATCACATTTTTCTCACCACTTGTTAGACATATTCATGTGCTGAGCTGTTGTAAATCATAAGCTAGCCTGAGACTGAACATCTGGCTGGGGCATTCTCTACAGTCTAATTTCTTTCAGGTGAGAAAGGATTCATCAGCTAGAGGTAACAGGAAGGAGAACCATTTGGATTATTTATACTCTTATTCTGGGTGGTCTGTCTCTGTAACTACAACTTTGGGATGCTTCCCCATCCTGGTCGCCCTTTGAAGATCTTTTGACAAGATGGTAGCAGGCACTCTCAGTGCTCTGCTGAAAAAGATGGGTGAAGAACAGTGTTAGCCCAAACTCTCCTATTCCATGAAACAGCAGTACTAGGAGTAGGTTTATAAGTATTTTGGTCATTTGTGGATACTCTTAGGCCACCAAACACCACCTTTTCCATCTTGTTTAAGGAAAAGGGAGAAAATGATTTCTGATAATAAATGACAGTGTAATATAGCACAAACCCACTCCCAATCCCTACAGGCACATCCGCTGGCCTAAATCAGAAACTAGGCAAGTACAGAGCAAAAATGTACAGAATTTTAGCAGTGAAGGTAATTAAATGTGGAAATAATGTGTATATGTTATGTATATTCCCTTTTCCTTGATACAGTCTGAAGTGACCGAGCCTTTTTAGAAAGTGTTTCCTATTTTAAGAAGTGATTGAACTTGTCACAGAGATTTCCTTACCCAGTTCTGTGGCCTGTGTCATGCAGGTCATGTTGGTGCCTTTGGTGTGTAGAAGAGAAGCTCTGGCGCCACTGAGATCAGTTCTCCATTTACTTGAGCAATTTTGCTCTGTTAATTTGTACATGCACAAGGCTTTACACAGCCTTATCTATGTGTATTTATACTTTGTGGGAGTCACTGAAGGTAGGTCAACAAACACCACTGATCAATGAAGACTGTTCTTGCGTCTTGTGTTAGATTTAGCTATTTTAGTGTATCTGAGTGATCTTTGTGTGTATGAATGACATAAGTATATTTTTTTTTTTAAGAGGTGTATGTATGTATGTATCCTACAGTAAACTGATTGGACTCACCTCTTAAGAGGAACTGTGCCACCTTATTCTTCATATTACTGGATTATACCTGTTTATATGGTATTTACAGGACTCTGAGGGTTTTGGTCTTTGAGAAATTTTGTGATGGTAGGTGTGGATTGTCAGAAGCTTTTCTATCTTCCTAGTCTGTCAAAGCTGCTTAGTTGCATGCTCTTATGGTTCTCCTACTTGAGTTTTGGGGTATTTGATCTCCAAAATAGTTGAACTAAAGTTGTATTTTCTTACTGAGAAATTATTGTGGCTCTTGATGGCTGAGGGTTTGCCTGTTTTCAGGTCTATTTCTGTTACAAGTGTTTGTAGTCATTTATAGTAGCAGGGCATTTCCAAACATTTTATCTACCTGTCCAGTTCATGATAAACACCATGCCCTTGCTGATGACAGCATTGCATAAACAGAATGCAACAAAGAAAAATTACTAGTGCTAGGGCAGGCTTTGTTGGGGCTGAATACCTGTCAATTTTTCTCTGCCACCCGAATCAGAAGCAGATGTACTGAGGCTGAGGGCAGGGAGAAAATTCCCTGTCATTAGCAATGAAAGGTGTGGCAATTCTCTGCAGTATCTGTGAAATAGTCAGTGCTCTGCCTTTCCCTCATTACAAAAGTCTCTGTTTATAATTGCACTTGTGGACATCTTTAATATCAAGTTCTTTGGTATTTAGCTCTGAAGTATACAGTGGTTTAGGATTCTTCCCCCCCTCCCAAGTACTGTGAGTTTAACACTATTCCATTGCCCCACACATTTCCCTTCTTTGTGCTTTCATTATGCAACAGGAATTCTCTTAAAAATCTGGATCTGCCACTAGTTCTAGCAGGTGTTTGGCTTCTGAGTGCCAGAGCTTTTTTCTTTATGCAGCTTATGGCTGAGAATTTCACTGCCCTTAGGCACAATTTCAGCTGAAGTATATGAAAAGCATGTTACTATGTCAGTTCAAATTATATCACTGTTAAAGAAAAAACTTGAAAGGAAATTAAATACAAATAATCACACTAACATAACATTAAGGTTATAATTTAAATTAAAAAGAATGGGGAAAATCTGAGTCAGGAGTCCCATGTCATTCTTAGCCAGACTCTCTTGAGACCAGCCATTGTAAAATGAGGATAATGACAACTTTGAGTCATATAAGTTCTCTTGATGAATAATACTACTATACTACAGTATATAAGAAATAAATGTATTTTCCAACTCCGTAGAATATGCTGTATAGGAAATATAAATTGTGTAAAGTCTTGTATCCTACTTTCTCTCATTCTTAGCCTATTTATCTGACGTGGCTAACAGGTTGTTTTTTTGCAGTACCCAACAACATGCTAGGTCCCATTTTGCTCACACATTTATGTGTAAATTGCTAGCCACCTGCAATGTCTTCCGTTGTGTTTAAACCTGCATGTAGACAGGTTGGTTGTATCTGAGGAGATTGTTCCTTAAATCCTGAATCCTGCAGTCACGTCAGTGTGGGGCTGTAACTGTGGCCAAATGAAAACAAAGGGGTGTTTGGTAAGTGCTCTGCAGAGTTGTTTACAGAATGGTGCCACAAAGTTTCGGCTGCCCAAAAGTCTTGCTTTATGTTAGCTTTCAGGAGGCTTCCTGTTTAAATGCCACTCAGTTACATGAGAGCATTCACACTTTCCTTGTATGCTTTCTTTACATTATTAGGGCAAGTACCCAGTCTGGACACTGGAGAAGGGGATGAGAATGAAGTAATTGATTAGAAAAGGGTGATGTTGCTCTTGCAAGTCTTTTGGGTGCTGTTTATCTGATGAGTAAGGGATTAGACCTCCTAAACCCATAGCTGCTGCAGCCTCTTGTTCATTTGATGTGGCTTAGAATCATCAACAATTTTTTGTTTGTTATTGAACAATCCTAAGGTCCGTGTTAATGCATGGCCTGCCAGAGCTGCTAAGGTGTCTTGTCCTTCCATGATAGAGGCTCCTACTGCTCAAGGAAGGAGTCACTCTGTTCTCCTTTCATTTTGTTCTTTCTTTCACTCCTTTAGCAATGTGAATCTTCATTCAGTGCATGTGTTGATTTGTTGGGCTTTATAATTCCATCGCCTCTGACAGCAATCCTTGGTAGCCTTAAGCTATTCTCCTTTCTTGCCTTTTGTAAATATATCTTCTGTTTCTCAAATATTATGCTTCTGGTCTCCTCCAGTATGTTACTGGAGCTGAAATTTTGTCCGTAGCAAGACAGGCAAGCTCGCTTGTTTCCTGCAAATGAGTCCAGTCATCAGCAGCTTGTTAGTTTAACCAAAAAAAAATTCTTTCAGCACATGATATTCATGATAAAGAACAAGTTAACAAAAAAACCCCAGAAATTACAGATTATCCTGGTTTCTTTACTAAGGATGCTGACAGTACTTTTGTAGCGTACTTTTTTCTATGGAGATAAGGACCCTTGGAAACCTTCAGTGAATAGGAGATTAGTAGAATTCCATGAGAACATGCTCCAGTAATGCTCAGAAGGACTTGATTTATGACAGAATGTTAGCAATTATTAGGTTACTAAATAAAGAATAAAAAGAGACACTTTTTGAAATATGGTGAAAGAGGGGATAAAAAAAATCTTTTTGAAGTCTTCAGTCACCTATATCTGTCTTCCTTGCAAGACTTTACAAAGAGGTTGTAATGAAAGAGCATGTTCTGTCTCATTTCCAGATTATTATTTTTTTTTTAACAAGATATTCCTTTCACTGTTTTAGGCACAGAGGCGAGTTCATCACAAGGATTTTAGCAAAACTTCAATCCTTAAAAAAAGTTAACGCATCCTGCAACCAATGGGGTTTTGGGGCAACCTCATGCCCCCAAACGACCAAGCCTCAGAGATCATGCAGGTAGAATCTTCCAGTACCATTCAAAGCTGTTATTAGAATTACATATTATCATCAAGCAGTGCTTTGCTTAAGCACTTGTTCATGGAATAAAACCTTTATATAAACCACATAAAGTAAAGAAGCAGAAGAATGTGGTGGAGCAGTCAGGCTGTGTGTGTAGGAGATGGGAGTTCATGAATGAATTCCTTTCCCTCCATACATCAGGTATAGTCCCTCCTCACCATACTGCCAACTGTATTCAGCCTTTTAACACCGAAATCGCTGGCATACTTAATGTGGCTTCTTAGCATCTGTAAGGAGGAAAAAAGTAGACATCCCACTATGCTGGGAATATAAGTAGTATCGCCCCTGTAGCAGGAAATCATAGGACAGGGATTAAAATGTTATTTCTTTTTGTTATCTAGTTTCTTCTCTTCCTACTGGAAAATCCATATCTTTGCAAGGCTTTTCTCTCATTCTTAAGAAGAGGCTTGTACACTTTGTGTGTGAAACTCTACTCTCAGTGGTAACAGTAATACACAGATTTTATAGTACCTGTTTTATTCATAAGCTATACAATTGCTTTTACGTTGGCTCTAAATATTTTTGTGCCCGTTCCCCCAAGGCTAAACTAAAGAGTTAGGGAAATAATTGGGCATTGCATATTTTGAAAGCAGAATCTGATCCACAGTCACTAACTTTCTGACAATAATTGGGAATGAACTGCTGTAGGGTCATCTTGTCTGAGTGCTGTATTCACCTTGGCTCTCATTTATGCAAAGCTAGAGAGCATTGAGAATCTGGTGCTATTCACTGTCCTAATAGTGTTATATTGCAAGGGATGTTGTCCTGCTGCAGATGTATTTGGTCCTTGGTTCTGCAAGGGTGTTGGTGGGAGCTTCACCAATGATATCACTGGGAGCAACTTCAGTCTGCTAGTGCAGCTCATTTCAAAGCAAGTATTAGGCACATCAAATCAGTCCTTTGGAAAGAAGGCAGAGTCTGTATAAAAGAGTTCAGAAGCAGCTTCATTCTTCATTGGAAGAAGGAAAACTCCAGGGTTCATATTTATCTTGGAAATATGAAACAGAATTGATATTTAAGATAGGTTTTGAAACTAAATGAGATTTTGGCTAAAATACTACTGCAAACTTTCTGTGAAAAGGTTAATCTTTTAGCCAGACTGTAGCAAGAGAAAACATAAGTAGTTGTTGATAAATATCCAAATGCTTAATCTCTAGTGTAAATTTTCAGAAGGTACAGAAAAAGATTTTCAAAATGTGTTGATCTCAATCTGCAGCCCAAGCTATACAAAGGAAAATGTATTTACATTTAATAAAGAAAAAATGTGGTAGAAATGTCCTTTTGAGAAACCTGAAAGATAGTATCTTGCTTTAAAAAACAAAATTATCTCCATCATCCTTCTTGTGTTCAGTGTTGGCTTTAAGTTATACATGAAAAAACGTTTACACTGAGCACTGTTGTTTTGATGGCACGTTCTTAAGCACATTCAAGTCAGTGGAATGACTCCTAGTGCTTGAATGGGCATAGGATGATGTTGGTTTCAACAGCACAGATGATGTAGGCAGATACTTTCTTGCAGTTGTAAATATGATTGTGGTTATAGCTTAGATTCAGTTTTCAGTAGCAGACAGTATACACAGAATGTCAGGGGCCGGAAGGGACCTTGAAAGATCATCCAGTCCAACCCCCCTGCCAGAGCAGGATCACCTATAGCAGATCACACAGGAACGCATCCAGGTGGGTTTTGAATGTCTCCAGAGAGGGAGACTCCTGCTCAAGCAGTGGGTAGTCATGTTCAGTGTTTCAAGGTTCCTTTATGAAGAAGCACTTTGCTTTCATCAGTTCAGCTGACTCCTTTTTCTTATTTTCAGAAGAAATGGTGTTTCCAGTTTAATTCTAGTTTGAAATGCTGGTCTCTTAGTTCAATATTAATAATTAAATAATTGGTCTGGTCTTCAGAAATGCTGAAAAGCTGCTGGCAAGCTTCTGTGGAAACTCAGTCAATTTGCAGGGCCTTTAAATATTTCAGAACTTCTAGCATTAAGGATTTTATAAATCTTGCCTATGACAAAAGCTTGCCTGAGTCTTACTAGAAATTTATTCATCAGGATTGCTTGCTCTGAAGGTGCCTGAAGTTCTGAACTGTTAATGTGACTTTATCTGTGAACACACTTCTTCATGTTGTGATGAAGCTCGAGTGCTATGCTCTAACATTTCTGTAGCTATGCTCTAACATTTCTGTAGTGGAGTCATTGAAAATTCATTAGACCGAACTGCTACTTAGCTGGTGTATTACTTCCCTGGGGTGTAAATCACATGCAACAGCAGCTTAGTAGACAGATACTAAACTAGAAATAAATCAGAAGGCACACAGTTTGGTATCTGATTGTACTTGCCATGCATATTAACAAACGTATTTAAAAGTCACTAAGAATGCAGATTATTTTCCTCGCTTTTTCAGCTGTTTCCTTAAAATGGTGATTTTGGAAAATAACCCTCTCAAGTCCCTGAGCTGCAGAGTCCCTTCCCAAGAGCCACAAAACTACAGGAAGCAAACTGCCTTCACTGTGCTGGGCTTTTTAAATAGAATTTACGTTGGGCAGGATAGTGCAGTTTTGCATAACTATAAAGCTTTAGGTGAATGGACCTTTATCTTTTGTCTGTTCCTCTCTTTAAAGGCAAGATGTTGAGGCAGTTCCAGGAAGTGTTCTGTTTTGTCATCTTTGGCTTTTAAAACAGATAATTCTGAAGTTTTCATCTTCTTCATTACACAAAAAACTTTGTTCTTCTTATGCTTCCAAGTTTAGGAGGGAGGCAAGGCTTAATTAGGGAATGACTGATTTAAGTTTAGGTAACGATGATTTGCATTGTGTACATAAGATTATAGTTCTTATTTTTCTCTTAATGTGATTCTTGGTGCCAAGAAAATAAATTTAAAAATTCCTCTGTACCGGAACAAATAGTGTTTTATTTCTAATTCTCTTCAAGTCATTTCTTTGAGACATTCCTTTTCTGTTTTCTCATCTTCTCGACCTTCACAACTCAGACTTAGCAGAAAGCTCACTTGCTAAAGCTGCTGCTGTTTATATATAAATATGGAACAATTACTTTCCAGTCTCCTGGTGACTATGATTAAATAGAATAGTGACATGTTACTGTGAAGTTTGGTTGAATAATGTAATAGCTTTTGTATAAAATGATCCCTGAGAATTGTAGACTAAACTACATTTATTTTTTTTAATTTATCTGAAATGACAATAACATTTAAAATCCTTGGGTGAAACTGTGCCTTAGAAGGTATGACCAATGATTTATATTTGTAATTTTTAGTCATAGTGAATGTACATTTTAACAATTGATCTGGCTTGAGTGAGTTGGATGGCAATAGTTAATACGAATCCCTGGGTATCAAGGGAAAAAAGAGCAGTTAAAGTAGTTTGCATTGTCTAGTGGTTTCAGTGTGCCAAAGGGATATTTTTTGGGGTTAACGTGAAGCAGGTGATGTGTCCTGGCAGTGCACCTACTGTGTTTGCATCACTAAGAGATACTCAGGCCATAGCATTGACTAGAACCAGTATAACCCCCTTTCCTACAAATATGCATTGTGTGGCCATTTGTTGGGCACACCATTTTCATCTGCAGGTTCAGTCCTACTTGGCCATTCTACTTGCTAGTGTCAGCACTGGCTGGGAAGCACACTTGTAATAATCCCTCTTACTTTCAGTAATAAAATAAAATATAAAATCCCCCAGTCCAGCAATTTCAAGTTGGGCAGATTCTTCTAGTCAGAGTCGTATACTGAGCAATGAAATCAGGCAGCAGTAAAAACAACAACGTGCAATTCTCAGTGAAAGGAGTTCTTAAAAAGAGAGGCCTAGATATAAGATACTCATTTTGTCTTCTGTAATTGAATTGAGGCTTTAAGTACATGGGTAGGGAGGGATGAGTGAGGAAGCAATTGAAACCGAAGATCAAAGCTGTGCTCAAAGCATAGGCTTTTGAATAAGAACAGTGCCATTTTACACTTCTTAGAACCTATGTATGTTATAATAATAATAATTCTCCTTGATCACATAGGTAACATGATGTAGCATGGAAGACCTTATTTCTTTCAGTTTCTAAGAAGTTAGATGTTCTGATTAGCTGATACCTAGAAACACCAATCTGCTTCCAATGTCTAAATTTTCTTCTTTGTCGGCATGACACTTCCTTGCTATCTGATATGTTAATTTCAGTCAATTTTATGCAGTGATTATTATTATATCTGGTTCAGCTAAATTATCAGCTTCTACTGTCTTCTTACGTTTAGGGAGATCATAAAAGCTGATTTAAAAAGCCTGTTCTAAATCTTAAGTGTACTTGTAATATGGTATGTGTAACATAAAGCTATTAACATTAAACTGGCCATTAAGCAGGCTTAAAACACTAGTATGAAATGTAATTGTTCTCTGAAATGTGCAGTTGCAGTCTTTAGTTTAAAACATGAATTTATAGTGGATTAGCTAATTCACTCAGAGATGATCCCAAGTATACTATAAATCTACAGTGTTGAAGTTTGAATTACATTTAAGCAAAAGTGCCCACAGAAATATAAAAGCCTCAAAAGGAACATTGGTAGATTCCTCAGTGGGGAATAAAGTGGACTAAATGGAAACAGTACATTTTGTGTTCACTAGAATGTATGAGTGAAAGTGCATTGGACATATGCAGCTTATTTGAAGGTACCTATATCTAGAAGGAAAACTTTTTCTGCTGCTTTGAGTCGGTACAAAAGCATTCTTTCAGTACTTGGAAGCTTTGATTTTTTTAAATGTTCTTGTTTATCAGCTGTGATTACTTGGCCATGACAACTCATAGCGCATTAGTAGATCTTTATTTGTAATCAGATGCTTTGCTGCATTCTTCCTTACTTTATTACACTAGGTAGATAGCAGTACATATTGCTGTAGTTAGCAGATCAGTTTCCATTGTAACCTCCTGTGTAACCTCCTAAAACATTCATCTTTTAGATTGAATTTTTCCAAGTTTGGAAGCCAGATTTTGCTTGCCTTAATCTAGCAAGCATTCTTCTGCTTCTCCAGTGGCTAGCTGCTTGTTAGCATTTAATATGAAAATTGCGTGTGTGAGAGAAGCCCTTAGTTTCTCCTGTCATATTTATTACACTGATTTGGCTTCAAATATTGACAAATTTTATATTCAAAGCATAATACCGTTGAATGTCCAAAGACTTCCTATTGTAAATGTTTATCTTATAAACATAAGAAACAAGAAAATTAATTAATACATTTCCTACCGTTTTGGTGTTTGGTTTTTTTTTTATGGGAAATTAGGCAACAGTGTGATACATATATATATATACACACATTTATCTAAGAAGTGTTGTGGGGTAATTTGGATTCTCTTCTGTCTGTAAATTAGGAAGATTTTTCAAAAATATTATTATAAATCACTAGCACTTCACACTATTCCAAAGTTTTTTACAAATATCAACTAAAGTTTAAAATACATCATTAATATAGATCAGTTGGTGTTGTAACTATGTCTTATACTTGGGGAAACTGAGGTAGAAATGTTAAGTACTTTAAGCCAGGCCACTTGAGATTTAGAACGCACATCTCTTGTCCATGAGTCCTATGCTGAAATCATAGGATTACATCATTGCCATATTCCCTCACATAGGATCTGTCGATAGCTCATTGAAACCAGTAGGGAAAACATCCAGATTATGTCAGCTAGTTTCATGTCTGGGTTATGCTTAACATGTCAAGGTTTGAATCAGCCGCAGCCAGCTTGGATTCAGTGTGAAGCATAACTGTGGGCCTCTCTTGGTTGCTTTACGGGGAAACTATTGTTATCTAATGTAGATTTATTCTCCATATTTTATGATTTAATTCTGCAAAGACAAAGTCAGTTGGCTAAAGCGTACAAGTGAGACCACTGCTATAATAGGCTTTATAGCAATGTCATGGTAAGATGTTATGAACATGAATTACTCTTATGCAGGCCTGATGACTAAATCCTCTTTAAAATCTTATTCAGTCTTGCATGCTCAAATATGACGTTTTACCCTAGTCTAGACATGTCCTCTGTAAGCTCTTTTTAGTTTATATGAAGATTGCTTGATTTAAAACAAGTATGTTCATCTAATGCTGTCATGAATGATGGGGTTTACAGAGACAGAGGCTGACAGCTGCCTCTTTACAGAAAAGAGTAAGCAAAAGCAACGTAAACTTCTCCAGACCATTCTGCAGATGCCATGTCATCTGCTTTTTATGAGAAAGGTTGTGTGATTCAGAAAGTTAATTTACTGCAAGAGAGAAATTGCAGAAGGTCTTGCCTGCCTTTTCCACCACAAACTGGTTAAATTGTGGATTACTTTGAAACCTCTGGTTATCTGGCACTGAGATTATGCACTTATATTTGTTACAGTTCTAGCCAACAGTCTGGAAACTGGTCAATGGCAACTGCTAGCTTTCATGTGAAATTACTATGTGTATGTCAAAATATAAGAAACAGTTTAATTAAACCCCATTTATAAAGTTGACTCATTGGGAAATGTCCAGCAGTAACTTGTATGTATCAGGCCTTGTTTTCTTTCCTGAAAGTTTTTAACCTTTTGGAAGGTAATTTTCATCTCCTTGCCTTTTCCACTCTTCCCCCCACCCCCCCAGCTGGAGTCAATATTCTCCATTCAAAAGATGATTGCTTGTTTTCTCTAGTAGGCTTCTCAGGGTACAGTTACAATGTAGTAGCAATGAGGACATAAGAGTCTGTGCAGTACATTTGCTGTATACGCAGGGTGCCTTAGACCTACAATGCAATGACAGGGTATTTAACCAGAGAGTGCTCCATGTGTCCAGCACATTTCAGGTGTGTTACAATTACTAATGTGCAGAGCTCAGTTAAGCAAAAGCCAGCTGTCTAACAAGGACCCATGTGTCAGACAGCCCTGCTGGAGGTACTGATTCTGACCAAATAGCTTCTCTGTAGCTTGAAATGAGCCCTTCTGCCCCTCCCAGTCTGTTTTCAAATGCTCTTCACCAATTGTGAATAGCATACAGAACTAATATGGACAACTACGTGGTGTTCACTCCAGTCATTCCATGCTCCCTTCTGATTTCTTCTTTCAAGTAGCATCTTCCTCCAGGATAGGAAAGTAATTCATTGTTTAATGGTTTCATAGGTTACCCTACTTTGCAGTTGTTGGACTCAATGAGCTCTCAAGATGTCTTCCAAGACCAGTTACTCTACGTCTTTTTCTTTTTTTTTTTTTCCCCTGTAAAAATAGATAAACTGTATTTAACTAAAAACCCGTTACCTGCAGCTGCCAGTAACTGTCTAGTGAAGTGTGTAAGCGAAGTGTCGCCTAGTGGTGCTTTTCCAATGTGGTTTTCACAGGATCTTTTAGCGGTGAAGGTTGGTAAGCCAGAGACAGTATCTGTTTAATAGATGATTCTGCGCTTGAGGCATCTTGTTTGGTTTTGGACTCCTTCCTGTAAGCACTTGGCATATCCTCATCACAGACCTCTGTAGCAAACTATTTACCCAGAAATACTGTTTCTGAAAATACATCACTTTCCCCCTCCTCCCCCCAGGTAGTCTTTTTAAAATTTTTTACATTTTGACATGTTAGTAGTAGCGCTAACATGACCTTTCTGAATTTCTTACAGATAAGAGCAGAACAATCCCAAGGTGCATACTTCTTGCCTGAGTTTGCACTTTCTCCACAAGGGAGTTTTCTTGAGGATACCACGGGAGAACAATTCCTTACTTACCGTTATGATGACCAGGTCAGTATGCCATATGTGAAAATGGTTGTCATATTCATGTAACTCTGAGATGTAGATTACTGTGAACAAATTAAGAGACAAAGTGTTATATTTTGAAGACACATCAAATTTATAGCAAATTGGATGATAACAGTATACAAAATTAAAATTTAGGCACTTAATTGCAGAAATAATTGATCAAAACCACTTATGGGAAATGTTAGTAGGATGTAGTAGACATGAGAGCAACAGTGTTTTAGTGATATGTTAATAGATGTTTATAGTTATTTCTGTAAAATGTGTGGAATTGGAGATGGTTTGCCTTTTTGTGAATTGTCTGACCTACCCTAAATTGTGTTATTTCATGGATAAATCAGTATAAGGGAGATCTTGTATTTCCTAGCTTGTGAAGAGTCAGCACATTTTATTAGTTAATGAAGTTTTCAGAAGAGAAGGTTGAGTGAATTATAAAGAAGCAAATGCAAAGTGTAATAATGGATGAAGCAGAGTGTTTAGAAAGCAACAAATTATGTATTTTAAAGTTAAAGTTCTTTAATGCTTTCTCCAGACACAAGAAAACATTATGTTAAACATGGAATTTAGATACAAATGTAAAGAAAGCAACATGAAAGAAATGCTGTTAATCTTGGCAAAAGATCTAAAGCAAACCTAGGAAATGTGTGGCATGCTGTGGAAATTTACTCATAACACAATGTGTTCCAGAAGTCAGTTGAACATCACATCAAAACTGTCTGAATTGCATTCATAGACACTTAGAGTACATTTCTTAATGTAAGATGAGGGAATTTGTTAGGAAAGACTCCCTGAAAAAGTGAGAGAAGAGCCAAAGTTGCCCTGCAGTCACAAGGTATGGCTTGATCAAGGGAATGGCAGCTTTATTTTGAAAGATAGTCTCCTTGCAAAAGATACTTTGAGAAGAATAGTTTGCACAGCATTACTCTAAAGAGAGAACAGAACTGAGATGAGTTTATTAAAGCTTTAGATTGAATGTACTTTTAGGAAGGCAAAAGGAAGCAGAAAATAGAAAGCAGGCTAAGCTACTGTAAATTATTTGAATTTAGTTTAAGTTTGTTTACAATAATTCATGCTTTTTCTACCTTAGAATCTTGATTATCAATAGATAAGGTACTTAGATAAGATATCCTGTGGATCAAACACCTGGGAACGCAGTAACTTACAGGACAATAAAATGCAGCTGCAACTCCGCCTGTATTTAATGAGAGTAGTTGAAAAGCACTGTAAAGGTAATTAACTTTGATCAGCATAGTTTCCATTAAATGGGGCACATTTTAGAGAAGATGATAAATAAAGTACAAGAAGAGGGATGGTCTGAGGCTTTGAATAGACTATTTGGACTACATGGATAGCATAGCTGATTAAAATACAAAACAAAATGAATCCCCCTCAAATACCAGCATAGGTCTATACAGAAGCCAGTTCCAAGCTTAGTTCTGTCTGATGGAAAGTTTTCCATTAATTTAAGTGGGATCTGAATTGGATGTGGGATATGGTCAGCTTCTGTTTTTTCACAGATGTGATTCAGCTTTGAAGCTTGCTCTTCCCAGAGACTAGGTGAACAGTGAAAGTTTGAATTCTTGGAACTGAAAATGGTGCTAAAACATCAGAATGTTGAAAAATAAAAGCAACTGCATTAGGAATAATATATTTTGAAAGGGAATTTAGTCCTTAAGCATTATTTCTTAGAAAATATACATACACTGAATGCAGATAGCAACTGATCTATATCTCTAGGTTACCACCTTGCAAGTAAACCAGGTATTCTTTGGTGAATAGAAAGATTATTCTCCTAAACTTTCTAGGACATTAATCACAGGACTGTAGTAATGTGCAGTTATAATTTGCTTATTTTTTTGCTGAAATGTTCATAGAAAACTCAATTTTATCATGTGGTCAATCTGAGCCAGAAAGTTTGAATTTTTCTTCTTTTCTGTGTTTCTTTCTACTCTTTGATTTGATATGTACTCTATGAATGGAAGGAAGTCTTCAACCAGTGGGTGAAAATCCTTCACCAGTTAATTTTTTGAATTTTTGTAAGCTGACATGGACAAGTTTGCTATGTGTTATGTACCTTGATAGGCCAGTTTTAGTTACCTAGTGTGTCCAACATGGAAATGGAACCAGTGCAGGCAGGTTGCCACATAATAATAATAATAATAAAGCAGTAACATCTTCTTAGACAGCTTAATTCACCCCTTGTGAAGGGGTGCTGGCCTGTAGTAAATACATTCCTTCCGTTTCCCTTAACAGCAGAATTGTCTGATGGGTACAGAGTCTTGGTACTCCTGTAAATCCTAAGTTACAGTAATTTATTTGAAAACTGGAAAAGTGAAATAACCTGTGCACTTGACCCCAGCAAAACAAGAGATCAGTCTTATCTGATGTACTGTGAAGATCACACATATCTGTATCTGTGGAAGGGAGTAGGATAGATAAAAGGGATGAGAGGTTCCTAAGACTGCAGCATGGCGGGGTCACAACCTCTGTTTTGGCTAGCCAACAAGACGTCGACACTCGTGCAGGGAAAGTGATCCTTCCGTATCTTCCCAAGAGTGCCCTTCCCCTCTTGCGCTGTTTCTCATATCCAGGTCAATAAAATTTCCAGTTTGTTGGGATAGATGGATACTGTTTTTATATAGCAGCATCATCGTCTTCATGATCCAAGATTAGTTCCCTTACATCCTCCAAACACAGGAATGTTTCAAAGGGGTTTTCTTTGGCTGTTGTGTGTGATATTTTTCAAGCAGAGAGCCAGTTTAATCGGGATCGTTCATTCCTTTGTTGGTAAGTAATCTCAGTAAAATAGAACTAGCTGTTACTTAAATATTCAAAAATATTTGCTATCTAAAGAGAAGAGCTTACAGTTTGAAATGGAAGATGAGTAAATATTAATGGGAACACACTGTACTCTGTTCTAGCCCAGTAAAATTACATATGGATTCATGTTGTACATGCAAGATAGTACATTTTGTTCTGGTTTAATCTGGCAGGACTGTGCTCTCATTTTTGTACAGGATTGCACTAACCCCTTTGCATATGCAGTTGCTATGTGTGTACTTAAGAATTACATGCAGATGAAATTCTTTAGCTAGATGTTTTCAAAGTTCAGTGAATATATATATATATTTTTTACCCCTTCTATGACCATAGAAGAAAATACTTTATAAAACCTGATTAGATACTGACATCTTTATTCACTGAGGTGACATCTAGACAGAATGGTACATTATAGTTTTGACATAGTTACTGCTTTATCTTCAGGGGAAATAAAAAACAGTGATTCAAAGCAAATACTTCTGAGGGCTCCTGAAGAACAGAAATATAGAAAAGTTTACATTGAGCATTTTGTTACAGCCTCTGCATTGTTCAGCAAGCAGTGTCTTGCATCAGTGCATTGCGTACTGCATTTCTAACATTCTGTTGAGTCAATGTAATTTAAATCTAACTTAGTAGCAAATAGATTTTGATGCATAGCCAGACACTTCATTTGCCATTAGAAATTTGAGACTGAAAAAAATATTCTCTTCTCCTATCATTCTTGAATGAGCTTTAAAATAAATATATAAATAATAGCCCTTCGCCTGACTTTGAGATGTAAATTGAACCTTGCCATAAGGAAGTTTCCTAGTTTTCTTTCTGATTTCTTTTGGCTTTTCACCTTTTAATCTATTACAAGGAATTATTGTTTTTTTCCAGAATACTAGTAGTACTGGAAAGCTTTCGTGCAGAAATAAAATGTTCTTGTTTTCTGACACTTAAGGTATTGCTTCCAAGTATTAAAACCATTCCATATGACAGACCACCAACAAGGACGGCAGTGAAAACTTGGTTGGGCTGAATATGTTTGAAGTACCTTTCCACTTTGATTGGCTGGCTGAAAGAGACAGCTCTTGTGGGAGATTGCTTGGAGGGGGATGGGGAGAAACAAAGAGGTTATCTTCTTGTAAGTGAGAAAATGTTTGCTTGACCAGTTAGCTTTCTAGCTGACCTTGCTCCTTCTAAATTTTAGGATGTTTACCAGCTTAAACTCAACAAGAACACCCAGATTATTGAATTAGACATATGGCACTAAATAGTCCAATCTTGGCAAAGAAATGTAGTGTTTCTAAACAAATCTATTTAAATTAAAAAATGTAGTCAGGAAGAGTGGCAAATATGGGTATCTTGAAACCATCCAGGAAGCAATTAAAATAATGAAAATGTGCACTTTCAGGCCTGAGTGTTTAGTTATGTGAGGTAAGGTAGAAATGATGATTCTGTTTTCAACTAGATATGCAATTTGTAATACACAAGCTGAAGCTGTTAAAGTTCTTTTAGTAACTAGCCTTTCTTTACTAGAAAAGTCTGCTGTAAAGTGAATGTCAAAATTGGGAGAGTAAATATTGTCATATATACCTCCACAAAGTCAAATGCTTTTGACTTTTTTTCTGCTTTCTCAGGAGGAGAAGACACATGGTATTTAAAGTATTAATTAAAAAAAGGCAGCAGAATCCAGAATCTGGATGACTTCAATAATGAATGTAGAAATAAACTGATGGAACCTATTATTCCACTTCTTTATTTGTAGTCAACCAGCAATAAAGTTTGTTTGTTGTGTTTCATATCATATGAAGTAAGCCATTATGTGGACAGAAGTCGTCCTATGGATCCAGCTGGGCTGACAGCTATTTTTCCCCAAAGTTTCTCACACCTGCTTTCCCCCCTCCACCTGCTGATGATTACTGCCCTCGCTAGTCTGCCTCTGCAACTCTATGTGAGTCACAGCCTGGTTTTGACTATCAGCTGCTTGCTGGCTTCTGCTCCTAGTCTGAGCCTTTTTTGTTCCACTGACATCTAGTTTGCATGTAAATTACCAGTGAAGTGGAGCTAGAAAGTTTTGGGCTTCGAGATGAGTCATGGGGACTGGGACAAACTTATTCCAAGTTAACACATCAGTGAAGACAAGCTCTAATCCTGAGAAGGGAGTGAGATTTGTGCTCAGTGGTATGCTTGCTACCCAAATACATAAAGCTCCAGCACTCTCCTTTTGGGGAGACAGAAACTTGTACACCGTGAAGTGACATTTTTGTTGATGCTCTGAGGAAGGATTCAGAACTATTAAAAAGACTTAATGTCTTGAATCTAAATGTCTAGCTCTTCATTTAAAGATACTTTTTGAAATAAGAGTTGTTCTTAGGTGGTTTCCTACAATGCAAACCTTCCACCAACAGACAGTCCTGGTGGTTTCATTTATATATTCTGAGAGAGGGAGAGGTGATAGACTGATTTTGTGCAAGCACCAAGCACAACTGTTAATACTTGGCTCCCTGAATTTCAGCATTGCCTTGGAAATACTCCTTTTCAGCTGAGTAAGAGACTGACCTTGCAGTCCTTACTCAGCTAGTGTGCTGATAGTAGAGTAACACAAATTCCATTGGCTTGAATCCTGAGAGTAGTTCCATTCTCTTAGCCGGGACAAGTTGTGTAAGTAACAAATTATAAGGTCAGGCTTGTGATACTCCATAGTAACAGATGTTATTAAGGAGTTTTAAGTTCTCTCCAAAGGGTTTAGAGCCATGTGTTTGTAAGGCTCTGGGAAGTTAAAATGCATCACTTGTTTGGTTTTTTTTTCATAGAAATTTAGCTGAAGGTGATGTTAGGTGCTCCCTACTAGTTCCCTAATATTTTCAATTATTTTCCTTATTTTTTTGGATACTTTTTTTTGTTTGTTTCTTTACAGATTTAATTTGGACGTCTTTACTTTTAAGTATGAGTTTTTTAAAAAAGACTTGGATATGGAAATTATAATAATCTTTACATAATCAAGTGAAATGTGTTTCTGATTTGGAGTGGTGGTGGAGTTGGGGGAAGGAGGCAGAGATTAAGAGCAAATGAAAACCACTTAACAATTTCAGGCAAAGCTACTCTTACAGAGACTGGTACTGTGTATGTCAGGCATGATCCTATTCAAACAATACTTTTGTTAAGGCTAATTGTTTGTTGGAAGTGTGCGACTAGCATATGCACAAGTAATTATATCATTAGTGATATATTCTTGTGCATGATAGATTGCTTAGTGAACTGAAAACTATTTTAATATGCTTTTGTTTATTGGCAAACTGAACGGGGAACTGGCACGTAAAGCACCAGCTAAGCTCAGGGTTTTGTTGTTCAGAGAAGACAGTGGAAGTGCTGCATGCAATATATATATATATATATATATATTTTGTGCACTAAGAATTACAGCCTTCCTTGTTTTATTTTACTGCCAAGGGTCTCTGCATGTAAATCATACAGAAGCCAGTAGGTCTTCACCTCCTGCTGGATATGTGCCTTTACAGGGAATCCGTAATAATAAGATTTCTGCAGAAAACACACTTTATATCATTTCAGTTTGGATCGTATACATATTATGAGGCCGTACTCTCATTCCAAGAAATTCTGTGGTAAAACTCATTGGCCTACATTGTTACTCCTTCTGTGTCCTGGTAATATTGGCCGCAGCAGCAGGCAGAGGATTCCCAGGTAGCAGAAGCAGCCCCTCATTTGCAAGGTCTGAATGACTTCTTGAGGAAGAAAGAATGGACATAATCTTTCAGGTGTTTCTGTTATTCCTGCTCCCCTGGGTGCCAGACAGGTAACTGAGGCTGCCCTACTGGATAATAAAAGGCTGTATAGGGATGCAGAAAGCTTTGCTATATACTCCTGCTTGGAGTGCTGTTGCAAGCAGCTTGGACACAGTATGTCATGGAGACAGCTGATGGGTAGAAGAATATTCAGATTAGAGGAAATACCTATTTGCAGGGACTGAGTGAGTAATAATTAGGTGGATCTTTTTCACTAATGGACAATAGAAATTAATTCTTAAAACACATTACTTTCTCATACTTATTTTCTTCCTTTTTTTGTGGACATGTCTTTGAGGCCACAATTGCTTTGTATTCAGTTTGAGGTTGGTCTAGATTAAAACCATAAAAAAACAGCAACCCACTGTAGTATTAAAGTGCCTTGTTCTTACAGTGTCTTTGCCATGCTCATTTTTCATCATGGACTAAATTTTTTTAACTCATGTGCTATGTTTCATGTTCTGAGGTTTTCAATTTAGAGTTTTCCCAAATACATTTTTCAGTTCCTAGCAATAGGTTTAAGGTGTTCCCTCCCCTTCCCCCAGAGCAGACAGAAGGCTGCATACTTGTCTACTTGGGCAAACATTCTACTGTAAAGTCTTTAACTCAATTTTGCAACACTGAACTGGTAACAAGACACCTGATGAAATAAATGAACAATATACAGACTAGCCATGCACTGAACATTCTTTGCTGGAGACTAATGATTAAATTGTGAGAGATCAATACAATGTAATGTGAATTTACCACTGACCTCCTTGTGCCTTCAGTGCACCCCCAGCAGTTGGCACATGTACTTATCCAAGAATTTTGGTATTGATAAAGACTTAGCTTTAGACTTCTAAATTAAGACTGAAAGGTCTGGAGGTAGCAGAAATGATCCCATGCTTACAGAGCTCTGACGCACCACTCTTACCATCTATCAATAAGAGTTCATTGAGATACAGTAGAGAAGTGCTTCAATCAAAAAGATATATTTCAAGTACTGTAGGAAACACAATGCTTGGAACCGGAAAGCCATTCTTCAGATTATACATGGAAGAGAGGATGTTTTACGCTGATAAAGCCCAACAGAATTAATAAATTTGTTCATGCAATGCAAATAGATTTTAGAACTATGTCTCTTCGTTGGTCTCAGTCGATACCAGAGTAGCTTGTATTTAGTTTTGCAGTAGTATGGGTAAAGTTGCTTAGAGCTGCTTTTGTTAAGTTTTGCACAAACTAGAAGATAAAATTGTATTGATGATTTTTTCATGAGGGATCAATGGATGAATTGGAGGTTTTTTTTCTGTGCTGCTTCTGCCACATGTAACATTAAAAGACTCATGAGAGTTTATAGCAGCTTCTCTCTTCCTTAACTTGGAAAGTGTTAGTGCAAAAATAAAAGAAACTTCAATTTATCCTGCCTCTGAAGTAATGCTGGGTAAAATGCTTACTTAAGAACATGAATCTTTCCGTGTAAGGTGTTTCTGATATAATTCTGTTGTTTTGCAAGGCAGTGGGTAATTTAAACGGAATTTACATTGTCGAGCATGTGAATAACATCCTGGCGTCCTTGATAGTCATCCTTTCAGGCCTGTTCAGTGTGGAGAACAGATTTCTAGTACAGCTTGCATGTCATAATGACCTTTTTAGTGGAGATATACTTAAACCTAAATTTCTTCTAGTTTCTAGGCCACTAATGTAGAAGATGCAGTGAAAATCCTCTTAAAAATCTGCATATCTTGGCTTTGTTTCTGGAAACAGTTAAAACGATGCTTGATATCATTAGCACTTGCGTAATGAACCAGCCTTGGGACAGCTAAAGAACAATCTCTTTACCACTTCAAACAGTTATTTCACTTCACCCTCTTTCAAAACAACTGTCAGCAATGCCAGTAAGCCTAATTTATTTCTACTGACTATTAGACTTCAAAAGCAATTTGTGCACAAGGAAGAAAATTACATACATTAATTACCAAATTTTGGCAGTAACAGCAAAAATAGTAAATGTAGGTTCTTGAGAGGATCACTGCTGACAACCATATTTATTATTTTCAGAGCTTAGAAAGTGTTACAGGTTGTGATACTGTAAGATCTGAAGCATTTTAATACTCCTAATATGAAACTAATTGTACCAGGCTTCACAACACACATTAGTAATATGCTGTTGATACAATGACAAAATAAAGGGATTGTCTATTCTGCTTTCCAGCTTTCAACAACTGTCCTTTTTGATAACTAATTCAATAAAAGTGGGTTTGTGCAACATAGTCAAGTGATCTGGCTGCAGCATGACCTCGAAAGGCAGGAGCTCTTCTCTGGTGACTGGATGCTGAATCTTTATGCTGTTACATAAACAACTGTCTCAGTTTGCAAAGGGGAGTTATACCCTTGTTAGTTGGTTATGTTAAGAGATTGATAAGGTAATGATTGATGAAAAGGAGGAAGGTCAGACATCTCCAAAAAGAGGAAAATGCCTTTACTCACTGTTTTTGTTACAGAAAGCAGAACTGATTTGCAGGGCAGGTCATAGGATAGGCAAGAATGATTGACCTACAAGCCTAGGTATATTAATAACTTAAAGGTGAGGTAATCATAGGTAATCTTAATGTTTGAGAACAAGGATAGGTAGAAGAAATAATATCTTCAGAATCAGTTTTGCTTTAAAGTAAAAAAAATAGGAGTACATGAAGATTTTTGAGAGATAAAAATAGCTGTAATCCCTGATGATGCATCCTGGCAGAGTGTGTTTCAACTGTCAGGCTGCATGTGTAGCTTCAGAGCAGCACTGTTGCTGAGCCTAGGCTTGGAGTCTTATCAGTACTTGATTTAAGGGTGCAGGGGATGACTGTGATTTTCAAAAACAGAACTGGGACAGTGTGGAGTTTTTTGTTTNTTTTTTTTTTTTTTTTTTTGTTTTTTTTTTTTTTTTTTTTTTTTGTGGGTTTTTTTTTTGTTTGTTTTTTGTTTTTTTTTTTTTTTTAAAAAAAAAGCTATATGGGATTCATTAATAATTCTTTCATGCTAAGAAAGCTCAGTAATTTTATTTTTTTTCTTCTCCCTCTGTCTTATGGAAATTAGTGTTTTTTCTGATTCAGCCATAGTCTACAAATTATTGCTTATTTTATAATCCCTTTAAACCATTACTTTCAGGAAAACAAGGAAACCACTGAAGCTTTGGGTGCAGCTTCCAGCATCCAAGATGTCCTGTGAACATCAGTAGATATTTTTGCATCACTTAAACTGTTTACAGAAATAAATGCTTGCATGTAATTTGAGGCAATGGTTGAAGGTGCTCAATGCTTTGATTCTTTAGCGTAGTCTTTGGTAAAGAGTAATGTTCTACTTGAGCATTAGCCTTCAGTACCCTAATGTACTTGACATATTTTAGGTTCTGCTTTTTGTGAAGTGGTTGGCAAATAAAACATTGATTTCTCAGGATTGGCCCCCACTTTCCTGTAGGCAGGCAAGTGTTAAGCTGATTCTTGCTCTAGAAGCATCAGTCCGATCTGGAAATAATCTGGACTTTAATACTCTGAAACTATAAGACTGGACCTCTTACTACTACAGCCTGTGTAATTTAGCTTTATAAAAATATCTCACTGGTAGTAAAATTTTTGTTTGTGTTATGCCGTAAGATAAAGCAGTTTAGTACTTTAAAGTGTTTAGTAGTTTATAAGCCTTTCTTCAGTTAATGCCTTTATGTTGCATAAGAGAAAAAGGACTTCAAAAAAGGCACCAAACCTTTAGCTGATTTGCTGAAGCAGGCTAGAGTATTTGCACGAGTGAGACAAACTAGTAGTAATGTGCTGCTGTTTGATATAAGATGTTTTTTGTAGTTTTTAAAATAATTCTTGGGAGATGGTTGCAATTGTAAATACAAGATGATATATTCTCCTTTACCCGATTATTTAGGCTTTGATCCAAAAATCATAGTAATTTTAACAGACTTTGGATCAGACCTTCGTTTTTAAATGCAAAAAGAGATTTGCACTGATTAAAGGCGGATTGAATTCAGGTACCGCAGAAGAAATAACCCCAGTAGTTAGACTAAGGCATTACAGGAAAATGGGATAGGTGTGGCAAAGCACAAGCATCATTGCAGCCTCCGTATTCTGCAGAGACTAGTTCAATGTGGTGGTTGGTGGTTGTTTTTTTCTTTTTTTGAGATCTGATGTCAAAAGGACGTGTGAAGACTTGCTGTAGAGTAAAATTGGATCTGTTTTTAAAATATTTGATCTTTCATTAATTGTTGTACTCACATCACAAAATATTGACAAATGTGGTTTAGTCCTCCACTCTCATGATCTATTTTTGTTAAAAATATGAACATTTGCTTAAATGTGTAGCACATATGTCAATGATATTCCTTTGTTTGAATGTTTTGGGTTTATATAGTGTAAGTGTGAAGAAACAAGTTGTGCTCTTTCAGACAGCTTGTATAATGCCTCATAACATCAATGTTATGGCAAAATATCTCTTTTTGTTTTACCATTGTACCAAAAAAAAAAGACTTAAAATGCATCAGTTTTACTTAGAAGAAATGCAGTACATTGGCTTGATATCTTTTTTGATGTTACTAGTAGGTGATGTAAAATATGTTCAAAGATCAGACTATAGACCAGCATATTTTACCACCTTTGAGTGCTGGCTTTGGTAGTAGCAAGTTGCATTAAGGTAATATTGCATTCTAATGTATGAACCAGAATTATACCCTAGTTATCTTAGTTAAGTACTAGGGTTAAGTTTTAAACTTTCCATGCTCTTTTTTTTTATTCCATTCAAAAAAATATTTGGTTCTTTTTGCAGATATTTTTATACTTTGCAATGAACTTGCCAGTTAATGTTAGTTCTTCTCCTGCGCCTTCCATATTGAGGCTATAGGATAGTCTGTTTTTCTCATATTTTCAGCTGTGCATTCTAATGAATGTGAGGCAAAGAAAAGGATGGTGAAAATATTTCTTATGAATAGTCCTTTTTCCATGCAGTTAAGCTGCTTCCTTTTAATGAAGACTATTGCCCCAAACTTAATTTTAGTAAGGATGTCTTTAGAGTGTTAAAAGAGATTATCATATGTCTAAGATATAATTGTAATTGAAATGATCTCCTGTACTTTGCTATATCAGGGACCAAGGTCCTGCATACTGAAGGGAGGTTTTGCTGGCAGCACCATGAAGTCATTCTGAGAATTAGTTCTACATATGTTTGTTAATTTTTCGGTGAGTGCAGACAGAAAATTTGGAACGCTGTCTAGAGCAGATAGGATAGATGACCTCTTTTGCACAGACCTTGCAGTCTAGGGTCCAAACACTTACGCACATGCATAACTTAATTCTTGTGAGGACTCCCATCTACGTCAGTGAACTACCCACATAAGTAAAGATGCACATGTGCAAATGTGTTGGCAGGGTCGGGGCCTCATTTTCAACCCTGTTCTTTGAAATTCTGTGCTTAAACTCCTGAAAGACCCCAGAGAGAGAGCACCTCTTGGGAAGATCTGAACATCTCCTGTTCATATTGCAGTGAGTGGAGGTTGAAATCATTTGTGTAATACGATGGGGTCAACAGGTCTTTCTCCTTCGTAGCTCAGATGTGTACTGATTTAATAGCGCCCATTACTCCAACATTGCCATAAAGCGTACCATGAATTGCAATCAGTCGAGTTTACATTTTAAGCATTTACTTTTTCTTAAATGGGGGACGTGGAACCATTTTGCAGATTGACGACATCAGAAGATTTTCCAACTTAATGAAAAAATCCAAATGACCACGTGATATTTTCAAAGAACAGACTGATGAAGGCTGGCCTGTTGTTGGAAAAATAGTGTATGAATAAACTTTCCTGCATTATGATTTAATTTAAAATTAACTTATGGTTTGTTGACAACATTCATATTTCATAGAATAGGTGTAGGGTGCAAGTTTTCTGTATTTCCTACCATGAAGAAAAAACCCATTAACTCTGACATCTGTTTTTAGCACTTTCCTTCATATTTTTGGATGAATGCCTGGCAAAAGCTGGAAAGCGACTAAGAGATCAACCAAAGATGGCCTAAGGGCCTGTTCCCAGCTGGTACGACATCTGGAATGTTATATATAGTGGATAAATTCAGAGTTGTAGTTTAATAAGATTGGTATTCAAGCGTTCGGCCTACAGCAAAGGAAGGGACAGTGAAGCTGACAGCATGCGTGGTGCATAATATGTCAAGGTGTCTGAAATATAATTTACTGGGTTTTCACTTTCATTTTGGCAGATCCCTTATGCTTATATATAAACTTTCATCTAGTATTGTTTTGAAGCCTTACAAAATAAAGGGTGAAGTCATATTGGTATTATATCCAGAATCTTATCTTTTCACTAAGCTTAGAGTATGTCTGGGTTTCTTTCTTTTTTCTTAGGAAAAAAGTGCTAAAGACAGATTTTTATGAGCTGACTAGAAATACCGTAAGCTGCTACCTTTGCAAATTTCAACTGTATGCAGTCTTTTACAGTGAAGATTTTACAGAATCATAAACTATTCAGGAATCTGGACTTGTGCTGTATGGATCTATACTTGAAGATTTATGTCTCAGAAGGCCTGGTTGTTTTTTTTTTTCCTATTCAGGGTTTAGTTAATCTTCTGACTGTCTGTTCTCCAAAGTGTAATTAAATTTATTGCTAGACAAGCCCAATGAAGTTGCAGGCAGGGAGGGATCAGTGGAGAACCACCTGCTTACAATGGCTCTGAACATCATAATGCTGGGTCAAATATATTAGCTGAAGGTGATACCTGTTTGCAGTCCTGTAACTACACTGTTCAGATAGTATTCTTCTAAGTCCCTCTACCTTTGCATCGCTTTTTTGTGTTCCAGTATAAGGTGAGCATTGCATATATTTTGCACTGCAGCCCAAAAGAGGGTGGATAGTCCACGTGTCTTGTTCTGCAATAGGCAAATCAGTTTGCGTGACTGAGGCCAGACCACAGCGCAAGGCTGTGGCTGGGAGAGAGTTTGCTGAAGCATCTCTGTGTGGGCTGTACAGGGCTGTGCTCTTCGTCACGTGACCTATTTCTCTTTCACAGCACTGTGGTTTTCTTTCTTGCCAATCTGCATCTTTTCTGTAGGATAGTGGAGCAGGGGGGCAGTCTGAACGGCGCTTTTAATGTGAAAGTCACAAGACTGTGGCAAGGGAGTGTGAAGTGGAGGAGGGCGTAGTGTGTAAAATGTGGCAGGGCTGTAATTGATGGAGAGGGCTGTAATGTAAGGTTTTAACTCTTGCTTTTTTTGAAAAGGTCTCATTTGATGATTTCTCAGCACATTGTGGTTATTTCTATATTATTTATTGCTGTGCAAGATCTTGTAGCTGTAGACAAGGTACTTGAATATGATTTGGCAGGAGACCAACAGAGTCTAGGAGGAGATGGGCCTAGAGTGGGAGGAGAGATGACTTTTGCAGCTGCACTTTGGTAGCAGTTTAGATTTGAGGGTGGGAAGGCCAGATCTGAAATAACTGCAGCTGACAAAGAGAAAGCTGATTTGTGTGCAGGGCACTGTCACTAATTGCTGTTTAACTGGTGGGGATGTAAACACAATCTTATAAACTTGTGCATGTGGTGCAAGTATACATGTATGTAGTGCAAGTGAAGCTTACAAAACAAGAATAGTGTAGGGTGCTCATTCCATGATAATACTAATGCAATGAAAATATTTAATTGTTATATGTGGGAAAACAGAAAAAAAAAAAAAAAAGGGGTGTTTTCCTTGAAAATCCTCTGACTGTCTCCTTCCTACCCTTTCTTGTACTCAGCCAGACTTGCTCCATCTTTGATTTTGGGGATAGCCAGAAAAATCTCTATTGATATCTACTGCTTTATTCTGGTATGCAAAATAATACTAAGAAAATCTAATTCTAGGTGTTGCTTACAAAGTAACATAGTTTAAAAGAACAGGTATTCTTGTGAAAGGAAGTTATAATCTCCTATCACAGAATGTGAAGTGATTGCTTTGGCATTTTTCTTCTCCTTTTGGTATGATTCCAATTCTGTACCGTCATTGCAATGCTTTCTATCTAGCAGTGCTCTGAAGAGATCCGGAGTCTCAATGCATTGTTAGCCAACATGCTCACATTTTACTTTTCTGCATATAGGTTGGCTCTAGCATATTTACAGTTGACTCAAAATTCTTCCAACTGGATATCTTGAATATTACTTTGTCTTTAGAGTTGCTACCATTGTCTGTTTTGATCTTATCCCATCCATGATTCTTCTGCTCTCTGTGCAGATAGACTGTGTTGCATGCTTTCATGAGAAAATCCCCAAGCAGTCGGGTAGCCTAATGAGTCTTCCAAATCTCAAAGAGAGCAAGTTTTTTTTTCCTAGGATAACTCTCACTTTTTTCCAGACTATAAATAATGAATATTTAGAACAATGAATTGGTCACCTAAACTAAACATTATGTTAAGGTTTAACATGATGTTTGTGCCACAGCTTGGGAGATTTTTACTGTAGCATATTGCCCAGTCTCACCTTGCTATCTGCTAATTTAAACCTGGTATAATCTGATGAAAATAAGCAAACATAGTGGGATTGAAAAAGGGAGGAAGGGCTCTGACAGCTTTAAATCTAAGACTGCTCGCTGTTTTCATAAGCTTTTATGTGTTTGGGGTCTGATCCTGAGTGTAATGCAGACCAAACTTGTTATGCCCCTGTTATCTGTGCAGTAAGAGATTATGTGAATTAAGTTAAACCATATGGAGTGGATATTAGTTTACATAAATAGTGTAGCTTTACTTGGAGGAATACTTTAAGACAGAAAATGAAGGATGTGCTTGGTTCTGAGTTGGAATTAAATAATAATGTTAAAACAGCTGTACACTTTCTAGAAGAAACCTATGGTTATTGTCAACAATATTAAAGACCATTTTGTATAAGATGTTATAACCTATTATACTTTGGGTATGAAATATTAGTTCCGGGAACAGAAGGACTTACTCCTTCATATACAACTCCCTGTGTAGCTTCTTTGGTAAATGAGTTTCAATCCCACAGGAGTATATTATGTCTATACTTAAACAGTTTGTCCCTGTGGTGACAGAAAGTGTTTATGTATGCCCTTTTGTATTCATCTGGCACACTTATGTAGATGCTGTTGTTCTGAAGTGAAAATGCTATCTTGTTTATTAAGGAAGAAGTGATTAAATGAAACAACGCTGCTAGCAATCATGTAAATCATGCTGTAATTGGAATTTTACGAGATTATAATATGTACTTTTGTCTTCAGGAGTAAATTATTACTTATAATTAAAGAAGGCAGCAAAATTTATAGAGCTTCAATGCAGTCACATTGGGGGCGGATCTGATAACAATTTCATATAGAACTTTGAAAAAACTGCACATGAAATCATAGCTCTAATAACAGGAATTTTTAACAAGTCTATCAAAACAAGGGTGGTACCAAGTGGCTAGGGAATAGCTAATGTAGTACTGAAATATATAGAAGGGAAAGAGCCAGGAAACTGTGTGTGCCTGTCTGATCTTAAGTGTCTAAGGCCTTGGAATGCTTTTTGAGGAAGGAATAATTAATAACATAGAGGCAAATGGAAAACTGAATAAAATGGATTTATCTGCAAGATCAAACCTATCCTAACTCATACCTTTCTTTGATCAGTTTTTTTTCCAGAAATGAGGGGAATACGGAGATATCATTTATCTGGACTTGGCTAGAACCATTAGATGTAGAGCGGTGCTGGAAATTAACTTAGAGGAGATGCTGTCTGGTGTGTAAGTGGGAAATGAATAAGGAATGGGAGAGTATGATAATAACTGACTTTGCTGAAAGAGGACTACTAGCTTAAGGAAAGGTCACACAAGAGTCACTCAGAGTAGAGCTGCTTAGTATTTCATTAATCATTGGAAGAAAAGATTAAGATTGGGCTCATTACACTTCATGATAAGATAAAATTGGGAGGAACTGTCAACACAGACGAGGATGAGAACAAGACAGTAATAACTGGATGACCTTGAAGATCGGAGTAATAAAAAAAAGTGCGCTGACATGCACATAGAGACCACCAGCAAAAATTTCTTCTTGAAGTTCATAAATGGAAACCAGGCAATGCAGAACTCAGTTCTGACTTACTAGTACTGCTAAGGTCTAATAAGGAAAATAGATTCACTAATAAAACAAGGAAAGTTTATCAATGTGATTAGGGAATGTACGGCTTATTTTAGAAGAGATTTCTTTTATACTGACTGAAGAAAGGGCGCTGATGACATATGATTGCTGCCTGTCACTGCATGAGGCTACAAAAGAAGTAGGCACGCCAGTAAGTGTATTGGTCTTCAGTTAATCTTACTATGGAAATTAGAGGGAAGGTGTCCAGCCATTTAGTGAGTGGGATTCTGAAATAGCTGCCCAAGAGGAATATTGAGAGGAGGAACAAACTGATATGTTCCATTATGATACACAGTCATTTATAGAAAGGTGGTGCTGCCCTAAGTCTGTATTTGGAGCCTCAGGAGCTCCACTCTGGAACTGCATTTTTGGAGTACCAGTTGTAGGGAAATACATTTCCTGCAGGTCATGCATGCATATTTGAATTCTTTAATGCATTGGCAGAGAGAAGTGGTATCTCTTCAGTGTTCACCTAGTTTGTGCATATTTTGTGTGCTTTAACAAATATTTAATAACTATTATATAAATTAATAGTAGATTCAGGAACATTCCTAGGCTATATTATTTGGTGAAATATTTGTACATTGGTCATTCAGACTTGTTGCAATAATTTTTCTTAACAACCTTTATAGTTATTAACCTCTTTGTTTAAAATAAAATTCCTTCCATTAAGCCAACATTTCATACATGACATGCAGAGATGAAGAAAATCTCCAGCCGGGTTTTGCCAATAAGCAGTAATGCATATGCATCCAGATACTATTCAAGTTGGTTTGGCAACAGTGCTGTAACTTTATAGGTTTATATGCTTACACTAGGATGATTCCTGCTGGTTTAAGTATTGTCTAGAGAGTATATTTTCTTAAATGAAAATTGCTTGAAACCATTCACTTTTTGTGTGACAAGTGAAGGTATCAGTTACTTGTCTTATTGCCTGTGTGGAATAGGAAATGTTAATGAAACTCAACTTCTGAACCTCCTGATTGGTAAATTCTTGGCCACCATGTTGAAAGATCATTGTTACAGATCAAGCAAATGTTCTGGTTTATTCTTTAAAGCTCAAACATGAGACGCAAAAATAGGTGAGCAATCAAAAGAGTAAAGTATGTGAGAATATGTATAATGTATTAAAATTTAATCCCAGTTGTCGTTAAGCGTGATATCATGGCAGATTTATCTGCCCCCTCCTTTTGTTCTGTTTCTGGGTTTTTTTTGGTTGGTTGTTTTTTTGTTTTGTTTTGTTGTGCTTTGTTTTGCCTGGCCTTGTGTTTTCTGCTTGAAGATCTAGTCCAAAACTACTGAAAGCAAAAGCACTGGGGTTTCATTGTGGAAATTCTTCTCCAGACCTCAGTGAGTCTCATTTTAAATCATGAATCGGTTTTCTTTTTCTGTACATAAAGTTGTGATATTTTATAGCTCACATGTTGCAAACTACAAAATGATTACAGGATTGTGTCCTTAGGATTCTAGAAAGCAGGACATTTCATCTAGATCCATTTTAACTCAATTCTGCATCTGATTCATGCTGTGGAAGAGTCAGGCACTGCTGATTTCCAGTGCTATTAGATGCTATATTTTGCACATTCTATTTTTTGAAGGGTCTGACTGGAATGTCTGTATCGGTTATAAGCTGTGTACTTTAAATACTCTACTGTCATGTTTTGTATGTTTGAATTTCTTGTTTCCCTTAAGCCTAGGGTTTTTATCCAGAGTCTCCAGACTTGTTTTTGTCTCTTTAATGGCAGTTAAGCACCAGGCTTCAGGTGCGAGGATGACAGCTAATAGCTGGGAGGCATTAAAGCTTAACTATCAGCTGTACCCGAGTGGGGAGAGTAATTAAAACTGCTCAAATACTTTCAATGAAAGAGACTCACTGGAGCATGGAAAATGGGTTTGTCTTATATCAAAACGTTTTCTATTCTTTGGAGACAAATTTTGAACAGATTTTCTGAGGTGGAAGAGATCATTCATGTCGCTGTGCCAGTGAAATAGTGTTAGTCATTTGTGCAGAATTACTAGACAGGTATGTCCTGTGCCTGAGTCATTACTTCTACTCTACCCAGCAGTATTTTGGCCTTATCGTAGATAAGATAAAAGGTAATGCAGAAGCATGACAAGAGCCTTCTGTTTATATTAGAGATACTGTCAGTCATTTGCCTTCATATAACTCTGACCAGTTATGGGGAGTTTCGAATTCCTGCCAAGTGGAGAATCATATGAAAATAAACAATTTTTAAAACTCTTAATGGTTTAATATATCCTTTAGCTGTAAAAATAACATCTGCATTTTTTTACTGTAAATAAATTTGTTGTTGTTTGTTAACTGACTCAAACTTACTCGCATGTGCAACATTCACCCTTCCACATGATAAAGAAATGATCCACTTGACAAAAGTTGCAGAGCTCCTCTGCGCAACCCCAAAAATCTTCATTTTGTAGATAAGTACGTTCTGGGTTTTGGAATATTTTGTGTTTGTTAACATTTGAGCAGAAATCTCCGTTAAGGCTGAATTGAAATAAGAGTTTGTCAGTCATAAAATGGATGGCTTAAAAATTGGTGAGCTCTTATGACAACCTTTTATCTGTGGCCTGAACAAGGAATACGTTTGAGACATCCTCTGTGTGTTCTCAGATGATGCCCAGGACTCTCGTAGATGGTAGCTCTGAATAGACAGGGCAGTTAGCTGGGTGCCTTCTTTGCTATTTGGGTGTGGGTGACTTTTCTGACATTCAGTGTCTAACTGCTTAGCTCTTTTTTAGTCTGGTCTCTTTCTTAGGAAGACCTAGTGAAAAAGGCATGTCCGTGCCTGTGTCTCAGTTGTCACCTAATAATTATTCTTTTTATTGCTGATTTCATCCAAATTTGGCAGCAGTGTGACAGATCCCAAGATGTTAAGTTACTGGGTGGTTTGTACAAATAGGCATTTATATGGAATGGAGCAGTGCTACAAATGGCCTTTGCTAGAGTGAAAGACTGAGGCATGAGTAGAGCCTGTATTAGACATCAGAGAAACCATGTGAGCTCTTAGCCTTGTTGTAGAGAACCTAACTTATTTACTTCAGAGACCTGTGTAAAGTATTTGTGAAAGTGTACCAGCTTCTGTTTGGCTGTATAATGTATGAAATGCGAATGCTTCCCTGAGCTGGTAATGAATGCAGTGCCATGCAGACCGAATCACAGTATTTCTCACTTCTTTTGTTTATTTTACTGTGGAAATATATGTTGTTGAGGTCCATGGAAAGCTTAATGGCTTCACAGGGCTGAGGAATTTGCCCCATCGTTGCACAAGAAAGCACCAGTGCAATCTCACCCATACGGCTCACCTCACAGCATCAAAAGCCAAGATTTTGAGATAGATATAAATATAATTAAAGGCAAGTAGATCAGTATCTATAGCTCTTAGATATTGGGATGTGTGTTCACTATGTATATATTCATTATGCTTCTTTCAGGAAACAATGTATTCATGTGGCTAAAGTACAGAAGTAGCCATAAATTTTTGGAGTTATTCTCACATTTCAGGTTTTGTCCCAAGTTTTCCTGCAGACATATCAGACTCAGGTGTTGAATGGGAGACTTTGCAACCGGATGTTCCTTGTGCTCCCCTGCAGCTGGAGCTTGTTCTCTGCTACTGTGGGTCTGTGGCCTTCCATCAGAGAGACTCCAGCTGCTTTTTTTTTTGCTTTTACTTCTTTGCTTTTGCTTTTACTTGATTACTGGGATACCTGATCAGGGGAAGGGCCAAAGCAAGGTATCTGCTGCTGTTGTTTTGTTTCTGAGTGGGGAGCTGCTAAAAGACCTTTCACTTCCTAGCTCAGTACTGCAGCCTTGGCATATCGTGTGGTCCAAGACAGCTTTTCTCATGTCACATTCCTGATGTGCCAGAAGTTTCTCCTCATGTATTCAGCATGACCCATCTCATACATTGAAGTACAATAACTTTGAAGATTGAATCCATGTCACATGAAAAGTGCTAAGCCTTCCAAATTTAAACCCAGACAACTGTAAACTATACTTTGCCTGCTTTAGCCTTGCAGGACTTCAGGGTAGGAAAGATTTCTTAATCCCCATCTCCTCTGTGTAATTAGATAGTGCTTTTGTAAAATGCTCTAAGATCCTGAGCTGGGTGATGCTACTCAAAGTTAACTGTTCTCTTACATTATTACAGAACATTTAAACAGTTCTAGAGATGTATGCCCTACTAAACAAAAATACAGACACTGAAAGTGATCTCTGCATATTTGTTATTTTTACATTGTTTTAAGATTTTTCGATGGGCTATGTAATGAGACTAAAAACTTCAATGTATATTGCTTATTATAAACCTGGAAGTGTTGTGGTTTCTAAATGTCAGAGTACTGAACTTGGGAGGTCTTTTCTGATACTGATATTTTAATAGCTTCATATGTATTTTGGTTGCAATTTTTAATGGAATTGTATCAGATTGGAACTAGATGTCAGCTAGAAACAGATGCAGCATTTAACACACCCAGCCAGGGTATGGTCTCATAAATGAGGAGTACAGGTATCCTTGAAAGGAGTTGATATCAATCTTCTTGGATACTAAGTTCATTTCAGGCTTGTGTTAGGAGTCCTTGTTGGAAGACTGGTGGCATCATATATGTCCATGTGTGTGTATTTTTAGGGATTTGGAACTGTCTCAATGTGGGGTTTTGTACTGCTTTCTAAAAAGAACTTTTTAAAGGTAGATCTAGAAATGCTATCAACTGACCAGTCTGCAGGTAGCTTTCTAGAAGGTCCTTCCTCTATGATATTGCAAGGTTATCAGTTCATGACAGTGGGGCTGTCTTTTTTTGCTGCTAAGTTTTCATAATAGCAAGCCTTTATTATATAGATGGGATTATTGGACAACCCTTTGATCTTGTTTTTAATGCAGTGTAACAAGAAGAGTGTGTATATTTGTTCAGGATGTAATTTTTAAATAAAGTATTTCTCATCTCTAATATTTTTTTAAGAGCACTATCATTTGAAGATGGTTTGCCTCATTTGAAAATGAGATTTAATCAATTAACTTCAAGGCAATAATTGTTAATATATTTATTCAAAACCACTCACTAATGGGCTTCAGTTTGATTTATAAACCAGTTCTCTGTTATCATGCAAACTTTAATAGATAGCTTTTGTTCATGGAGAACCAAGGGAGTAAAGTCAGTTTTGACTGAGACAACACTACTGAAATAACAGAATGAGCAAGTTATGACTGAAAAGAACCTTAAACATAAGTGTTGTGTTTGTGCCAGGGCTAATGTTTGAAATTACGAAAGAATTTAGATAAGCAATATGATGCAATGCCTTCAGAATTTAGAAGAAAATAATTTTCTTCTTTGAAGCAAAGGAATCTGAATCATTGGTTTCAGTAAGTAAACAAGAACATAAAAAGTTTGCAATGAAAGATTAGTGTATGTAATGTGAATGTTTTAAATGTACACTCAGGGAAATATTCAGTATACATGGACTGAGCACAGTTAAGGAAGTTTGCAGCCTTTAGAGTTTCTGGATATGCAGGTGATTGTTGTGTCCACTTCTCACTTGACAATGATATTGTAATAGTTTTAATGAGTAAACTTCCCTTCTCTAACTAAAATCCACTCAATTTGGCTTTTGTTCAGTAGAAGGGATCTTGAAGACTAAATGGAAACACTGGTTAATGCAGAGTGTGTCTACGAAGTCACCCACACTGCAGTGAACTGTGCACAAAAGGTTACACAGGCTGACAGTTTGCTTTCTGGCATTTATCACATATTCAGAGCACAGGTTTGTAGAGGGTGCTTGCAGTAGGCATCACATCTAATCCTGCAGTTGAGATCAACTGAAATACTGCTGTGGATTGTCCTTCATTCTGTAGGTTGAAGACGTGGAGGTTTCAGAGTAGGATTCTCAACTGCTTTTTCTTTGCTTTAAATGGTGGTTTGATCCTTGTGCCTAAATCTGTGTAAGTGGCTTGAGTAGTTTTCACTGTGTGATACTATCAGTTACACATATAATTTGCATATTTATATGGAAGATACAGGAGGCATTGCACCAATAAAGGTATCAAGACCACACAAATAACATCTAAGAGAGTAGCTATTTTTCAGACTTCATAGGGAAGAATTTAATGCTGATGTCCATGGTAATAACCTTTGGAAAATCTGCCTGTGGTTGATTATTTATTTTCAGTGCTATATGAAGTAATTTTATATTGTTGTGGTCATAAAATTGATCCTTGTTTTTCCAGAGGCAGCAACATATTTCTGCAAATATTTAATTCAGTCATAGCTCCCCTGTAGAGCACAGGTTGTTACCAAAGAGTTTGGAGTGAAAGGAAGGAGGCATGCATCGCACAGTGAAGACTGGGAACTCTCCTATCTGACTACTCAGATTGTACACAGTTACCCTCGCTTGCTTTGAGAAGAGGTTGAGTTCTTGCTCCTTGCAAATGGAATGTGTTTATCTACATTTCTATTTAAGTAGGTGCTGAAATAAAGATTAACACAAGCAGGGTGGAAATGCACTATACACGGTACCTCTTCCTCTAGGACAGGAATAGTGCTACAGCAATATGACGAGGTACCTAGTACTGGAGTTTTCAGACTTATAGGCCAGATACTGCTGCGCTTGATAAAGGAAAAAAAAATCTGTTGAAGTCAGTAGGCTCTCATGTGAAGGATCAAAGGATACAGACCTGTATTTTCTGAGTCAGCAGGGTGAGCTGGTTTTCCTGCAATACAGCATGAGAAGAAAAAAAGGGCAGAAGTGTTTTTCTTCTAAAATCTATTGACTATCGAATTTGGAGAACTGTAATGCCAGTACAGCTATAAAAGTACACTGAGGGAAATTAATCGAGATGTATTCTTCAAAAAATTAGTAGGATTTGTGGTACCTTTCAAAGGGACAAGAGAACAGACTGACAGGAAAAATTCCAAAACATGTACTGCACCTAATTGCTGAAAAATGTAAGGTACTTTTTAGTGTATGGGATGACTTATACAGTGATAGATATTTGTTTGGTTTTTTTTTATTTCAGTCACTGGTTCAAAGCAAATAGAGATTATTGTCATTCCCTGAAAGAATTGGAAGAGAATCACATAGTGATTTCTATCACCTTAGATACTGAAAAAGAAGAAAATCAATACTACATACTTTGTGATCATACACTTTGTAGAGTCCTAAGTTAAAACCTATATATATATATAAATTTTGCTATGTGAAATTTGAATTTGCCAGCATTCTTTAGGGCCCTTTGCTCTTTTTATGGTTGGTGGGTTTTTTGTTTGTTTGTTTTTGTTTGTTTTTCCTTTGTTTTGTTTTGTTTTGTTTTTCTTTATGATGGAGGGTGGGGTAACATAATTGACTTCAGTTCATGGCACTGAAATTTTCTCATATCTTTCCCTTTGGAGAAGAGTTTATACTTAGTCTGTGTTTTACAGACATATAAAAATGTATTAAGACTTTTGGCTCACTTCACAGAGCATGTACACTAATAGGCACACCCTTATTCTAACAGATATCTGTAACAGATACCTATAACATGAGCTGCTTTTTCCTACTAGACAGGAGTATGATAGACTAGTACAGCCACAATACATACATGTAACAACAGAACACAGAGAAGCCAAAAGAGCTTCTTACGTCAGGTGATTCTGTATGTATGGAAAATTCCGAAGTATCTTGACTGCAGGAAGAAAGGGTGCTTTACTGGTATTCTCTCCTGGTTTATTGGAGTATCTGTGTTGGGAGGCCTGGCACTGGGCAGGGCTGAATGCCTCCTCTAGATTCAGAGATGAAATGTGCTCTTGTTTCATTCCTGCTGTATTTTTATATATGACGTTATGTGGCTTCATAGGACAAAACAAAGCTGGAACCATAACTAAAAACCAGATCTTTTAAAACTTTTGTTCATGATGTAATAACACCATTTTTGAGAAAAAAATTAAAAATAAAACTACCCTAAAGTGCCTTTTCTGATGTGTAAGTGGTGGAGTAATGAGAGTGAAGGATTTAAAAAGTAATTTATCATTAAATAATTGTTATTCCCATGTTACATTTTTCACTAAGATTAGGAAGCCATGGCATTCTTTATGCTTAATGGCACAAACAATTATAGTACTGACTTGGCACTGTTTTGCTGCTTTGGCTGGCTCTGATGCTGCTGGCTTTGAAATTGGCTGCAAAGCAGCCTGTGGGACCCATGTATAATCGGTCGTCTATTGGCGCATGGTTCTGGATAGCATTTTTCCTTTGACTCATCTCTGATTGCAGGGAATTTGCTATTGGCTGTGGCATGTTTAAGAATATGGCTATATGTGAGTTCCTTATGAGCTATATGCAAAGTCCCTTTTATGGTAAAAGAAAATTGTTTCACATATCACATGAAAATATTCACCATCCCTATTTATTGTTTCGTTGCTCCTTGGCTTTTTTTCTGAATTTAATATTATAAACCCATTCTAGTGTTCCAAGTCCAAAATCTGTGTGACTGAGTTTTGCCAAATGGGGCTTATATTATGCTTAGATATTATGCTGCAGAAATTAAGGTTGAACCAAACAGAACATCCTTGTAGTACTCTTCTGTGGCTGAGATGACATCAGCCCCTGTGTTTCTTGAGGAATCTAGTAAGAGCTGAAGCAAGGAAATAAGAGGAGACAGGCCAGAACGTCAATATTGTAGAGCCTGCCTTTCTAATGTATTTATGGTTCCCTTTAGGCTGATACATTTGGGGAATGGCAAATTGGTCAATTTTGGTGATCACATACTGACTTGACAATGGAGATAGTTGCTGATGGAGTGTTAGAGCAGCTCAGTGTTCCCATTTAACCGTCTTGGAATATTAGTGCTGCTCCCTGAATAGGGAATGACTTTGTAAACCTCTGCTAGACCAGCATTTATACCCTTGAGCTATCTGTACATGAATACAAGCCATATCACATTCTTGCTTACTTGTCAGACCCATGCAAAGAGTAGTATAAATATTAATACTCAAAGCATAGTGAAACTACTATTTATTTCTGTGCTGGAGGTATGTAGGGCTTACCTCTAAGATGTAGGGCTGCAATCCAGGAATACTGCGCGCAGTCTTGGAGGTCAGCACTTACATTGTGTATTTTCTGAGGGAAAGCTCTAAAATTCTACTCAGAATTGAAAAAATAAATCAAAGGACAGATGCCAGTAGAGGCACATCATCAGTCTGTGAAGTCAGCAATTGTAGTATCTTTGCAGCTGTAATTTTGTTACTTTGACTCCTCTGTCTTAATATCTTCTGTCTTTAACATTTGAAAAGCTGTCTGACGCCAGTGGAGAAATGTCACCTGTGCACACCTATTGATGTACCAGGATAAAAAGCTCCTCTTCTGTGTCTGTGTAGGTCAACTTCTGTCAAATTTTTAAAACTTTTTAAGAGCTATTAATATGGTGGAAAAGATGGCTTTTTAGTTGTACTCTCTAACTTAACAGCTTCTCCAAATATACACTTGCTTTTCCCTTCTCAAACTTTTGCATTGAAGCTCTGCTTACAAAGAAGGCTGGTCCAGGGACTTGTGTTCTGTTTTCTCTTGCTGCCTGTCTTCCACTGTATTTTAAAATAATTTTCACCAGTTACAAGTGTTGATTTCTAACAACTCAATTTTTAATGATTTTTCTGTCAATATATTGTATCATTTTTTGAAATTTGTACAGATTTTTTGGTGAATGCTTATCTCAGATTGAATTAAAACCTATTGACCTAAAACCTTTCAAACTTGAAGGGCTACATACTATTAATTGTATTTCAAGTTAATAATAGTATATATTATGTTACTTGGAATAACCCAGTTAGTGTTACAGAGTGAAAGTGGTTGAATTAATGATATATTATAGTGTGCTTAGGGAACCACATAATTACTGAGGAGGAACTGTGAGGTCTGCTGTATCCAAAACTGCTTAGGCTCTTTTCACAGATGTAGCTATACTGAGCCATAATGATTCCAAAGAAGCAGTTATTGCAGAATGGAAAGATAACCCTTGGAGATTATTTGTGTAGATACAGGTCTGACATTGATGTGGACTGCACTGTTCTAAAACCTGAAAGTTGTAACATGCACCAGTGTTTAAACCATCCATATATTAAACAGCTCGTTGTATCCTTTTTCTCCCAGCTGCAAGATGAGCCAAGAAAACTTGCACTAAAGAAATGATCCAACTCATTTAAACTGGTGGAGGAAGGAACTACTGTGAAGTAATAATTTGGCCTTGGTCTGCTTTACAGTAGTACCTCCTGGAATGACCTGCTGTCAGGTTGTGCTGGAGCTAGAGCTACTAATGGACACATGATAAGTACCTAATTATAATTTAATGACAGTGACAAAAGAACCAGTGCTTCTAACGCATGCTTATTATTTTAACTCTCAAAATGCCTTCTGGTATATTTACTGTTTCTGATGCTGTCACACTGCCCATTACAGCAGTGGCTGTTTAATGATCTGAGCAGAAATCATTCCGCTGACTTGGTGCCAGAGGAGACCCTGTTCAACATGGCTGTCTTCACCTCTCTGATGTGGTGGGGCTATTGTAATTTCATCTCAATCAGGGCTGTTTAAGAGTTGAATAAGTTCAGTAACTTCTTAAAAATGAAGCACAGGAAACCTTTATTGTTGCTTTTGAGTCTAGAGATCATATTTCAGGTTTCTCTTCTAAAACTAGGATGTCTGAAAACCCGTCGCAGTTACTTTCATATTAGTAAATGATGGTATTTTCAAAAGGCCACAAAATACTGAGGATACAGGAGGGTGGAAGCCCTAGTTCAAATAAAATTTATTCCCAAGTAGAGTGTCTCTTTCTGCTATCTGCTCGTAGCTGACCCCAAGCCAGGATGCAGACGGCACCTTGAGCAGAAGAGTTGTGCATCTGCAAATGCCTCCCGTAATCCACTGGTAGCTGCTGAAACAGCTGGAATAAAAGCTGCACCATTACTGTGCTTAGGAAACCCTTGCTCCTGCTAGTGACCCCCATATTGCTTTTAGTGTAAAACTGAGCCTATATTTCTGGTTTTCCTTTCATCTGTACTGTTTTCATCTTCTATCCATGAAATGGTCTATAGCTGAAACTGTATTTCTGTCTGGAATGCTGTTTAATTAGAATGAATGATCTTGTGTGTATGTGAAGGTTATTTTTCTTTAATAAATCTTTTCTCCATGCATGTATTCTTTGACAAAACTAATTAGGAATGACAAACATGTAATTCAATAGGTTAGAGGGAAAAAATTTGTAATACCTCTTGTACGGCTTTCCATACCCAAATTGTGGACACTGTGGGTTCTTTGTTTGCTGTCACCTTCACCTTTAAATCTACCAAATTTAGCTCAGCATTCTTGTGCCTTTGTAATTTGTGCTGTTGGCCATCTCAAGGTTCTCATTTAAATTACATTTTGATCACACAGATTCTTTTTTATTCTAAAAGAATCCTTATAAAAGTTCAGTTTAATTGACTCTACAATAAATGAGTTATAAAAACTGTAACTGAGAAAAGATAATGTAAATTTTCACCAAAGTGTGCATTTAAAAGAAGAATGGAATGTTTTTTTCCTCTTGCTATTTAATTAAAAGTTAAGAATCAGATATGTGAACAGAGAAAAAAAATGGAAGATGCTTCATAGAGTTAAAATGAAATATTGTCTACTCTGGTTTATTTATTTATTTACGTTTATTTCTGGTTTTTTATTGCAAGTTATGTAATCTTCCCCATCAGGTTTTTCAGTCATGTCTGTCAGAAGTGACACATCACGCTTTTTTATTTATTTTTTTTTTTAAGGAACACATTTCTTTTTAGGAAACGAATCATTATGTCATTGGAGTCAATGATGAAACTTGTAGGAACTTTCTGGTATAGGTTTAGGCTTTAGGTAGTCTTAATCCAGTGACACCATCATTTTCCTGGGCCCTTCATTATTCTTGCAAGCTTTATCACTCGGTGCCTTGCTCTGGTGTACTTTGACCCAGGCACTTCTCTGTCTCTTCTGTAGACACTGAAGTGCTGTGCTTCTGTACTTTTTGTCAACATGTGCATTCTTCTCCATCCCCTCATCCCTTGCCATGGAAGACAGTTCAGCATTTTATATAGTACTACTGATTTTCATTCTGTTCCTACATATCAGCTATAATGAATGATGAGAATGATACTGGAGTTGTTACTGTTGATCCACTATTTCTAACAGAAAGATCCTGTATAGTGGTAGATGAGCAGGTAGAGCCCAGTGTTGTGAAAGAGATGCTCTCTCTGATAGGAAAATAGCATTAGGCCAAAAGAGTTCCTGTGTCCTTGTGCCAAGACTTGTATTCTTCCCTCCCCTTGAGTTTCTTCAAGGCTTTTTTTATTCTGCCAAGTGCACCTTTCTACATTCATCTGGAAGTGCAGTTCGTACAATGTGAGTGAGATAACTTTCATGTTTGTTTCTAAGTTGGATCTATCTTAAAATCCCATGCAGGTAGTAAATCAATTCAGCTACCCCAGGACATTTCTCTGGGGAGATGACAAGGAAAGGAGCCAACATGGTTTCTGAACTTTAAAAATACATAGTAAGGACTTTTTCCCTAAACTTTGTGATTTACTTCTATTCATTGTTAGTAAGTTAATATGGAGAAACATTGGTTTTGGTGCCAAAAATCATCAGGAACATAACCCAGAGCAATTTTTAGGGCCACAGCTTTTAAACAAGCTTCTGGAAGAGGCATTATTTGACAGCACACAAGTGAAATAACCCAGTTTGTTATTTTAATCTCGTATCTCCACTTCTGGTGTTCTGTCCTGTGGATGATTTGCATTCAGCTGAGGCTTTGGCTGATGGGTTACCATAAATGGCTCAAACCCAGATTAGGTCCACTTACTTACAGCAATTTTTGTATATAATTAGAATAAAGCCAGGCAGCTTTCTGAAATACCTCTTTTCACCTGATTAAACTTGGAGTCATTGTTCCTGATATAAACCAGTTGACTTTTAAAAAGTCCATGACTTTTTTCCTCCATGAAAGATAGGAGGCACTGCTCTTGGAATTAGGCATTACTTGAATAAGACAATTCTATTTGGATTTTAAGTAAGCACTAATATGTAAGAATTTGAAATTAACTATTTTTGGATGTGTGTTTTTAAAATATGCAATCTAAAAATATGCTTTGAAGAGCTACAATAATCTTTGAAAACTGGAAAAAAAATTTTTTTTGCTCTGTGCTTATTTTGTTAATTCTGGAGAGACTTCATTGGCAATCGCAAAGCTCATTTTTCCTTGAAAACTGAATACTGTACTTGTCCATTTTATCCTCTGAATGAAGAAAGCTTAGTAGCAATTTTGAAAATTGTCTCAGAGGCTGAGGTGAAGTTGGAGAAAAAGGGGAATTTGTCAGAAGAAAAAATAATTGACATTTAACATAAAATCAGAAAAGTTTTGAATTTGGGTGGGTTTGCTATTTCTAAAACTTATATGGTTATGCTTATAAAAGAGCATCTGGGTGTTTCCTGGCCTTTGCAAGATAGCATTTGTTTTGCTTTTTTTCTTACTCTGTATGAATATGTGGAATATAGGAGAATACATGAGGTGACTTTAAAGACGTCTGCAGTTAAGTGGCATGTTGAATTTTAATTGTAACTTGTATTGGAGACAGAGCAACAAAAATTTATAATCATATCTAACCCTGAAATCCCAATGATGTATCAATCTTGATATCAAGCATGTCTATACATTTTTTTATAAAACTTTTTTTTAATAAATAAAACATTTGTTTCTTCAAAAATTTATGACTTGTTTTGCAAGAACAATGTAGCCACAGCCCAAAGTATTCCTTTGCTGACTTCTAGAAAATGAGATGCTAAAGTTCTGAATTAAAGCAAACAAGAAATGCATCCGACTGTTTTCTGCATTAGTTTAAACACAATCACCTGGTTTTTATACTGCAGTTTACAGCCAGGCTTAATGAAGTCTGGTCTGACATTGACCTGCCTTGGTATTTCCCATATAAAGTTTCCAGGTTTTATCTGTACAAGTGGAATCAAACTGGCTTTACTGTATCTCAATGTGTCAAATTTCCTAATAGCAATCTGATTTTGTTTCATTCTACCAAATATTAAATTCTTCCATTGAGTTCACAGAGAGCAAGAATGGACATGGACACTAAAACAGTGTTCTGGAGTAGATCCACCTTCTGTTATGTACAAGGAAAGAAGGTAATTTTTTTTACTGAATAGTGAAAGAGTCCATCCTTATGGGTCTGTGACACTTGCCAGCGGTCTAGGCTTTTGAGCGACTACACAGACTTACCAATCAATGCCTGCGTGGCAGCATTCTGCTTTGGTCAGGAACTCCGGAATAATTCAGATTCAATAGAGTAAGGAAACAAAGGCAAGACCTTTGGTGCCACCGAAAGTATCTGAGAGTAAATTTTATCAAGTGGCATTTCATTCTGGAGTGCTGCTTTAGATTACTTACCCTCTAATCTGCCTGTTTTGAATGGCATTCATACTGCTCTTGACATTGTATTTACTTCTTGCTCAGAGACTAAGGTCATGTATTCTAGACATATGCAGAGCGAGAAAGCAAATACTTCTTGGCTCTAGTTTACCCTTGTGAAATGAGAAGAATATGCAGCAAACTAACTCAAAAATGTAGTCCCAGATCTGTAGCTCACATCACAATCACGGGAAGGATTAGTAGAAGCTTTTTTCATTGAGCCTTTCTGAAGCGAAGTGTCACTAGGGTATTGCAGCCCTTACCTCACACAGCGAAAACAACTGTTGTTTTCTCCATCTTGCAAGACAGTCACGGTGCTTTATTCTTTACCAGTTTGCCCAAAAATGTGCTGTTTGCTGAAGGCCTCCAGATGAGTTAAGTGGTATGGTCTAAAAGGCTGCAAATCTCTCTCACCTCATTATTATTGCAGAGTCAGATGTGGATGACAGAGAGCAGACATAGCTATCCTTTGAGTATATTGTTTGAGAAATCTCCTTTTTTGGGCTAGGATCGGGTCTTCCCCTGACCCAGCAGCATGAGTTAGTGAAGACTGAAAAACAGAACAGACAGGACTTTTTCTATGTAAAAGGCTTTCTACTGTCGACTTATATTCCTACTATTCTGGTGAAGCCTCTTAACTAAGTTAGTGACAACTGCTTGTGTGCCTACCCTCATTTATGGATAACTGGTTTTGTGCCAGTATATAAAATCTGAGAAGTGTCTTTGCAGCCCAACAGCTTCTGCTCAAGGATTGTTTGAGCTTGCTTATGGTGAACGCAGGGTAGCAGTCCATGATTGGAGTGCTGAAAAATAAATGTCAGAATAATTCATTTTCAGAAAATGCAAATTAATCCAAAGTGAATCAAGTTCATGGAACTAAAATCTAGGTAGCAGATAAACTGGTAGAAATTTCCAGTGGGATTCCAATGTCTGTGGGAGGTTGCTGTACATTATAGGAATATAAATGCCTTTTTTTTTTCCACAAAAGCACATAAAAAATGGTTCAAAACAATTTAAAGAAAATAAGAAACATCTGTCTTCCTCCTCACCCTTTTTTGTGTAGGTCATTAGACACTTCCTTGCTAAAACATATTGCTGTATTTTAACCGTTTTTTTGTGTGTGTAGGGTTAATATGGAAAGGCACTTCTCCACTGCAAGCCGTTCTTGCATTTTGATTTGTGTGTGTGTGGTAGCAGCCTTTGGAGATAAAAAATGAAGGGAGATTGCTCTTGAAAGTTTATAACCGAGCTCTTGATCTCCACCTAGGTTACTTATCTCCTAAAAGCTTTCTTCAGATTTCTTCATTTAATTCAGGAGGCTGTATGCTTACTGACAGTTTCACCATGAGTTAATTTTTTCCCTTTAGCTGATGGCCAGCTTCTCAGAACAGGCAGAGGATGTTGCTGGAACATGTCTGAAGGCAAAAGAGAAAAAAATTAGGCCAATCTACCCTAGGCAGCTGTCCAAAGGAAGTATTATACACTTCACTTTTGTGCCCTGATGTGTGAGACATTGTGATTTGACTATTTAAACTGGTAGAACTCAAAGTGTAATTTAAAATAGAATAGGGTTTGCATTGTGTAATACAGACTATCCACATTAGCTGTGAAGACTATACTGTAGTGATACTATTTGATCTCTAAGTAGCATCTACTCTCATAACTTTTGTAAAACAAACCTGCCTTATTAGGACTAGTTGCACATAAGCTCGCTTACTGGTTGGGAAACTGAGTCAGGAAAAGTTATTTGTCCAAATGCTTTTAGTTGCTCCTTGTCAGACATGGACGTAGGAGCCTGGATCCCAGGTCTTGTGTTCTAGCCACTAGTCTGTGCTATGTATATGTTATCACCTATAGGCAGCTTGACCAGAATATTTCAGCTTTACTATGCTTCGGTGCCCTCTACTGCTCCGTTAAAATAGTGCTGTCTCCTTCCTATTGTACAAGTGTGGTTCAATTGGTTCTGCTTTTTTTTAATGGGTTAATTGGCCCAGTAGTTCCTGTGGTGAGAAGTTGCTAGTAACAAAGATTAGAGTAACGGACAAATACTTCACTGAAAATTAATTTTTCCAAATACGTTTTCTTTTTAGAAAGTCTGACATGATTCAGACTGAGCTCATGGATTTTTCTTATTTTATGGCAAAGGTAGAGGTTTTATATATATGTACCAGGAGGTTTTATTACTATTTGCTTGAGTTTGTGAATATACAACAGCAGGATCTGATACTCAGAAATATTCAGGGTCCTTTCAGCTTCTACTGAAATCAGGAGTTATGTATTGTGATATGGGAGCTTCTCTGAGTCAGCTATGAACTAAATCGTAGATTCCCATTCTTTTCCTGTGGGTTTTTTTTTTTTTTTTTTGGTGGGGTTTGGGTTGGGTTGTTTTTGTTGTTTTTGGTTGTTTTGGGTTTTTTTTGTCCTCCTTTCTTCTACGAAGTTTTACTTTTTACTAGGTACATCAACAGATTCAACATCTGATTACTCCTGTTCTCTACAAAGAAGCCTTGGGGTCTGTAAACCACTGACTAACATTCTGCAATACTTCAGGCTTGCTGTTACCATACTGGTTCAAGCTGCAGTGGTTTCTAGAATGGTGTGCAGGAAACATTCTATGTTCTCACCCTTAGAGAAGAAATTCAGGCAACTATGTTATTTCCTTTCAGAGTTTTAGTTTTTGAAAATCTGATCTGTTATGGAAACCACTGTCCTGTAATGACAGAAACGTTAGTCCTGTGTGACAACTCTTTTTGTATAATTAGATGCAGACCAGACAAGGTATTACATTTCATCCAGTCTTTTAAATGTATCATTTCCTGTTAGATCCTCTGGCATTAGTTAATATGGGTTGCAACTTGATTTTTGAATTATGAACTAATGCAATGGTAACCTGGTAACCACCTTACCATCCCACTGGAACATGTCCTGAAGTGCCTCATCTACATGTTTTTTGAATGCCTCCAGAGATGGTGACTCCATCACCTCCCTGGGCCGCCTGTTCAGTAAAGAAATTTTTCCTAATATCTAATCTAAACCTCTCCTGGTGCAACTTCAGGCTGTTTCTTCCAGTCCTGTCATTATTTACTTGAGAGAAGAGGCCTCACCCACCTCACTGCAACCTCCTTTCAGGTAGCTGTAGAGAGCAATAAGGTCTCCCATCAACATCCTCCAAACTAAACAATCCCAGTTCCTTCAGCCTCTCCTCAAAGGGCTTGTTCTCTCAGCAGCTCAATGTCTTTCTTNCCTTTCCTGAACCCATTCTGGCTGGGCCTGATCCCCCAGTTGTCTTGCACTTGCCATATGAACTCACTCAAGATGAGACTCTCCATAAGTTTTCCAGGTTTCAAGGTCAGGCCTGTAGTTCCCTGGATCCTCCTGCTGGCCCTTCTTGTAGGTGGCTGTTGTATTGGCAAACTCCCGGTCATCTGTGACCTCCTCTGCTAGCCAAGACTGTTGATAAATGAAAGACAGAGGCTTGGTGAGCTTCTCTGCCAGCTCCATCAATACTCTAGACTTGCTGAGGAAGTGCTCAATCTCTTCATCATTGATATATATACTGAAAAGACTGACCCCAAAACAGCCCTGCGGGACATCACTGGTGACTGGTCAACAGCTGGATTTGACTCCATTTACTACAACTCTCAAGGCCTGGCCGACCAGCCAGCTTTTAACCCAGTGAAGATTCCACCTGTCTATGCCATCAACAGCAAGCTTCTTCAGCGGAATGCTGTGGGAGATGGTGTCAAAGGCTTTACGAAAGTCTAGGTAGCCAAGGTCCACCGCCTTTCCTTCATCTACTAGGCACGTCACCTGGTCACAGGAGGAGATTAAGTTGGTCAGGCAGGACCTGCCTTTCCTGAACCCATTCTGGCTGGGCCTGATCCCCCAGTTGTCTTGCACTTGCCATATGAACTCACTCAAGATGAGACTCTCCATAAGTTTTCCAGGTTTCAAGGTCAGGCCTGTAGTTCCCTGGATCCTCCTGCTGGCCCTTCTTGTAGGTGGCTGTTGTATTGGCAAACTCCCGGTCATCTGTGACCTCCTCTGCTAGCCAAGACTGTTGATAAATGAAAGACAGAGGCTTGGTGAGCTTCTCTGCCAGCTCCATCAATACTCTAGGATGGATCCCATCTGGCTCCATGGACTTGTGAATGTCCAGGTCTCATAGCAGGTCATTAACTGCTTCCCTCTGGATAATGGGTGGGGGGTGGTATTCTGCTCTCCATCCTTATCTTCCAGCTCAGGAGGCTGAATACCATGGGGGTAGCTGCTGGGACTAATAAAGACGGAGGCAAAGGCGGCATTAAGTATCTCAGCTTTTTCCTCATCTTTGGTTGCCATGTTCCCTCCACATCCAATAAAGGATGGAGATCCTTCCTGGCTCTCTTTTTATTGGTAATGCATTTGTAAAAAGTTTTTGTGTTGCCCTTTATGACAGGGGCCAGATTCCCCCAGTTGTCTTGCACTTGCCATATGAACTCACTCAAGATGAGACTCTCCATAAGTTTTCCAGGTTTCAAGNAGTGAAGATTCCACCTGTCTATGCCATCAACAGCAAGCTTCTTCAGCGGAATGCTGTGGGAGATGGTGTCAAAGGCTTTACGAAAGTCTAGGTAGCCAAGGTCCACCGCCTTTCCTTCATCTACTAGGCACGTCACCTGGTCACAGGAGGAGATTAAGTTGGTCAGGCAGGACCTGCCTTTCCTGAACCCATTCTGGCTGGGCCTGATCCCCCAGTTGTCTTGCACTTGCCATATGAACTCACTCAAGATGAGACTCTCCATAAGTTTTCCAGGTTTCAAGGTCAGGCCTGTAGTTCCCTGGATCCTCCTGCTGGCCCTTCTTGTAGGTGGCTGTTGTATTGGCAAACTCCCGGTCATCTGTGACCTCCTCTGCTAGCCAAGACTGTTGATAAATGAAAGACAGAGGCTTGGTGAGCTTCTCTGCCAGCTCCATCAATACTCTAGGATGGATCCCATCTGGCTCCATGGACTTGTGAATGTCCAGGTCTCATAGCAGGTCATTAACTGCTTCCCTCTGGATAATGGGTGGGGGGTGGTATTCTGCTCTCCATCCTTATCTTCCAGCTCAGGAGGCTGAATACCATGGGGGTAGCTGCTGGGACTAATAAAGACGGAGGCAAAGGCGGCATTAAGTATCTCAGCTTTTTCCTCATCTTTGGTTGCCATGTTCCCTCCACATCCAATAAAGGATGGAGATCCTTCCTGGCTCTCTTTTTATTGGTAATGCATTTGTAAAAAGTTTTTGTGTTGCCCTTTATGACAGGGGCCAGATTAAGCTCCAGCTGGGCTTTTGCCTTTATATCTTTTTCTCTGCATGTGTACTCTCCATGCACTCATCCTGAGATACCTGCCCCTCCTTCCAAAGGAGGTGAGGGTTACTTGAAATCTCCCATTCATTTAGCATATGCTTTACTGACGTTAGAAATATTTATTTTAAAGTTGTGTGTAGCAGATCCAAGCCTTGCAAAAGCTGAAATGTTTTGTAACTATGATTAACCCTCCCAGCTACACCTGTTATCACAGTGGGGCATCACCTTTGTTTAACAGGACTGTCTGTCTGTTGGTGAGCATGGCAAACTTCTCCTTGGTTCTCTGCTTACGCTTTTCTGTTTGTGAAAAGCTCATGCTTTCCCTTATCTGTACAGAACCATTACACTGGCACAGAAAGCGAATGCGATTTATAATTCAGTTTTGAAGACAGGCTGTCAGCAAATCCTGTCCTGACCACTCTTGAGAGTATCATATACAAAAAATAATTGTTCCTAGATTTTTGATTGATATAGCAGAACTGATAAAAGTTACATTGTTTGAAAGTGTTTATAAATCACCCTGTCCACATGTTCATTTCCTGTAATCTGTCATTATGGTTTCAAACATAATTGTGAGAGACACAAAACTGGCTTTGTAACACTCTGGAATGAGTTTTGCTTCCATTTGGTACACGTTGAAAGGTGGCTCAAAGCAAAAATTATAATCCTGGAATACCATGTATGTTACAACAAGATAGCTTTGCTTTGTAGTTTTGAATTACTGAAGGGTGTAGTCTGTCTTCTGTGCTTTTCCCCTAGCATTGCTGGGATTTATGTAAAGTAACTGGGCCAGCTATAGGGATTCCTTGGCAGAGAGGACCGCATGTTTTTTTAAAATGCAATTCTTGTTCTCACTTGGGAAGTTAACATTATGACAGGCTAGGTTTACAGTCAGTGTTGAGCTGGGGTTTGGCTCTGTCTGACACAGATGGGCTACTAGAGCGCTGTGTGGTGTGATCACAGACACAGAGTGCTCTGCTCTGTTCCTGAAGATGCTTCCCAGTCTCTCACCTCAGCCTAGAAGTTGAATGAGGGAGCAGGTACTGCAGCAAGGCTGAAATCTAAACCACTCCCTTCATGCACAGGTTTCTGTATTGCAAGGGATGGAAAAATAATTTTGGAGAAGCAACGTGAGTTTTACTACCCTTTAGTTCTTTGTCAAAATCACCTGGGAGCGCGATGGAGGCAGAGGTTTACTCTCTGTTACAAAGTGCTCCTACTCTAGCGGCTTGCTAAAACGGGAGGATAGCTAGAGCACAAACATTATTCGAAATTTTGTTTGTCAGTCAGGGTACCCAGACATTGCTGCCAGTTAGGTTATTAGTCTGCAAACTGTACAAGTTTTCTTCCAATTTTAAGATTACTCCTTTAAAGAAGAAAGATAAAGCACACGCTATTGTCCTCTAAAGCTGCACTTATTCTTCCAGAAGAATGTATTAACTACTTACACATCCTGTTTGATTTTCCTTGCTCCCGAGTCTTAAGGAAACTGTCCTTTGCCCAGCTCCATCAAACCCTATGAGCCTCCTGTTCTGCAAATTGAGCAGGGACAACAGTACTGTAGAAACAAGGAAGTAAGTTTTGTTCTTCCTGTTTTTTCAAATTTATTTAGTGCTTCTCTCTTCTCCAGGTAAATTGTCATCCCTCTCATGTTGTATAGAGTTACATGGACAGACCAAAATCTTTCACTGACATCTCTGTCAGTTAAGTGCTTCATTATTGCAAACTTGTTTTGAAAAGGAGATTTGAATGAGTTCTTAACTGTAATGTAAAAATCATGTCATTTAAGAGGCCAGATGCAAAGTATCTGTACTAGGAGATTTCATTTTTGTCAAGTACCGAACCACTTGCTTTCTGAATTAGGATATTGGGATATAAAATGTTAGCTGTGCAATTGAAAAGTATCCCTTAGGTCCAACTCAGGATGGGCTTATTTTTCCCCATCTGAAAAATTGGGAAGAAGTAACATTTTTGAGTTCTGTTGTAAGAGTAAATTATACTGCTGCTGTTATAAGAGGTCAGAGTAGATGTTTGTCCTTCTTTTCAAATCAGCAGATCAATGCTTTATTCCTGTTTCCCAGGAGAGGCTGTTAGGTGCTTCAGCTGTTATGTTCATGCTATTGTATCAAAACACGGTTGTTGTGTTGATACATTCCAATGATCCTTGATTTGTCAATCCCTTTATTAGACATTTATAGTTAAAAATAAGATATTTCTTTTAACAATATGATAAGTTTTGCTATTAACTTAGGAACTTACTCTTATTTGGGGAAAGTGTTGGTGGCTGTAAATGGTTATCTACCAGCAAAGCTGTATTTTCCCTTAATGTATCTCTGACTTAGATTTGCATTAATTTTGCATTTGTGAAGACACTTGAGACCTGCTTTTACTGACTGGATAGGATTTACAAATCCAAAATACAAATGCAAGCACACAGCTTTTTTTTTTGTTGTATGTAAGTCACCTTTCAAAAACTGTTGAGGAATCGTATTTTTAGAAGTGGTAGTTGTATAGACACAAGTAATGCAATAGCTGTGTCAATCTCTGAGATTATGAACATGCTTACGATGAGAATATTCTTGGCATAAGTCAGGAGTATTATATAATAAGGAAACAATGTCTTTTTATACTTTTCTTCCAAAACATTCCCTAGTGAGAACTAGACTAAAATCCCCCATAGGATTGCCTATGAATAGATCTCCTTGCAACATGATCACTTTAGCCAAATTACACAAAGTAGATTTAAAATCCTTGTCATGTTTTCACAGTTATATTTTTAAAACCCTTTATTGGCATCTAATATGAATTCTGTAAGTCCTAGACCAACAATGCATAGATGTACAAGGCTGTCCCTCTAGCATTATGGATGTCTAAAAGGCAGGAGATCCGGTGTTCAAAAGCAATAAACTACTTGAATGAAATAAAATAAAAGCAGCAGGACTATTCCTACTTCACCTAGTGCTTCAGAATGCAGAAAAAAACAACAGTGCAGGAGGCTGAGGAAAATGTCTTTGGCTCAGTAGTGCTGGAGTAGGTCTGTGATTGTGTACAACACAACGAGAAAGCCCAGCATACAGTCTGGAAAGTCCCTGTTGCAGTGCAACCTCTAGAAAGGTCAGAGACCTGCTGTAACAAGACATGTCAGAATGGAAGGGAATTGGCCCCTCAAGCAGTTCAGATGTAGAAAATACACAAATGGTATTCAGTCCTTTTGCTTCCCCTGTGACTTACTTAGTTCTCAAGTGCAGTACAGAATACAGCCTAATGCATTCTATGTGGCCATGTACAAATGCTGAAAACTGAGGTGAAGCATGAAGAAGATGGATTTGAATATAGCAGCTGTTGTCTGTGTTAATGATGTTCCCTAATGTTTAATGAGTAATTTCTAAAGAAAACTGTTAATCCATGTGAAAATATATGTGTACTATAGGTGGTATTTATAATCTGAATAAGAATTTGGGAGTGCAAGTTAATGATCCAGAATGGGCAGAAGCAGTTCATCAACAAGCTTAAATGCCCCAAAGGAGAACCTGTTATTGTGTATTCAGTGTTAGCTCTTTTCAGACAGACCACCTGGGAACAGGCAGAGATAGCCAGTCTCCAGAAGACAATGGAATGTTCTTGTTTGAGTTATCCAAGCTGCTTTTATATTAAATAAAAAGCACAAAGCAGATTTGTGATAAAAGGGTAGAGCAGAACAGTAGCTAGATGATTTGCAGGATGCTGCCTTAAGTGGGAAATATATTGTGAAATAGTGTGTTTTGGAAGAGAGTTCCCTCTGGCAGGTGTAAACCAGGACACACATCTGGGAGTGAACAGAGCTGAGAGATGAATCTTGTCTCCAAACAAAGTAGGAGTCATTGCAAGTCATGTGGATTAAAGGTCTATCACTTTTTTTCTTCTTTTTGCTTTCAGAATCCTCATTAGTTCTTCAGGGTAGCTAAATCTTAGCCCTTCTTCCCCCCTCCCTGAATGGATGGTATAGGTCAAACAGAAAATAGCTCTGGAAGAAACCATAGTCTATTCATTTGCTCCAAGGCAGGATCAACTTCACGTTAATTTTTGCTGATGAATATTTGTCTAGCTTGTTCTAAAATGCATTTGGTGATCAGGATTGCACAGCCTTTCAAAAGCCAGCATTTGCTTGTTGTTGTAGTTAATTTTCCTTATTTTTCCATTATTCTTATCTAGCTGCTCCTGTGTTTTGAGTACACAAAGGGGGGAAGGAGAATGAGATCACAAGCCAGGTTTATACTTTTAGCGTTAGCTATTTGTCATTTCTACGAAGACAGAGAAGCTTGTTCTTTATTTTTGAACCAATGAGAGGCCACACAGATAACTTTTAACAATTGAATGATGTGCATGGAAAAGCCATGGAAGTCAGATGCAGTGCATTGTTGAGGGAAAAATATTGCTGATCTCCTTTGCTGCTTAGCAAGATTAAAACGGTAAACTGATTATATTGTGTTCTTTGATAAATGGTAAGATATTTTTTTTAAGGGAAAACAAGACTTTTTTTTTTCCTTTTTCTTTTGGTGAGGATATATTTTTAGAAGAAAAAAAAGTAATGCCATAAAATGTGGAATGTTCAAAAGTGTTTGGAATCTGACACTGGTTGAACTTGCATAAAATCTGTTACCCATGTATGATGGACTGCATAGCTCATTGGTCACGTAGCTCTCTGGAAAGCTTCATTTAAATAATTTAGCTTTCCATGGTGGGGAAAAAAAAAAAAGTGTGCAAATAAGCAGGAAGTAGTTTCAAGTTTTCAAAATACATTTTTATACAGAATACATAAAATGACATAAGATACATATCTCTTGCATGCCAAAAAAAGAGCTTTTCTCTACTAACGATGTTGAAAAAACACCATTTGGTTAAAATGTATGCATGGAGAATCACTTGAAATTTCTTATTGTTCTCAGGAGTCTCATTTAGTATCAGTGAAAATATTTTCACATTTAACCTGGAGAGTGAGATGAGATGACGGTAAGAGGGAGACTTTCAACAACTGCAATGTGATGGACATCCCTTTGTAACAAGAATAAAACAATCAGCATTTGTCTAGCACATGCAACTTCTTTTTGGGGTGGGAATCCATGGCTTCTAAGGCACAATTTGGCTTCATCAGATAGCCAAGAACTGATGTTGTTTTCTTCCTCTTGTAGACAAAAGGAAGATAGTGTTCTTAAGTGGATCTTTTTTGTGGGTATTTGAAGAAGCATAATTCTAGACTTCAACAAAATAACTACTTCATAGCCAGAACACTGATAAATGGAAGCTGGTAGAAGAAATAAATTTGAGAAAAATATGTAGCAAGTTTTTCCCCTCTCTTCTTTGATCTTTATTTGCCCATATGTGTAAGAAATCACATCCACGTCTCTTCTTTGGCTGTATCTGACATGGAATTCAGGTGGTTCTTGTAGGTACTATAAAAAAATCCAACAGAGAGATACTTTCCATTGATTTCAGTGGCTTTTAAATCAAGCAATATTACAAAAGTCACAAAATGACAAAAAAGGAACTTTGCTGGTGAATTCATTTGCACAAGTTTTCCTTAAGTCCAGATGCTTATGTTCCTTTTAATAAAAACAAACAAACAAACCCAAACAAAAATCCAAGCTAACAAAACAAAAAAAAAACAACCAACCAAAAAATCCAACCAACTAAAAAAACCACATCAAAATCAAAAAAAAAAGAAACAAACAAACAAAAAAGAGAGGCAGGCAAAACCCCCAACCCTCTCTTCTCTAAACCCTTCAAATGCAATCACCTAGGGAATTATATAAATAGATATTCTTACCTTTACTACCAAAAATTCATGCGGAAGTCCTATCTTGGAATAAGCTATTCATTAGCTAGCTTGGCAGAAGGAACGCAATCCAAATGAATGAGCTGCCAAGATTATTTTTAGTGGTTTTATATGTTGCCCATTCAAATCTTGGAAAATTTCTTTAGAATATTGGACATACTGACCACTCATTTTTATGGGCTTTCACAAGATCTAAAAGTGAAAAACAACTATTGTATTTTATATCTGTTAATGGAGGTTTCAGGCTACAGAACTTGAGAAAGTACTGCTGGGAAGCTAATACAATAACCATGAAATATTGGACTGATAATAGGAAACACTGGCACTGAACAGATATGGAAAGAGTCATGCTAATATTCCATATCCAGGCCTCTTACCCTGTGCCGAGTGCTAATGATACTGTAGTTAAACATATACAGTAGTGGAGATCTGGAGTGAAGTCAAACTCAGGATAGATGAAATTGTATTTTTCTACCATGTATACTATTGGTTGGATAATTCTGTCTTTGGAGAATTGAAAACCAGGAACTTGGACACAGAAGAGAAAGCAAGTTGTGGTAACAATTTTGTAAAAGGGAAAATATATGTCTTTACCCCACATATATAATTTTGCCCTCATCTTCCTTTATTAAGTCAGTGGCTTTTCTCATTCTTTTTTTTTTTTTTTTCATTTATTTCTTTGGGAATTGGATTTAGACTTGTACTGCCATTTTAAATGTTCCCTTGACAGTTTTTTTTTTCCCTAATCTAGGAGCTAGAAAATCAGTAAAAGAGAAACTATTCACCAGCTATCAAATGAGTTTCAGTGGATTATATTTTATTTTATTTAAAGTAGAAAGGAATGACAGGAGAATATTAAATTTTTAATCCTACACAAAATATCTTTCTGGGAAACTCTTCTCTGCACACGAAGCTTAATTTTGGAGACTTTTTTTCCGAGCAACACTGTTGTCTTTTAAACTATATAAAGGCGATATCCAAAATCTGCCCTCAAAAGATGTTTTGGCTTGCAGCTTTTGCAATATGAGATATAGGCAGGATATGTTGTGTTTGGTTTTGGTTTGTTGTTTTTTGGTTTTTTTTTTAATTATGTAGAAAAAACTTCCTGAAGAACTTGTTTTGTTCTATATAAGAGAACACAGCTGGAGGATGCTTGGGATGACAGAACTGGTGCAAGCTTTTGACTGTGATCAAACACAAGTTACATGTATGACAGAACAGTGGCAGAAGCAGCTTAAGGATACATTTCACCAGGGTAGGTGCCCCCCATAGAAGGTTCACAGCATCTCCAAGTTGGGCTACTCTTGTGTAAAGTGAACTCTTCACAACAATGAATGAAACTGTTCTTTAAGTGCAGGAAATCATCTGGAGCCAGTAAAACTGAGCAAACTTTAATATTTAATTTGTCTCTATGTTAAGCATGAGTAATAAAAAGAAACACTAAAATTATATTTTGATTTTGGATCAGTTACGCTATTGCTTAATATCACCTGAAAATCAGCTCATGGTTAAAGGGGAAAGAACTGTTTTCTCTGAGAAGAAAACTCATCTTGTTAAATTTGATTTATGCCATAGTAAAAAGACACCATGATCAGGCTGACAAGTATTAGAGTTACTTTGGGCAGAATTAACTTCAGTCAGACTGCTTCTTATTTGTGGGCTTAATAAGTCTTCTCCTTCAATATATTAATTTAGAATGGTTCTACATGAAGTTATAGCTATGTTAAAAATCAAGAGTGAGAAGTACATCAACATAAAAATAACGCTTTTAAAATTCAAACTTGATAAGCTTACTTGTTTTACATTTATAGAAAGGAAAATTAGAATTCTTATAATTGCTGTAAGCTAATAATATGGCTTTAATATTTTTTCCTTTTGACATTTGTTCTGTTGCTTATGTTCTGTGATCTGTTTTGCATTACTTTTATAGAAGTATTACTGTTAAAAGTGCTACATATAGTATTAAATAGCAGGGTGAGTCAGGAGACTTGGGTTGAATCTCTAGCTCACAAAGGAGTTTAGATGCCTCATCTGAGTGACATTGTATAAATATCTATAACCAAATCATCACTCTGGCACTACTGATAATCTCAGCATGAAACCGAGGCAGCAAGAGTGAAGTGTCCCAGTACCCAGGGTTATGACTATTACAGATTATGGATAGACACAATGCACAGGAAAGACTTTCCTATATGGGCTGCTCTTGCTACAGTTTATTCTTCTGTCAGTATTTCCCCTATAAACTCCTTTTATTCACAGGTTTGGCAGGTAGCCATAAAATGTTACTTCTAGCAGGAACTTGGCAGACAGTGTCTCAAGTCAGGAAAATTATTTTAAACAAATTTTTAAAATATATGATATGTATTGGGGCTCTCTTAAAAGTTAGAGGTGCAGTCACATTTTTTTTTCTGAGAAAAAGGATTGGTTTCAATGTGTTTTTTTTTTGTTGTTGTTGTAAATCCTCTACCCAAAATCTTAAAGGAAAAAAGATGGTTGTAACGAATTAGAAAGAGGAAAGCATGTATTTTTTTTCAAAAGCATGTGTATAGAGGTACTGCACATAAATGCCAAGGACTTGAGTATTTTGAATTGATTACTTTTAGGGTGTAGCTTTAAATAAGGTTGTTATGGGTGTGAGTAGATACTGTTATGTCCATCTGTTGTACAGTCTAGGATCCAAGTATACTCAGACTGTGTGTGCATATCATGTAAGCAGAATAGCCTTTCTTATACTTCAGGGTTTGCAGTATTAATCTGGGCAAATACCACCAGGACCACCACAAATCAGCAGGAGTGAAATTTGATGGTGATTGTGGTAACAGCTTCGGGCTTTGTGTCAGGGTCTGTTCTCTCTGTGTTCTTCCAGCTTACCCGCAGGCTGGAAAACAAGTCATCCCACCCTGGGCTCTCCACTGTTGCTTTTCTCTTACTTGTAAACTGTAAACCATGTGGTATTGGAATATGGAAAATAAAAAAACCACCTGAAAAATATGCATTGACGGGAAAGCTTTTTCACATTTGGCACTGGCACCAACATTCTACTGTGTGATATTTGGAAGCTGATGGAAATCCTCTGCTTTGTCACAGGCATATTGTTCATTGCTTTATCAGTGTTGCTCTTTCCACTGCATGTGCTTAAGCGATGCAGTTTTTAACTTTTGGTGAAGTATTTTAAAGCACCTTTATTGAGATGTTTGCAAATATATTTAATAAGGTAATTAAAAAAAATAATGCCAGATATATTTCCCAGAAATTGGAATCTCTTTTTCTATTATGCACCTGTGGAATTCTGCACATTGGACTCTGGCTGACCCAACACACTGTTTATGCTGAATGAGGAGCATGTGGTGTGCAGTGTGATGTCGGAAAAACCCAGTGTATCCAGGTGCAAATTTTGAATAAGCATACAGTAAAACTTGCATGAATTCTTACTACTTTTATGGACACCAGGAAATATATGGAATGTTGATAATGCAGATTTATAAGTAAGCCCAGAGATAGTTAACTTATCAAACCACCTGAAGGTGGTTTTTCCCTTCATATTTTTTATCTGCTGTAGATACACAAAGTAGGAAAGACAATGTTTATAGTTACAAAATAGGAGGTGAAAGAGCCACTAAAGGGCCACTAAAATTTAACTTTGGATGCAGATGTAATTCTCAGCTGCACTACTCACGTAATGCACCTTATCCTCCTCCTTCCTGAGGGCAAATTCTCATCTGTAAAATGGACATAAAATACATAGCCTTAAAAGCTACAGTCAGAAAGTATTAAGACTGTATAATTTATTAAGTCTGAACATTGTATTTGTCACGTGAAAATATTCGCATTGTATCTGGGACAAGATTTCTTTGCATAACCAAATCCAAGAACTGTGTAATCGATATACCATATCATGGAGATTATTGTGTAATTCATTGTCATTTATTTTTTTTATATACTTATTAGGATATAACTTCTAAGTACTTTGTAGGGAATGTTAGTATAATCAATGATACTTTAAAAAGGAATCATGTTTCTTAGAAACTTTTTAAAGCATCCCATTCCTTCTTTTACACTTATTTTAAAATTCTGTCTCTACCTCTCTTCCAAGCCCTGACAAGTGTTTGCCTCAGGCTGGCTACTGATAAAGTGGGCAAAGAGTGCTACAATTAATATTGCTTATGTTCCCTTTCAGAACCTCTGTTTCCCAAGGACTGTGGCTTTCAAGTTGTTTTCCAGCTACACACGCAAATCTTTAATTTACAATGCTCCAGACCACTTAGAAAGGGAGGGAATTGGAGTGATGCTTAATATTTCTGTGTGTTTTTCTTTCGGATAGGGCAGATTCAGAGGAATGGATATGTTTTGAGAGTGCAGATTTATATATTTTCATCTACGTATTCACATGTACTTTTAAATCTTGGAAGACAATGAAATACTAGAAACTCGGGGAGAAATTTTTCATATCCTTGATTGTGTTCAGCTGTCCTGGATGATTGGACCTGTAAGAATTAGAAAAGCCTGGACTTCTTGCCTGTCTACTTGGATATCACCAAAGTTGGTTATTAGCTTTCCTCCCTGTTCTTGGGACCCAAGATCTTCTTTATGTTGCAATGCTGGCAATGTGGAATAATATTTCCCATTGTAGCTGAGGCAGATACGGGGCTTGTATGGCCCTAATTGGGCAAGCATGAATGAAAATGTGGGCAACTAACTATGGTTTATCGGGTGCTGTGTCAGTGGTGAATATTTGTGTGAATATATTATGTGCTTATCAAGGCCTTAAAAAGGATTTCTCTTTGCTAGACATTTATCTGTCAGTATAGTAATCTATGGAATATCACCCAAGAAAATAAAACAGATTGCTGTTGTCGGAGGAGAAGACAGAGACAAGTGCTCCTCTTCTAAAAGTCAGTCATGTAATAAAAATGTACCCTGGGACTTCAGTATAGGTCCTGAAAACCTGTCAGCAGTGAGTGTAACTGGAATTTGTGTGGGGTTTTTTAAACTAATCTGAACAATGTAGTTAACTCAGAAGCTGAAAAATAGCCACTTAACTACTTCAGTGCTGATTCCTTTTAGCAGGAACATGTAGGTGCTGTCTTTAGCTGCTGTTAGATGCAGAAGTTACTGCAGGAGTCAGGTATACTAATGCAGTTGCTTTCTTCTTGGAATTGTTAGGGTGGGAACCATGATTTCTCCATGCCCACAAATTCCATGTTTCCTCTGTTCCTGCTCACAAAGAAGGAAGGAGGTGATACAGACTCTTTTCAGTGCCAAAAGCCTCAACTAGCTCATAGGTGCCAAACAGCCAAGCAACATTTCATCCCTTCCTGGATGCCAAAAGCCTCAAGTATCCCTGCTCCACCTGCCAAAACCTCCAACTTTGTCCTGACAACTGCTGCAGTGCAGGTCTGTGTTGTCAGTATGAAATTTTGCAACACACTGACAGTGGAAAATCTGGATGCAGTATAATACTGTAAAACATGCTGGGATTCGCCTTCATTTTAGTATCAAAATGAATTACACTAAATATTTCCTGTGTGTGATTCTTTAGCCTGTTTCATTTTCCAAATCTTGAACTTAAATTTATTCAAAACTGCTGTAGAGTGAGAGTATATTGCGGAATTCAACACTGAGAACACTAAACTACATCTGAGACTGCAGATGTCTTCTTTCATGTAGCTATAGAGAACTCCATGTTTTGCCTTTTGGATCATTCCTTGCTCATGATTCTCCTGCTCTCTCACTGAGCTTTACCAGCTTGTGCTTCTGAACTGCTGTTTTTGTTACCCAACACACATTCCATTTTGCAGTCTGTTCACGGGTCATGGACACACGTACACACTGGTAAGGTCAAGTGCAAGGTATAGTTAATGTGATAGAAATAATGTTAGTAATATTAAAACTAATTACTTCTAAACATCTGCTTAAAATAGCTCCATTTACTCCCAGGTGTTTTTTATCGGTATAAAATAACAATGCATTGGGTTTTTTTCTCAAGGATTTTGTAATTCCAGATACATCCTTTTTAACATACAGAATAATATATAGTTTACTTTGATACATATAAGTAAAAGAGTTATTAAGCTTAATGACATGTACAGTGCACAATTAGGTAATATATAATGCACCCAGCAATAGCAGAAATATATCAGGAAATGTCTTGCAATCTGTTGTAATGAAACAAGTAGAAATTTTGCTGCTAAAATCAGGTAATGCAATATTTCATGAATAGCTTTTATTTGCCTGGAAATAGGTTTTGACTGCTCTTGTATTTAGATGCTGCCACAACTGAAATAGTTTTTCCTAAATCTGTAATTTGCATTCTACACCTTACTTAGATTGTACAAATAGAGGAATGTGTAAATCACTTCTGTATGTGCCTTTAGCAGGAAAAGAGATTTCTGGTATAGTTTGTCTCAAAGCCATAGATGTAACAGCCAGAGTTAAAAGGGAAGGATTTTGAGTTCTGAGGCCGAACAGTATATCCAGTCATTATCTGCAGGTAAATACTTGTTCTTTCAGTTATGTACTCTGCACTGTTGACTGTATCCATGAGCACTTTGATACCTTTTCCATTAAGTGCAGTGTCTGGAAAGAAGAATCTGGGAAATGCATCACAGCTACTCAGGCAGGATATTTTCCCTTCGGTGCCGTAATTCCTTGTGCTACCTCTGTTTGGAGCCGTTGTAGGTATGAGGAGAAGAAAATGGCATGGTGCAGTGCTGCTCATGAAGATTAGTGAACAGCAGCATAACCTTGTGCTTTTTGAAAACTCTGAAAGTCAGGATAGCGTTAATAGTATTTATGGGTTGTGAGAGTGGGAGGAAGCAATAAAAAGGAAATGCTTCATCTCTGTTCAAAATACTATCAAGGATGAAATTCACTCCTGGGAGAAGGTCCAGTACTGAGCTTTGGGTATTGCTTTATTAGGCCTTCAATGGGACTGAAGTGGTGTTTAATACCCTTCAGCAGGTTCTTTCTCTTGGATAAATTTAATCTGAAGAATTTAGATTTTGTATGGAGAAACTTAGTTACATGCAATGTGTTACTAAATAGCAATATGCAATAGCTGTGCCAGTATAACTCTTCTGGAGATTCTCTTTTGGAGATTGGCATGTCTTTTTGAATTAATACAAACCAAACTGCACTCACCCAGAGAGTTGCAATGACATCGGCATAGTAGCAGATACATTGGTAAATAATCTGTATTTGTTATGACAGGCTTATTTTGAGAGCCATGTCGCTCTGACTTGTTTGAGTAGAGTATCCATGCAGCCCTTGGCATGACCTGCGTTGGTAGATGCTGCCCAGAAGTTGCACTGAATCTCTTCTAGAACCTGACAGAGCTAGGTGTCTTGCTCAGGGTCACATCAAAGGGCAGAATTTGGGGTAGTTTGTGTTGCAAAAAGTACATGGCAGATAGACTGTCACTGACCTTGCAGATGAATCTGAGTGGTTCTCGATGTTTCTTTCATTACACATTATGTTAAAATAATTCTCATGTGTCAGATGCTATACACTTGGCTTGTGTTAGTATTTAAAGCAAAAATATATGTTTAAAACTGGAAAAAAGCATAGAGGCTATTGGAGCGTTTCTATTGAGAGGCTGATTCTTTGTTACATTGAATCCTAAACATTTACATATCCAAGACTTATGTAATGGATGTCTGAAGAATAATAAAATTGCATAAACTGACCTTCATTCTCTGGCACCACATCTCCTTTGAAGTTTGCATGACCAAATTCAAGACAATTATGTCATCCTTCATAACAGCCAAACAAAAGTTTGGCCAAATAATATTTTTTCTCCATATAACAGCACTGTGTTTGATTTTTGTAATGTGTGTCAATGTAGCTGTTGTTATTTACTGGGTGTTACAAGTGACAGGAAAAATCCCCTTGTTTTAGATTAATGATCAGCTATGCTAACATCTGGTTTCATTTATTTTACCTCAGTGCCCACTTCTGCTAGACTCAGTTACTTTAAGTAGAACATTGCAAAGCAAGTATGGCCTGCAAGCACACAAACACACAAATAATTTGCAGAACATGGTGTTACAGTATGTGCCCATATGTGGCAGAATCAAACCAGAGCCCTGGATAGGGGCACGGAAACTGGCACTAACATTTTTCTCCTTTCCAAATCTTCCAGTGCCCCACTTTCATTAAAATTGTCCATGTAGAAGTCTGCCTCTGTCAGTTAAGGGTTGTCAGCAGAGACTCAGATTGCACATTACTGGGGCTCAGACCTTCAGGAAACCTTGGCATGCTGTCATCTCAGTCTTTGAGACTCTGCCTATGTCACCAAGTGCTTTGAAACTTGTATTTTATTTCCCGTCATCCCCTGATCTAAGTGATCCGTGCCCAGGCCTGTGTGTAGTGTCATGACTTACTCTTTTTTTTACTTTCAGACTTAATTATAGATTGTGATACATATATTGGGATGAAATAATTGAAACAGCATTTATATAAACTGGATTAATTTGTGCAGATGGCATTGTATAGGTTGTTAAATGTTGCTTTGAATGCAATGCTTGCATCTGACCCCATGTTCACTTGTGATGTTTTTGGAATGGATACAACTCCCACTAATGTAGCTGGATCCAGTGGAAGTGTAAGGCCTTTTGCCATTCATCTAGGTTGTATTTATAGCTGTTTTAAGTTATTTTATCTGGATCATATTACATCATGAGTGCATGTGCGCATGTACATGCAGACATTTATGTATGTGTAGGTACATAGATGCTTTCACAATGTATATGCTTAATACACGTATTGCACTTTATCTGTTGCAAAATTAAGCCACTGAAGGCGAAGCACTTCCATTCTAATATGGTCAGCAAATCTTTGCTGCTAAACCATGTTAGAATTGTGGCTGAAGTGAAAATTTGATGTTAAGAAGCAAACCAGGAATGCAATCCAGAGGTACCATAATACCCTTTTGTGCCCAATCGCAGTTAGCTCTTGATTTCATTCCTGAATGAGATTGCAAAGTTTTGTTGGTTTAAATCATGATGGTGATAATCTATTCTTTATTTTACTTCAGTTTGGTATCATGGTGTAGACAAATGTAATATGTAGAGTTTATGAAACCAGACAGCTAGTAAATCAACATTATTTTGCTAGTAAATTACTAAGCCAGTACAGGCTTCTTTTAACTCTTTCCCATGGGACAAATAGTTTGAACTAGCTGGAGTTTAAATCAACACTGTGGGCATTGAATTAGTCAATGGTTCTGAAGAAGGCTTTGTTGGCATAAACGTCTGCTTTGATCATCCTAGTATTTACAGCTTTTTAATTAGATACAGTTCAGAACAGTGGCTTTTATGAAAGCAGTTTGGGAAGTGAACAACTGGACATTGTTCAGGGCTTTAGATGACATTCTGTCTCTTAATATCATGTGGCTGGTTTTAATACAATGATGAAGTTAGGATTATTTTAGGCATTGTCACTGCTTTGTCTAAAGAAACTATTCTAAAAGAGAGAGTGGCATGTATTGCTTTTTTAATATCATAAGTTTAATTGTTTCTCAACATATTAAACAATCATTTGCCTTGGGATTACAGAGGGCAAACTTCAATTTTGCACTCATAAATTTGAAAGAAATGACTCTTTTGTTCATCTTGACTTATTTTCATGTGCTGAGTGATTTGTTGTGAAGTGCTGAGCTCTTTTTGCTCAAGATTGAAGACAGTTGGTTCCATTTTCGGTGTCAGACATCTCAGAGTTGGCTTCTGATGTAAAGTAAAGCCAACGCCAGCATGAAAATTCCTTGGGGATCTTGGCAGAGCTGGGCTCTATCATTTCTGGAACAGCAGATTATCCTAAGTACACTTCTAAAGCTTTACAGTGAGCGTAAAATTTTTAAACTTGGGTGAGCAATAAAGTAAAGGAGCCATTGATGTGTTTAGACCAACTTCTGCAGTTTACTGTTAAAAGTGGAGATAGTTTTTCTAAAAATTTTTTTTTTTTTTTTTTTTTAATAGGCTCAAGTTTATTGTTAAAAGTATAGACAAGTTTGGAAATTACCTCTGTTTGCTAGCTGCTTAACTATGTCAGTAGTGCTGTTATACTAATTCTCCCTATTCTTATTAATGCCTTTAAAATGTGTTTGAGTAGTCCTTAGCCCTGCTTAAGTTAGCTAAGTATAAGTATTTGCTGTCTGGGTTTCTAAAATAACGCTTGTTCAATAGTTATACCTAGAACTGCAGTGTGAATGCACCTGAACTGTAACGGTGTAATCACAAACAGGCCAGTTTTGTGGCATGTGATTTCTTTCTTTTTTTTTGTTACTATGATATTTAAGATAAAAACTCTGCCTACACAGCATGGTGTGGAGTCATACTGCTTGTATGGTGCTATTTTGAAAATGGCTTTGGTTTCATTGTTTGCCATTTTCGCTTCAAGCTTGGTAGGCTTTTATTTGAGTGAACTTTCCTCATCACTGAAGATGAGCTGACTATACTGTTGAATTTAACAAGCGTTATGTTTGGTATTTTTCCCCTTGTACTGTAAGATTTCAATTACGCATCTCACTTCTAAATCACTTTTACAAGGCATTTTGGAAGAAATTAAATTGATTGTCTTATGCTGTGTTGGGCATACATATTTGGACATTGCAGTTTGTTGGCAGAAGACAACGCGTCAAATACTCTGTATCTTCAAATATTCTGCATTCTTGCCCATGTAATTATTGTGTATTAAAATAGTAAATAAACTTAAGATGCTGTAAATAAGCAGTAAACTAATATACTTAGTACTGTTAATGTCAAGCAGTAAAACATCTACCAAATCAATAATTTTTTTTTTTCCCCTCCTATCTATCCTCCATTTTTTTCAGACCTCCAGAATTACCCGCTCTGATGAAGACAAAGAAGGCTCCTGGGATGCCTGGGGGGCCTGGAGTGATTGCTCACGGACCTGTGGGGGAGGAGCCTCTTACTCGCTGAGGAGATGTTTAAATGGCAGGTAAGCCACATGCCTACATGTATTTCTTCTGCAGCTCTTCCATGTTTCCCTGTATTCTGATGGTGTCTGTAGAGAAGCTTTGTTGCTTTTGTTTCTGGAACCAAGTGCTGTGTATAGATCAAATGTTATGAAATCCTGCTTTTAATATATTTTCATAATATATTAAATATCTATCAGAGTTTAAAGGCTCAGAACATTAGCATGTTATTAAATATGGTTGTGAGAATTATCAGTAAGTTTTATTTAGTACAGTCAAATACTGAGAGAAGTCCCTGTAACTGTAAAGAGAATGGTGAGTTACATGCATGCAAGTTAGGCTGCACTTGAATATTATTTCAAGTAATGTTCAAGTACAGGCTCCTTCATGTCTTCCCTGTGGAAAAAAACCAAGTGACTTACTTCACATATAGATGTATCAAATGCTGCTTTCTGTTAGGAAAATTTTCGTCTGCTAGTTCTTTCTATGGAGTGGTCCTGGTGGCCATATGTTTTCATGGGTGAGCCTCTGTAGCTTGAAGAGAACAGCATATGTGATGAAAACAATTTACCTCAGTAGTAAAGCTGGACTAGTGCAGGACTTGTTGCTGCAATGCTAAAAAGTATGAGTAATGCAATAGGCTTGTAAGGCAAGATGAGATCCCAACCAGCTTAGAAGCATCTGTGCAGACAACCATAATTGCTTGGTTTACTTGAATTATTCTTACACATTTTAAAAAACTGCTGATTATGATTAAACTTTTATTTCATTAGGGGTTTTTTTTTTAAGGTAAATGCAATATTGCTCAGGAAGTCAATTTTTCTTAAAGAAGGCTTGTAGTGTGATACGCTGGTTATATAAGGTTATGTATGAAATAAATAGCTAGATACGATTGATTAAAATACTGCCTGTGCAAAATGCACAAAGATCTTTGAGCAAAGTAGTATTTCCAGCAAGAAGCCAAGATATCCTACCAGTGTTAGGGATTGTGAAATGTGCAATATAAATTCCACGGTGGTTTTATTAATATTTTTAACGTGTTCCCCTGTGAAAAACATATGTTTTTCAGACCTTGACAAGTCTGTAGTTTTAGTAGTCTGTATTTTATTGTTGTTGTAATGTCCAGGAAATGTGGAATTGTGAAACAAAGTGTCACATTTGTATACATCATAAAAATTTTAAACTTAGGTATTGTAATGCAAACATTCTTACAATTGTAAGATTGGAAATTTGACGTGTTATATCTTGAGCTTGTAGAGTTTACCTTCAGCTGAGCTGGTTGAACTCTTCCTCCAGACATCCATTGTGTTTTTAAATTGTATTTTTCAATCCCTCACACATATTAAATAATTTTATAATATTTTTAATTAATTGTCATGCAAAAGTTGGAAAAATTGTCTGAGCTGTGAATTCCAAGCTATGCATTCATGCTTTCTTTAATGTAGGCAGGTCTTTTTGATATGAAGGAGTTGCTCCAAAACACTATTCCTGATTTCAGAGCTATCACTAATTATAATTTCCTATCAAGTCATTCAAAATAGGTCTTCAGTTCTTTCACAGGCTTGATTTTGCCATTCTAAGAAGAATATGTTAAGCTGTGCAAAAGTGCCAGTCAGTTATTCAGAAGTTTAGCAAATTCTGTCCATAAAAAAAGTGTGAAACCCACACATGCCCATGTTTGAGACCACAATAAACAACCACAACTTTATTATGCACCTGTTATTTCATTACTAACAACAAACTTTGCTGTGCATCTGAATGTCCTGTGTTTCAGGCTTCATATGCATTAGGCACCTTAGAAATGCATATAGTCAATGAGTAATATATTTAATTTAAAATGATGAAAATATGAAATAAGGAAAATTTTTTTCTCATACAGCTTTGCATCCGTAAAATTACATGCTGTTCTTCAAAAGTATTGCACTGGGTTTGAGGAGATAGGAAATGTTTGTGGCTAGTTTTTCATTGCTGAACAAAATAGGAGAAAGGAAAATGAATGCTCATTAGCACCATTTCATTTAAGAATTCCCTAGATATTCTGATCCTCTTTTCCTATGGGTTACATCCCATGGGTTAGAAGTAGCTTTCCTGGAGTCATTATAGATCAGGCTTTGGGATGCCTTGCAAAATCTTTTTCAGAAAATAAATACATTTTTCTTAATGTTTGCAGTAAATTGAGCTTCCAGGAAAAGCTATGCATTCTCTCCAGAAGAGAGACAGCAGTGTAACCTGTTGAGTCCCAAGATACTCTTTGTATTTAAAACTTGTGTTTCGAGTCCAAATTATGGTAGTGCAGTAGCAATAAAGGTTTAATTTTCAAGAGAGTATCTAGCTATAAAAAAGACAGGGTTGTGTTTTGCTGTTATGCAGTGTAACCATTTTTACTCTCTTTTTCAGGAATTGTGAAGGTCGGAATATTCGATACAAAACCTGCAGTAGTAATGTGAGTCTGGCCTTCAATCCTATTTTACTTATCGAAACAAAGTGTTAAACTTTAAGAAATTATGTTTGTTGTTTAAAACCTCATGGGTTTTTTGGTTGGTTGATTTTATTTTCCTTTGGTTGTGTTGGTCTTTTGTTTGTTTGCTTGTTTGGTTTTGTTTTTTTTTTTTTTGTCATGTTTACTGTTTTTAAGGATTTCAGCATTCATGACACCACAAGGTCTCAAATTTAGGCTTTCCAAAAGGACATTTTCTTTTGAAATTATAGTGCCAGTTGTGAGTCAGAATGTTTTATCAGGAAAGTTATGGAGGATCTTAAACCAGCAAGTGCTTTTCCTGGGGGTTCTGTCTTTTAAGATGAAGCATTAAACTGAGCTTCTGATTATTTGTGATCATTAATGATATGGTTACACTCTTCCCATGAGCAAAGAAGTTAATTGGCTGTGTCCCTTTCAAATCTTAAATTGGATAATTACTCATTATACTCCCTCTGTTTGCCTAAGCCCAGATCTTTATATGTCTGTAGGTAAAAGCATGTATATTTAGGTACAGTGGCATAGACAATTTCTGTACTGAATGTAGAGCTGGAGTTTTTACTTGACAGATGCTGTTACTGCGATGCAATCACATTTTATTTTTACAGACATGTTTTATGGAAACCAGTCACATGCAGCATACTTCATGATTTGTGCTCAGCTGATTTGTAGTGATGCTTTATGCTGTTTAAACAGCTGCTGCCTTGCACCCCAGATGTTGTAGTCTGTTCAAAGTGTGCAGCTCATGCAGGACTTTGTGATACCACTGATCAAGCGGCCATGTGTACAAATGCAGTAATTCAGGGTGGTTTACAGTCAGCAGTCACCCTCTTGCATGGCCTATCTTGCAGTACATTGTGACATTCATCTATCTGATCACATTCCAGACAAGAGAGAAGAAGAAAACGAAAGCACTTTTTTTCTTTCTTTTTTTTTTTTTAACTGTAGTGCATTTGATTAATTTGCTTCTGGCTTCAGGAGAAAGGCAGCAATTTTCACACAAGTACCCCTTAAAAGGTGAGGCCTGCAGTTCCCTTGGGTTAAATTATACCCAAGCAAGAGCAGGTGATACTCTGTCATTGCCAACCCTGTGATATCTGCCAGTAGCAGGCAGCTGTGCAGTACGACATCTGTTCCTTAGAAGGCCGACACTGGAAGTTGCCCAGTCAATATGTTGAATCAGTGTATCTCCTGGGAGAACTGGCCATTCCCACTCTTCAGTTTGCCACACCTACGGTTTCTTGTGTGCCAGTTGGCTTCCTCCCTCCTCAAGAACAAGGCTTGCTAGCACCTTGAATTGCTCCAACACTCTACTCCTCTGTGTTGGATGGATTTTCCACCAGAGCGGCTCACAGCCTAAGTTTCTGCTGGCAGAAGCTAGTGGAAGTGATTAATGAATCGGGCCTAGCACATGCAAAGGTCAGGTTCTGGAGACAAATCCCATCACTTGCCCTTTTGGAAGAAAGGACCTAGCAGCTTTGTGCAGTGTCTTTAGCTCATGAACAAAAATGCCTCATGCAAAAGATACCATATTCTTTTAAAGCTGTGTGATAAGCTGAATTGGAGCCAGCCAATATGTAAGCAGTGAACAAACTTCTGCTGCTAAATCTTTTTGCTACATTCCTTATCTAGATGTATGCATTGTAATGTATCTCTCGTTGCTCAGTCCTGTGCATTGCAGCTTCCTCTGCAAAGTCCAAGCAAGTCAGGGTAGTGTACCTTGTTCCTCCAGCAACAGGACTACCCAGTATAAAGAAAAAGGAGAATGATGAGATCAGTTTGGGTACGTTTTCTGCTATAAGAAGAGGTCTACATGCTTTTAGGATATGTAAGAGCAATTGTGGATACTGCTCATTTTCAGGGTTATGAAGTAAAAATCTGATGGAAATGAAGGCACTCTGCTTCAGAGTGGAGAAAATTAAGATGATTACCATATCCTTTCTGAACTCCTAGAGAGTTTTTCTGAAGTCACTGGGGCCTGTTTTTTAACTTTAGGACTTATTTTAAAGCGATAAGTGGCAAATGTGTTGTATGTGAGTCTTTGAATTTATGATGATTCAAATGCTAATTTCCAGACAGGAAGCTGCCTTTACAGTTCTGCTTTTGAGGCGTGTCTGAAAGGGATCACATTTCAATTTCAGTTCAGATACAGCTAGAATCTCTGAGGAATGGTTTTTCGTAGATTATGGATCAGATAATAGAGAATTTCCAAGAAAAATATATTTCATGAGTTTTCCACAGTTAATACACTTGATCTTTGAATTTAGTGTCACTGAATTCAGACTCAATACTAGACCTGACTTAACCTTGAAATGGGAGCTTAGTCCTAATGTGAACTTGGGGCTAGTAAGCCAGTTTTCTTTCAGATGATATCATTTTCCCCAAAGCATTGCTTCTAAAGAATGCTTCTCACTTTAGGAGTAAAATTTTAGTTTGGAAATTAAGAGTTTATACTATCTTCTTTCCATATTAGTAGGTATTATTGTTAACCACATGAGACGTTCAGTATATATACACTGTGTTAAGTTGTCTGCAAATGTAATTTTGCTACGTGATACATTATACTACTAACATCTATATTGGGGAGTACAAATGAAGCACAACTCAGTATGTGTGTCATTCTAATGAAAAGAACAAGAATCATTTTACCAGAAAATTGTTTTCATCTGGTTTTGTAATAGAATAGTAAGTTCATTGAACTCAAGTATAGTTCCAGGATAATATTAGTGATATTTAAATCAAAAAATTAATTCAAAGTCTTAACAACAAAATAATTGCTGGGTTTAGGCTTATGTGTAGCCTGCTTATCTTTCTATCGTAACTGAGATGCCAGGTGTATGCTTTCCTAAAACTGCATGTATGCTTTCGGCTTTTCTTACAGAAACCTTAGAGAAATAAATTATATAAATGACTCATTATATGCTGTTCAATGAGATTTTCAGTCTTTCTTAACCCCTCTTTTATATATATTTTTTTTTTTTTTTCCATTTTTGTATATCCTGTTACATTCTAATGCTATGATGTGCACTATATGGAAGTGTTTAAGGTAATCCTTTAGGGTCCTATTCATAGAACAAGTTATTTGGGCCATTTCCCCATAAATTTCACAGTCTTATGTGCCAAGAAGTCACATAAACATTTGCTAGAGTGACTGTTCGATAGTAAGAAAAACTCGCTATTTTGTAATAGATTTTCCATTTTTAATTCCATTATAAACTTTTATTATATGCAGATCATTCTCATACTTGTTGAACATATTTGTCAGATTTTGTCCCAGCATCTGCTTCTTAACTAGCTCATTTATCCCATTCAGAAAATATTGAGTGTACTATCTACCGGAGTCCTGTAATAATTCACCTTGAGTTGCATATTTCTCTCTATTCTGTTCGTTTATTTATTTATTTAATATTCATTATGCTGATGCACCGTATGGCTCTTGTGGCTTGAGTTTCCAGCTCAGGTATCTTAATTTTACTAAAAAGTGACCTGAAAATTGTGTAGGAAAAATATAGAACCTGAAGCTAATTTCAAAAAGAAAACAAAACAGTGACTTCATCGGTTTTGGCTAGGTTTCAACAAAGTGAGATTCGAAGAATAAAACTAGACAAAGGGCTAGACTTGCTTTGGTGTCATCATTTTTACTGGGAATTTTCTTGCCTTTTGTGTTTTTTTCAGTGGAGTAATTGCTGGCAGGAGTCACAGGTCTGATGCAACCTTCATATTTTGTACATGAACACTGCCTACAAAGATACACATTTCCCAGGTTAGCTTTGTTTTCAAAGGCTAAAAGTGCTCACTGACAAAAACTGAAGTGATACATTTCATAAGAAGCCAGCCCCTGAATGAAGTAGTTTTTAATCACCTGTCACAAAAATAACGATAATATATATAATTTTTTTTTAACCTGCATGATAGTGGTGTCTGAAGCATCGTTTTCAGATGTGTCTGATAATGTAAGTCATTAAGTCATGCCATAAATACACTTGATTTCACTACAAGATCCGGATGTGATTATTTTGCCAAGACGTTCACGTGTTAGACCTCATAGATAAGTATTCAACTTCTTATGTAGTGTATGAACCTACAAATAGCCTGGCTATATACATGGTTCAATGGATTTAGTGTAAGACAAAATCTTTTGCTGAAGTTAGGAAATCTGAAAAATCCTGAAATATTTAACAAACAAGAAAAAAAAGAGTAATATTGATAAGGAAGAGGGAACAATGGAGTGAATTGACATCTAAAATGGGTTAAAATCAAAATGATATGCAAACAGGATGTGGATTGGTGCCCATGTCTTTCAGTGTGGCCTTGCCCACTTCCCAAACATGCCTTACCCTTGCTTACCTCCCACACCTTGCCTCTTTGTTTTCCTTTCTATTTTTTAAATACCCTCTGCTTTTTCTGTCCCACTTTAATGAAAGTTTGCCGGTCCTCTTGTTGTCTTGATTACATTCCTTTCTGTGCTCAGTTGCCTTTCTGTTTAGACTATAAAATCCTGTCTTTATGACAAATATGTATTGTTCCCAGGAAAGCAGAGATCTGAACTTGGTTTCCATCCAAATGCTCGTATAATGCAAATTACAATAATTGCAGCCTTTTGATACCCCCTTGTGATGCTCTTTGTATGCTCTTTCTTGTGAACACAGCTCAAATGTAGGACGGGTGGAACTGGCATATAAATTGAGCTGCCAGGATAACTTTGTGTTCTTTGAAGGTACCAAAACAGAATAGGGAGATGAGAATTCACTTGCTCTCAAGGAGCCAGGAAAAAAGTAGAAGGAAGGAGCTGCATTGTGTTGAATCAATGAGAAAAAGTAAACATGGATTGACATCCTGACATTGTGGTGTTTGTGTCTTGGCATTGCATCAACATGGAGTGATAATGAATTGTAACAACAGTCAGTGAAAACTCAGCCTAAGGCCATCGCTCTGCCTATTTTACAGATAGCTCTTTAATTCTTTGTGATGAAAATGTAGCTGTGCATGGCTGAATAACACTACTCCAGAATATTGCTTTTAATTTTACCTGGATCTAATTTCCACTTACTATTTTCTTCCTCAGCTACTCCTCTATTTGTAATGGTGGAAGGGAACCATATGGTGTCCATATGAACTCTGAAGTCCACTCTGCTTTTTAGACTTGCTATTGTGGAAAATGAGAGGTGACAGATAAGTCAGAGCCAAATTCTGCTCTCATTTGCACCAGTACAAATGTGGTGTATTTCTCAGGAGTGACACTGAAGTAAATAAGGGTGGTTTCTAACAGAAGTTGCTTGATGTTTTTAAAGCTTTCACTTGTGGGATTTTGAAGGGGTAAAACTCACAAAGAATTACAGTAACTGTAATTTATTCTTGTCTTATTCCATCATTTTATAGTTAAAAAAAGAATATGTCTCAAACTAGAATTATCCCAGCTTAAATAGTACAAAATGTATTAGCATCATTCTGAGTTATTTTCACTGTAAGGTGTAGCACTGGACAGAGTTGAGAAATGTTGCTGTGAATGCGCAGTGAATTGCTTGGTGGTCAGCAGCAAAAACCCCATGTATTGGTCAGTAGAGAGCATACTGATTTTGGAAGGTGACTGCTAGTAAACCAAAGACGTTTCTAGGTTGCTGTTTCCTACAGTGAGAAAAAAATCTAAGGCATTGCTGAAGCATTAAACTAGTGCAGTGCTAGCTCATACAGATTTTGGTGTTCATTGTCAAGGGCATCGGGTTGGAATGTGAACCTTTCTCATGTATGTTTTAATCTCCAGTACTGTGTNTAAGGGAAGGTTCAGTTTCCTGATAAGGTTGAAGCTATGTTCAGGATTAGTATTGTTAACTAATACTCAGTAATAAGTTCCATGAGTTCAGCTGACACATCACAATCTTTCAGTCTTACATCCAATGAAAACAAAGCTTTTTTCAAATCAGCCTCACATCTGGCTTATATGTGCAGTTGGAATTCTTGGAAGAATATTCTTTCAGTCTGGTGTATGGGCTCTTTCACACTGGGCATACTTTCATATGAAGTCTTTAGTGAGAAATTGTTTGACACACTCAACTCCTCTGTCAGTACTTTACCAAAGTTAATCAGTATTCATCTCCATTCCTGCCACCATAATTTAATATTAACATCGTTTGGTGTAATGTTTTATGTAGAAAAAATACTTTAGAAGATTTTATTTCAAATGGTTCTCATATTCGGTCGTTCAGCTGTATATGCTGAGGCTCTCTATGGTAGGAGATACAGAATTGTCTCATTAGAACTGGAGCTATATAAGCAATAGTTACCATTCTGAAATATATTTTATTTCAACAAAACCTTACTGCCTTCATGAGGTGAAGATGTTTTGTAATTTGACTAAAGGAATAAGCACTGAAAGTTCTGGTGTCCCCTCATGCTCTTGTCCCTTTTCTGAGAAATATTGAACAATTAATTAGACAAATTTGTATTTATGTATAAGTAGCAATAATACCTCCTTCATTACTCTAATGTATGAACTGATGAATGAGTACAGAGGACTCAGAAATCCTTAAGTGGAAATAGCTGTTGAAAAGACAAATATTAAATGTCAGACATCTTATTATAGTCACTTTAAAATATAGAGATTACTTTAGAAGCTAATTCATATTACAGAACCAGACTTTAAATGTACTTCATAGTGTCATAAAAAGTAGCGCTTTTCATTATCCTCTCATATCAGTTATGTTGTTATTACTGGAATATGCAAAATGTTCTGTTACTTGCAATGCAAGAAGTGGGTTAAGCAACCTAAATGTTTTTAATACACAGTAAAACTTTGCAATATGGCATATTTGTTGTAGCAAATTAGTTCTTGAACCAAGCCTCTCTTGTGTATTTTATCAGATGACCTTACTGCAAATACAAAGTATTCCCTTCTTAAATATTTTCTTTTGTTTGTTTTTAGGACTGCCCTGCAGATGTTGGTGACTTCAGAGCCCAACAGTGTTCAGCCTACAATGATGTCAAATACCAGGGACATTTTTATGAGTGGATCCCTGTGTATAATGATCCTACAGCACCGTGTGCCCTGAAGTGTCAAGCTCTGGGAAAGAACTTGATTGTGGAGCTTGCCCCAAAAGTACTAGATGGTACTCGTTGCAATATTGAATCCTTGGATATGTGTATCAGTGGAATATGCCAGGTATGCTCATGGTATAAATCTAATTGTGGCCTTTGTTGTGAGACCCTTTGCATATTAAGTGAGTACTTTCTGGTTATTTTTCAACTTTATGTCAGTTTTCTTCAGTTAGATTTGCCAGTATTGTCAACTGGCTTGTAGATAACTTACCTTTCTCTTGCACACAGAAGTTCCTGACTGCCTTAGCCATTTATATTTTTATATAGAAATAAAAGGTCAATAACATTCACTCAGTCTTCTATTCATACATGTAAAAATTAATGAAACCAATTGTATTAGTTATAGCTTTCTAAACGTTAGTATGTCTGTTAGGGTGTGATGAAGTACATAGCCTTCCATTTCATTTTACTGAGTCTTGTATGTCATGAACTCCGATAAGGAGAAAATTCGACTTTTTATGGGGTCCAGCCTTGAATGGAAGGTATGAGTGTGTATATCTGCCTTTCTGTGTGGGTGAATGAGTATATATCTTGTGACTGAATGAATTGATAGTTTCTTTTTACTGGGAATCTACTTTTATATATATATACATTTATTATTTATTACAGCTATATCAACTTCGGTGTAAAAATGGAGCAGTATAATAGTTGAGACTTGCCAGCTTTGCCCGTGTCTCATTAGCAAAGAAATATTGCGATCTCAAGTTTTATGAACAGAACATTTTTATATAGAATGGATATGTTATTGCAATTAGTTTTCTTTCTCTGCAAGTGGTTGTTGCTCTGTTAAATGCCTAAAATGTGTGTGACTCGAAAATGCAGGATGTGGCCCAGTGAGCAAAATAGTTCCCTTATAGGGGAAAATTTGACACATTTGGCAGAAGACCGGTGGAGGGATTACAGCAACATTAATATATGATCTGGACCCTACTATGGGTTTTATGTGACTTCTATGTATACTGAGTTCCAATACCAGTCGTGCCAACACACAGTGCATCTGCTGCCTCTGAAATAGAAGCAGAATTCCTTACAGTTTTCCTCTTTGAGGCCACATTTGTCAATACACAGTGGTATCCAACAGTGTTCATTACCCTGCACATTTAAAATAGGATGTACCTCTGTAAACTCTGGAATCATTTGCCAAATAATAAATTTCTTTTGCAATATTTTTAGTGAAGTCTCATCTTCCAATACAAGCTTTCATCCCAGAGGATTGCAAAGTCTTTTCTAGCCTTTGCTGGTTTTGTCTATTGTAGCACAGAAGTGTCACACTGAATGTAACCAAATTCTGTGGTTTTCAGACCTTTAAGTCTCTTCCTCAAAGTGCTGTGGGGTTTCTGGTGTTTCCCACACTGACCTCAAACATCTATATCTTTAATGCATAGCATAAAAGTCACTTTGTCTCCACTGGGTTAAATTTTGTGAAGAACAGTTGAAAGATGTATTTAAAAGGTCTACCTTCAATGTTTCTTGTTAGTATTTTACAGTATTCATGTATAGATCTGGCATCAAATGCTTGGAAATATAAATAATCTGTTTTTAGAACAAACCAGGTAGTGGCGGAATAAATTAATCATTCCAGAAGCAGGCCTTGGAGATCTTTTGCACTATTAATGAGAATCAATTGCTTTTCTCCATTTTTTCCATTTTTTTTTCTTTCATTATTTCTTCTTATTCCACACAAATACTTTTTAGTGTGAGAGAACATCTTCAGGGAAAAAAAAGCCCACCCCCCATGTTTAGGATGTGTCCTGTGCTGTGACTTATGTGATTCAATTTATAGTTAACCTCATAAGCTGTTAGGTGCTTTCACCTGATTTTCTTTGAGCCACGGACTATTGCTGAAGTATTTTTGAACAAAGGGAAAATTTCTCCTTTGCAAATCTATATGTGCTAATTTAATGTTAGATAATTATAGTATGGTGAAAATAGGTCTCTGGTCATTCGAATAACTTTTCTCTCTGTTCACTTTTGGGGACGGAGTGGAAAGGTTGGTTACTTGTGAAATAGTCTGTGAGAGGTGGGGGAATTCCTCAGAACTAGACACTGAGCTTTGTTGCTACTCCTCTTCAAGGAGGAAAAGAAAACAAATTGACATGTAATCCTTCCTGGAAAAATATTCAGTCAACTGCTGTTAAGAAAGAGACAGCAAAATTGTGAATCTCTACGATTGTTGCTATGAGATCAGTCTGTTCGGTTCTGACATATTCTTGGCACAGCCTGCAAATAACTTGGCAAGTGTTTTTACAGTTAACTCATCTAAATAAACATGTCATACTGCTGATGTGGATATCTTTGCTTTTATGCCTGCAAACACCAAAGAATTAGTGTAAGGCGACTGGCTTGCCTGAGTTCTTTTCCAACTGTGGCTGTTTTTTCTCATTTATTGTCTCCAAATTTTATAAGTTTTATAAGATCTCAGCTTCCCCTCAGCTCCCCAACATGATTTTACTTTCATCTGTTTTCTTATTCTTAGTAAAGTAACGTGCATTACTAATTCTGCCTCTTGGATTCTTGTTCAAACTCTTTCCTTGACATCATAGGGATTTACAAGGATGGTGAGTTCCTGTTGTCCAGCTTCAGTTCTGATTTGTTGCACTTCCATTAACAAGCAGAATCAAGCTAATGACATTCTGTCAAAGGAAACCATGATGTGGCCAAACTGCTCTCTGGACAGCAGGTTTAGAGGATTTCAGGAGAAGTAAAATCTGAACGTGGTGGAGCAGGGAAATCTTTACTGGGAAAGCTTGAGACTTAACTCAGCCCAGCCATTTGATCATTTTTTAGTCTGCTACTGCTGTGCTTCTGTTACCAAAACAAATATCTGGGGCTGTCGTGTTAAATGGGGACAGGTCAAAATTTCACTCACTGCCTCACTGCCAGGAGGATTTTCACACTTAGCTTTGAATATTTTTTCTAATCTCTGCACAGCTCCCAACACATTTTTTCATAATATACTCCTGCTGTGCCCATCTGGATGTGGGTGGAGACATTTGAAAACATCTGCATGTCAGACACATGTGTGGGCAACATTTACCCAGTTACTCTGCCTGATTTGGGGCCCTGCCTCACCTTCATTTTTGGTTTTAATTCCTGATTTGGGGCCCTGCCTCACCTTCATTTTTGTTTTTAATTCATGCAGACCTGCTTTTTTCTATTAGAATGCAGAATGGGCTGTTACTTGTGTCAGTACCTGAAATGGTTACAGTGATGATTTTCCTAATATGGAGTAATGTGTTTGAACAATAAATACACACATCACCCAAAAAGTCTGGAGTCCTAAGGAGCAGCCTGAGTAGTTCTGTCCTAGGCTGTCACAGTTAGGTCAAAGATGATGTAAATCCTGCGGTGAACTTTCCATTTAGTGTCAGCAGGTTGCTTGTGTTCCAAAAAAGGCAGACACTAAACTATACTTCGTAGCGTATGGCAGGAATTTAGCTGACGTAAGAACACATGCCATATGTCAAGAGCAGTGCCATCAACTTCTACCATGCTAGTTCCTTTCTGTCACATGTCACAATAGGGCAAGTAGATATCTCACTTGCTCACCACCAAACTATACATATGCTTGATGTAAATATCTGTTGGAGTTTTCATTGAAAACAGTTACTATAAGGTTTTGGAAGACTGTTGCATTTGTTTAATGAACTTTGCTTGTGCTTCAAACTTAAAAATCATAGCAGGTTACTAATTTCTTCTGAATCTTGACTCCTTTTATTCTGAGAACTGCTTTCTCAAAGTGCCTATTTGTGTACTCCTCTGGCTTCCTGTAGGTACATCTTTTTGCCTGTCAGTGTGTTAAAGGACTGTCCAAAATGCACAGGAGGTTTGTTGTTCAGGTGCTTTGAAAGGACTGTTTCCTTTCCATGCAGTGTTACTATAGACATAAAACTGTGTTCCTCAGACATGTTAGAGTAGTTCATTCTTGAATGGCAGTTCAACACTTCCCCCTCACCCCCCCAGAATGAACATTTACAATCTTTTGCTAATGAAAAAAAAAAATCCACATTGCCTTTCCTCCTTTTTAGTCTTCAAACCTCAAGTAACTTATTAATAGGAAGAATTGATTTTGAGGTAGCTTTGTGTTAAGTCAGCCATTTTTAAAGAACCTGGCATTCTTTCCCGGGCACCGTTAGTTAGCAAACACTTGTGGAGAGACCTGTTCTCTGCTTATGTATTATTGCAGGCACCAGAGCTGGCAGGCTGGACCCTATCCAGAGAGACTGTGGGAGTTACTCATGTAGATCCAACAAACTTTCTGGCTCTCAGAGCTGCGTATCAAAATCTTCATATGACTTATGCATACATGTGGCTTATGTCATAAAACTGAGGAGATTTGTAAGCTCCAGCTGCAATTCAGCTGGGAAATGTTGGTGGCTCTCCAGAAGTCCCACTGAAGGATGGAGTTGTGCTGAGCATGGGTTACCGTATCCTACTTATTCTGTCAGCATCACCCTCCATAGCCTCAGGGGGTTGATTTCCTTGCCTGACCAAGGCTCTCAGCTGCACTTGCACCACCTCAGTATAGTGGTCCTTTTGCAATGAACTTGTTGACAACTCAGAGGTGTGCTTTTAATGTAGGTAATAAATAAGATACTCTGACACTGGAAAGGTCTCTTGAAATTACTTACTTTGCAGCTGCCCACTACTGCTGGAGACTGATGTCGCTCTACAGATCTTGTCTCCTTCTGTTTCTAATGGAGAAATACTCCTATTAGAATTTCTTACAGTCAAAGTTTAACCTTTCTTGTCAGATTAGCGGATTTTTTCTGATCTCCTGTTTCTTAAGTATATTTCTTTTTTTCTAAATGATTCTCTCTGCCAAGTTTTATTTTGTTTTGGTGAGCTTTGTACAATTACAATTTTACTTCCCAGCCTAGCAAGGTCTTGTATCATTTGAGCAGTGATAGTAGAAAACCCCACACTTGGGGTTAGTGTCAATTTGGTCTTAATAACCTTCAAATCTCCCAGTGCTAATTTCGCCTTCATATAGAAGGACCCATCCAGAAATGCAACAAAAGAATCCGATTCCATATAATGATTTCTTTTTCAAATGCATTCTCACAAACAAGAAGCCCAGTGGGAATTTGCATCCGATCCTCTGAGTGTGTGTATGTATATTTTTTAAAACGGAGACTGTGTGAGAAAGGGCACTTGCTCCCCTACTGGGTGGTCCTATAATCTCTTAGCTGCTCTAGCATGTGACAGATCCTGTAGTTAAGAGTTAAATGTTTTGGAAACACTTTTTTTTTTTTATTTGATGGAAGTAGATTTATAGAATTGCAGAACACTCTTTAGCCCCTTCACATAAAAAATGTTTGCAAAAATATGTGGAAGGTCTTTTTAGGAGCCCTTTAGTATGCAATGAATTTTATGTACTGTATTTTTATCTTCTGGGTTTTTTTTATTGCTTTACATTCTTTTTCTCAGTGTGGATAGCTGGGGAATTTGAACATCATGGTGTGTCTCCTCATGCCCATCATTCTGACTTATTTTATGCCTCTGTTCTGAGGTTTGCATTTTGGTACACTTTGCCTTTACTCCTTCCTTTCTCATCTATGAACAACTGAAAATCCTTACACAGAGGAAATTTTCTCACTCCCACCACCACAAATACCTGGTCAGTTTAGCAACTGAAATTGCTGCTTCATTCGCTGAAAAGTGACAGGTTGGGAAATTCACTTTTATTCAGAGTACATACTCGACGTTCATGAAGGGTCTGTATTCTGTTTAATGACATATGCTGAAGCCTGTGTCAGCTTGTCTGGGCTTCTACTGACCCATGCTGGTTTGATTGCAAAGATGTGAGGACCAGTGCCACAATCAGGCCTTTGTTAGGCTGAGCTTGGACACAGCTGAAGAATTATGAGATGGGACCATGTGAGGACAAAATCTTGTCTCAGGCCAAGTGAAATCTTCAATGAGGATAAAAGAGATTTTGAAAGTGGTGCTTGAGAACTAATATTCCCCAATACTTTTAAAGGTAATTAAAAAGAAAAAAAAAGGAAGTGACTTTCTTAATTGGAGGGATATTCTGGTATCTTTCCCTCTGCTTGTCAGAATCAATTACTTGTAAATGATGAGCATGGGAAAGAGACAGTGGGAAAATTTTTTTTTATTCTCTTCAGCGACATATTTTATCTTTGTAGAAATAAAGTGCAAGCTGAAGTTATCACAAGGCAAAGGATGTGAGCAGAGATTGAAAAGTAAATGAATAGATGGGCTTTGAAAGACAGCAGGGTTTTACAGCAGGGCAAAGTTATATGGAAAATATTGACTAAGACAGAGTAGGATTTTCACATGACAGATTTTTTTCTCATGTTTTTATTACCATAAATTCCCATACCATATTTGAAATTATTTGTTGTGTGGATGCAGACGTTCCTAAGATCTGCTTGTACCGTGACTTTGTGCTATGGCAAGTAAAGTGGGAGAAACATTGGTGCAATAAGGTCTGCATACTCTGATAGAACATGTGACTGTGCAGTAAAATACAGCCTTAGTTTCTCTGAGTTTTGGATTTTGTGGTGTGTCTGTGTTTGTAGCAATAGAAATCCTTCTTCTCTGACCAAAACTCTGAGGATTTTAATTTTCCCTATTGGAAGTGATTCTAATAAACTGCAATAGAGAATTATCTTTTCTAGTGTGCAAAGATTTTTCAATGTTTCTTTCAACATTTATTAGTAAAAGAAGAAATGTGTCCTTTCTTAGTTAAGTCACAAGATTTGGAGAAGATACCTGCCAGAAATAATTCTAAGGTTATCTTGTATTTTGTGCAATGTTGATAACCTTTAAAGTATTGAGATGTTTTTGTTCCATTTTTATCTTAGTTCTGATCTCTTGTAAGACTGAAATTAATAACTTGGTTATAACAACCCAAGTACTACTATGCTGGTGGCAGGGCAGTCACATCACTTCATTGGATCTGCTTGGTGTTATCTGCTCGCCTTGTTTTTCACATCTTGACAAATTACACCTAGTCCATAGTCTTTTCCACCCTTCAGCAGACTGGTGATGCAGCCAATACAGGATTTGCTCACTAAGATACTGCTCTAACAGATCTGTTGCTAGACAATTTTAAAACAAAAGCTACAGAGCAACATGTAATGGGATAATTACAGACTGTTCAGCTTCTGAAGAAAAGGATCTCCTGTGTAATAACTCTACCAGATTCTTGTGAGAAAGTGTAATTATCTTCTGCTTTTGTGCATTCACCAACTCAGCAGAAATGTAGTGTTTCTTTTACATTGGGCACTTCCTTTCAAATGATCTGATGGGTTTTCTGCTTTGAATGGTTTTCATTAAATGCAATCTGTATGTTTGTGTTGAAATCTCACTAGCAGTCTGTTTCATGACTATACATGGTTCTGCATCCTTTGAAAGAGCCAGGCCAATGAAAGCACAAAAGTGTGAATGTGCTTAGCATAGCCTGCATCTGGATTTCCCCAAGCATTGTGGAGTTTGCTCAACAACTCTAGAAGGATGGTAATTATGTCATATTGAGATGTTAAATTGATTTTCTATATTTTATATATATTTCTATATTTTATTAAATTAAATCACATTAATAAAGGGCATCAAACTGAGCTGCCAGCCCCTCGAGTAAACACAGAATGAGCATCGGAAAACATGACTTACCATTTTAATGGAATTGTTAATAAATGAGAGTTTATATTAATGAAAAAATCATTAGTCAAAGTAGAAAATTAGGTAGTATTGAACTATACATTGCTGAATATTTAAACGGTCTGTCTCCTAAAGAACTTATTCTAAGACACAGTAGGTAGATAAAGAATGGCACTAGTGCAACTTCAGTCATAATGTTTTGTAGAATTTATGTATCTGTCACAAAACTACCAATGATTAATTCTTTTGTGGCCAGTTATATTAGGAGAACTCTATATGTTGGGTTTTTTTGTGGCTGTACCTGGATCTCTGGCTCCAGAGGGCCATAGAAGGCGGAAGCCTCTTTGTAAAGAGAAATATTGTATATAATTATATATATAGCTGTATCTAATTTCATGTTTTTGATAGTAATAATGATGATTAACACTTAAATGGTGTTTGTTATGCACAGATCTGTGGTTTTACTCATGTTTCAGGTAAATATTTTTCTTTCGTAGAGTGTAGGTATATCTTCAAGTTCTTTATATGAAGTATATTATCCCAGAGTTATATAGTTAGTATCCCAGAAACTATATATTTTTTTTTTTAATAACTGACATGTAACACTTTTGTAATTGACAACTCACCTCTGCAGAATGTGTTCTACAAAAAATGCTGTTATGCCTGCTTTGAAACAGTGCCTGCAACTGGAAGCAAATGGCCAGTTGAGGAAGTAAGACAGCTCATGATATCAAAAGCAATGGTCTAATGAGCAAAAGGTGATTGTGCATTGAGCTCTGCGTTGGCAGTTCTATTCCATGTTTGTGTTTGTTTATTAAGAGAAGACTGAAGGGGGTTCAGGACTTGCTGGGTTTTTCACTGTGGTGATGTTTTTCTGCCATGCTGCAGTCTTAGTTAAAAATCTGTCACTCTGCACTCCTGCCCATTTTCTCATAATTGTTAATTATGAGATCTTCTTCAGAAGGGAAGATCCTTGAATTTAACAGATTGTACTTTGACCATCACAAATTGAAATTAGCATACTATATTAGTTTCTTTGCTGAAGTCTAATTCCTTGGCCAAAACCTTGCTGAGTGAATAAGAGCTGAAGAAACAGCTGTGGGAGTTTCTGAGTGATTTTTGGATTCATATTTGCAAAAATATTTGTAACGTTCCATGGTCACCTCTCACATATCATCAGCAATATCATTTTGCTTTCATCTGTATTGCTATATTTTATACCCTGACCTTTTGCTCTTCCTTTGCCTTTCTGAACCTACATGAACTATTCTAAGCATGCTACAAAATATTTAACACCCTTCAGTATTGTCTTTCACAATAGCACTGACATACTAACATTTAGTTTAGAAGTTTGTTGAAGCAGATGAGCATCTCTGTTCATTGCTTAATCAAGTGCTTGCTATCCTAACTGCTTGTGACAAACCACTACAATTCTTTTATAAATATATGGTGGTTTTTGTTTGGTTTGTTTGCTTGTTTTCTTTTTCCCTTTGGAAGAACACAGATAAATAACATATTCAAGTTCTGTGCAAAAATAGTAAAGGATTGGAAACCTGTTTCTGAAAATAATCCTGGCATATACAAATTCTTAGCTGCCTCATCATGGACAATTTATTAAATGTACAAAGTACCAATTTCCTCAGTACCTTTTTTATATTAAACTTCTACTCACTGTTTGTTATGTTATATATTGGTCAGTATTCCCTCTACTCTCCAAGGAGCTCACTTCCAACCTAGTCATTACAATACTTGTATCATTTTTTTAAATGATGGTATTTACAGGTTTCTTAAGCTGACAGTCTCAATCCTTCCATTACACAGTTTATATTATCACTTGTTTCATTTATGCAGCCTATGCTAAAGTCACCTAATATAATTATTTGACTATGCCCTAAAAGCCTGCAGATGTTTTCCCAATTGGCCTGTAATACTCATAGCTGATCCCTTTGCTCTGTAAAGAGAGAGCAATGTGCGATAATTTAACCTAAAAAACTTCTTAATTGTGAACATCATCAGTCCTCTTTGGCTTGCTGAGATGGTGTGTGAGCTGAGGAAGACTGTATTTGCTTGCAAATACAAAAGCTTATCTGACAAACACCGCTAAAAAGGTTAACTCTAGACACTCATGTTTGAAATACACCCCAGCCTAGTGTTGATCACCCCTTTCTAGGGTGCGTTCAGTAACATCCCATGATAGCAACACATTGCTGATTAGCTCTAGATTGGAGGGTAGTCACATTAAAATCTGTGGAATTTTTTGGTACTTCATGTTAAACAACATCTGAAATTCTTCCATGAGGCCTACGTTGCAATATAAATCTGAGTTTTCTAAATTGTGTTCTAGGATATCATGCTTGGTGCTCATGTTCATAACAGTTGATATAAACATAATCTCAGGAGGAAGTCCACAGAGGGTGAATGCATCTAACTGAACATACAGTCTTTGCTGGCAGGGGAGCTGTAAAGCTTTTTTCACATTTAAGTCTCTTGCAGTTAGCAGTCCTGTTTTATTTATGTGGCATTTGTGGATTATTAAAAAATATGCATTAATACTACATAAAACAGTTCTCTAAAGTATGCTGCTGTGCTGACTATCTTTCTTCTTACATTCCATGTTGGACACAATAGTGCCTTGTGTTTGCACAGTTGTGCAATTTTTGTTATACGCAATGAATGTTTGTTTTCATAGTGACTGTGTGTAATAGCTTGGTATGTATGTTGATTGTTATTGTGTTGGATTTTAATGGGCTGGTCTTGCAAGTGCTCTGCTTTCTCAATATCCTTCTCCCACCAAAAGCTTTTGCAGGATCTGTAGCCTACAAATATGCAACAGCTTAACCTAATAAAATAACAATTTCTCACACAGAGTATCACAATATGCAGCTTAATTTTTCCTTTGAGAATGAATTGATGAGTGAATAAACAGATTCTTAATGTTTAGAAAATGAGATTACACTAAGAAAAGAAATGTGTTTGTGAGGTCTGGGGAGAGATTACACTAGCAGTAATTCCAACAATTTGCCTCTGAGTCGTATTACTATCTTTCTGTGAGTAAGAGCAGGAGGAGAAGTGGAGAGCAATAAATACCTTAAAAGTCTACCCAAAAGAAATATAGTGCTCTCAACTGCTGATATGGTCACCACCGCTGACCCATCAGAATCTTCAGGAGATTTATTCTTGCAACATCCCTGTGAGGTAGAGAATTACAACTACACCCCCTTCACAGACTGGAATTGAAAAACACAGGAAGTTTTACAAATGTGAAAAAGAAAGTTTGTTGTAGAGCTGGGAAGTCTAAAACCTATATGTCAAGCACTGTATTACATCCCCTGAAATTTTATCTGCTTTCTGATTCACACAATGGCCCAGTTAGTTTCTGTTTCTGAAATGATGTTCTTTTCCTTCATTTCTTAATGCTAATTGGTGATAAAATGGGAATCTTGTTTAATTTGTTGACAAGGTTTTTCTCTTTGTTGTTGTAAGTGATGAACCCAGAGCAACTGTAAAAAACATCAGGTGAAAACTTTTTAATCTTTAATCCAATTCTAAATTATAGGGTCAGGTACCCACATATCTTCTCTGTAGTAAATAAGCACCTATTGTGAGATGGCCTGGTTTCATATACACGTGTTAATTTGTTTCATTTTTGCAGCTAAGTTTTTTTGTTAACACTTAACACTAGCATTAAACCATTTCAGTTAAGCTGCTTATTTCTTGTATTTTTTTTTTTTCTTTTCTGGGCTACATAGGATGAAGATCTCCTTCAGCTGCAGGAATAAAATTATTTCCTGCTGGTAATGTAAAATTCCATGGTAAATCTGAACCCTTCAATAAGGGGATGCTGTTCAGTGAAGCATCTCTCTCAACTGAAGTATCAAATTGTCCTTCATAACACCCTTCTCTTAAGAGAATGCAGGATGTGGGGAATTGGGAAAATAAGGGAAAGGGGCAGGAGTGGGAGGTGGGGCTGCTTTGCTGTCTTTTCTATAGCCACATGAAACTTAGAGATTACATTTCTCCACGTTTGGCAGCATGATTTGTCTGTGTGTGTTAACTTGGACTGGAAGACCCAACCCTGCCTCTTACGTGTGGACTCGACCCTCACCTCTCCAAGGGGATCGTGTGTCAGTTTTGGCATAGCACAGATGCAGTGGATCTTGGCAGCTAAGACTGCCCCTTCCAAGCATTTTTATATAGGAAGAGGTGTGTGCTGGCCAATTTCAGAATTCTAGCTCTGCTTTTAACTGTGAATTTTCAGAGTGCTTTCTATCCATTTGTCAGTTTGGACTTTGGTTACATATAATTGTCCATGATGAATTCACTGAACTTCTCAGGGATATGGAGATATATATATGGATATAAGAGGTGTATAGGTTGACTTGAGAAAACTTGAAGCTGCAGATTAGCTTTTTACTCTGTTGTTCAGCATTTGTTACTCCCTACAACTTTCTCCTATGAAATGGTGAAGGGTATGTTGGATGAGACCAACTTGTCATCCTTTCAGCAGGAAGGTGCTTTTAGTCAATGTTGTCTATTCTTCTTTGTCTTCCCATTCTCACTTCCATGACTCTCTTAGGGTGACTAATATAAAGAAAAAGGAAAACCTAGAAGAAATGTTTTCATTATACTCTGAAAAGTTATCAGTTGACAGTTCTTCAAAAATGTTGCTTTTGGAATTTTTGGCACCAGTGTTTAAATTTGGATGTTTTTACAGTAATCATTGGAAAGTCTTATAGATAGAGTTTCATATTCAGAAAAAAAAAAAAAATAAAGAAGTGAGAAACGAATCGTCCACCTAGTTTGGAAACGTGTATGTGATTGGCATTGATGTAAATGGCAAATAGGAAATCTACAGAAATGCCAGTTAAATTTTGAATGACCAAGACACTAACTTATGAGCACTGCCACATCAGCTTGTCTGTGAAGCTGAAGTTGGAGTGCCATTTAAATACTTAATCTGGGTTATTACATTGCATTAATCCTTTCTCAGACATAATTAAACAGCTGATGAAAACCGAATTGTAAATAACATAGTTGTCCCTTGTGTTGGAAATGATAATGCTCAATGGTATTCATTCACATAAGTAGTGGGAAACAGATTCATGTCTTTTCTAAACTTGAATGTATCAGTTGTTGTGGTACATCATTAAAATCATGGAAATGACAGTGTGCTTTTAAAATCCTATATAGCAAGATATGCTTTGATAGAATGAGGCCAGCTCATAAAATCAAAAGGATAACATAATAAATAAAATTCCAGAAACCTGAGCATGTCTGCTACAGCTTTGCCCTCCTTCTGACTGTGGTGTTGATGTTGGCAGGCGGTAGGCTGTGATCGACAACTTGGGAGCAATGCCAAGGAAGACAACTGTGGAATCTGTGCAGGAGATGGTTCAACATGCAGGCTTGTGAGGGGACAAGCTAAGGCACATGTCTCACCAGAAAAAAGTAGGTTGAAAATTGATCCTATGATAATTTATCCTTATCTATATTTTCTGTCTGTATAGTAACATACATATCACAGAGTGTTGACCTTTTAACTATATACTTGTTTGCAGTTTTCCAAAGCTACTTATACTGAAGTCTTTGCTAGATTAGTCTATTGAAATTCTGTGAGGGATACCACATATTAGGATATAGCTAGGAAAGAATTTGAGATATGCATTTTTTTAATAGAATTACTCCATTCTATCAGGAATAACCATCAAGTTGCACATATTATATTAGAGGGTATCCTCGTGTTGCAATATATCTGATGCGGCAGCAATGTTTTTAAATCATGGAAAAATCTTATAGATGGTTTTATGGAAATTATGGCCCATGATTGAAAGTGCCTGGTTTTCAACTTAACTATGCTTTTTTTTTTTTTTTCTTCCCCTCTTTTTTTTTGTGTGTGGGTATTTGACTTGAATTTTGCCATCCTTTCTGAAATAATCAGCATCCTACTGTGAGTAACTCCGTAGGTCTCAGCAGTATTAAAAATATCAGAGAGGAGCAGTATCAGAATTAGACCACTTACTGGGGTCTTTAGAGTCTGGCTTTTTTGGTATCCAGGCAAGGTCTGTCACAGAGGCTCACCTCCTGACACTTGTGCTTTCCACCCTCACAGATGATGCTCCCTGTAATCTCCCATATGTCCTATGTGCTTATCATGTGAGATAGTTGCTTTGCATCTATTTTTTGTGTTTCTGAACTCACAATGTGCTTTTGTCATATGCATTGGTCACGTGCAGATGGAGCCTTTGGGGTTTATTACCATATTGGAGAGCCACAGGATGCCAGGGTGATGATCTGATGCTTTTAGAGTTAAGTCAATACTCAAAGTTCAAATTCAGTCAGTTTGGGGTTTTTTTTAATGGATGAAGCACCTGCGTTTGACAGCTACATATATTTTAGTACTGTTGTAGTTCAACCTGCAGAGATTTCACTTGCACCCTGATTTTGAAAGAGCTGTTGTACACTGAATCATGCTTAGTTCTCATTGCAGTGTATGTAAATATTTCCATACAGCTTTTTCAATGCCATTGCTTGCAGTATGTTTCAATGTGGGTGTAACTTGAAGTGTAATCTATATTATCGTTATGCTTGTTCTCTGCAGTGTGTTTACTTGTATTGATCTGCAAGGTTTCATGTTAGATTACCTTTCACTGTTCAGGTGCATAATTTCTGTAATGCAATACATAAAAGGTAATCTAAATTAAAAAGTAAATATTTTTGTGGCAGCCTCTTTTAAAATCACAGGATAATTTGGCGCAAATTGAAGAGCCTTTTTTTTACATATGGAATATGCTATCAGTGTCAGCCTTTGCCTTACCATTACTAGAGGACTTTTTTATGAACAGGCAAATGTCATTTAGTAATTTACAAAGTTTTTTATCACAAAACAGTAAGCAAATGTCTTGAATGTTTACAATGAGCTGAAAAAGAGTTTTTATGGAGGTTTACTTTTTATTCACTTTGTTATATCAAATACTGAGAACTTCTGGTCAGCACAGTGCAAGCAATTGTGAAGCAATAAAGACTGGATAATATTTCTGTAGTATTACCAAGTTGAATTTGCTTCCCATGTCTACATATAGATACATAGATACATCTATACACACACACAAAATGCCTCTTCCTCTTTCTGATGTGGAGGTCACCTGGAACAGAAAGGAATTAATGTCTATTCCAGTTTTATAGCAACAGAAATTCTCCTGAAGAAGAACAATTCCTGGGGTCATCTTAGTTAGTTCTAAGGCAACCCCAACTAAACTCATTGGACTGTCAGATCTTGTTGGATAACTCATCATAAGTGAAATAAAAAGATTCACAGTTAATTGCTGTTGAGTATGTAAGTACAGTAAATGGAAAGTGATCTGTTTTTTGAAACTGTTATTTTGTGACAGAAAATACTAATTTCAATTGTGGTATTCTGGAACAGGTAAGAGCTGACTACAGCTGACATCACGGTGGAAGGTATCCCCCATTGCTTTGACCAGGTTATGAAGAATACCCATGGTTCATTGTTTTCTGTGTCATAATTCAGTGGCTCTTGAAGAGTTCTTTAAAGTTGAAGAAAGATTGTTCTGAGGAAAGATGTCAGTTACGTGAAGCTTTGTTTTTATCTTGCACTGCACTAGGCTGGATTATATGAATGAACTACCATTCACATAAGCAAAGCAGTACATATGCTACTAAAATTAGAACTTTTGGTGATTTTATTGGTGTTGTGATAGTGCCAAAATCTTTTTTGCTCCAGTTGTCCAACACTATAGAAGCAGTTTTATATAATCATCCCCTGCCTGAATGAAATGTGGAAATAAAGCCATGCTTTCTTTGTGTTAATATATCAATGAAGGGAGACACCACATCTTCCAAATAGTCATTAGGAAGCTTTCAGAACTAGTGTTGAGAAGTAGAATATCGACACATGACAGACATGTATTTAAGAGGGAGCTTGTAAGGTTGAGAGCAGAATGTATGTTTTATTGTTCAATGAGGCAAATTAAAAAAAAATTGGAAGGAAAGGAAAAGCTAAAGATGTTATTGGTAGAAAAAGGAAACATAGGGGTAAATAAATGTGCCTACTTATCTTGGTCCCTATTTTAAAAAAAGAAATTTAGTCATTGATAGCAAATGGTTTCTCATAAAGGACTCACTTTGTTTTATTATCTTTTTCATGTGTTTTTACATAAAATGAATGCCTTTGGTTGGAAAGCTAAACAGAAAGAAAGCTTACAGTTTTGCAGATATGAAATGAGCTGTCATTTCAAAAGTTCTTTATTTTTTCCACTAACACTTAATTGCCTTTGAAAGACAAAGTAAGTTAGACTTCTGCCAGCAAGCCAGAGTAACATTCTGGTAAAATGATTAAAGGTTTGACTAATGATATTCAAACAAAAAGTGTAATAGGTTGTAAAGTGTACCGTCCTATTGGGAAATGAGATATCACGGGCCTGATGTTTCTAGTACTATAAGCATGGAACTCCCATTAGCTCCACTGAACTTGGTGCACATGGAAAAATTGTAGGATTGGGCCCTGATGTCTGCTTTCTGCACTGGTATTGGCAAGAACTGGTAGGAAAGTCTTCTGGTTCTGACACCAAGGAAGAAGAAAAGATGCTGGTTCTGAAATTAACAGGGGGTGAAGTTGAAGGCACAGACTTGCTTCTCAACCTATTTGATACTTGAAAATTTTATCTTTATGCTAAAAGCTTCGTACATAAGGTTTCAATGTCAATAGGTTTGTAACCAAATTTTTTTATGTGTGTTTTGTGGCACAAACTAGAACACAGAAGTTCCACCTAAACATAAGGAAAAACTTCTTTACTTTAAGGGTGACAGAACCCTGGAACAGGCTGCCGAGAGAAGTTGTGGAGTCTCCTTCTCTGGAGAATTTCAGAACCGTTCTGGATGTAGCCCTGTGCAACCTGATCTAGGCAAACCTGCTTTAGCAGGTGGGTGGATTAGATGATCTCTAGAGGTCCCTTTCAACCCCTACCATGCTGTGATTCTGTGATTTCCTACGGCACTTGTGTAACTTACTATTGGTCACTTATTGTCACATGGTTTCTATGTCATTATCCCCTAGCACATTGAAGGAAAAAAAAAAAAAAAATCACCTTGGTCATTTATCTAAACAGAGGCCTTCTGCAAGGTTTCCTGTTCAGTATCATCAGTTGCCTCAGTTTTGTGACAACTTGCTACCTCGCATCTTTTTCCCTTCTTTGAAATCTATGTAAATGGAGCTAGTAACCCCCATTGTCAAGGTTGCCTGATATTGCACTTTATATTAAAGGGTTTTTTTTTCCAAGATTCAGCAGTTGGGTCTGAAACTTTCCATGCCAGGTGCTGAATGTTTTGTAGAAAATTGAGCCCAAACAACTCAGCATATTCCAAGGACACAGCAGAGGAAAGCATGTTGTTTCTCACTCTCAAAACAATCCTGAAACCTTTTCTTTAATGTCTTAACATTCCCCATTGTTGGACTTGATCACAGATCAGGGATTTGAAATTTGGCAGGCAGTGGTCTTCCGGTCATGGACAAGTCTTTTGCAATATTTGTGAACATCAAAACATATTTTACTACAACCCTAAAAAAAAAAAAAAAAGCCAACAACCCCTTTTCCTTCAGGTTCTGTAGAGGCTTCCTGGATGTTAACAGCTGACATTTCAAAAAACTTGTCCTTTTAAGTGTGCTCTAGCTTGTTACCTGCCCTAATTGAAAACAGATCATTGTGTGCAATCTCCTCAGAATAAATTCACATGTAGCTCTTCCAGTGCAAAGGTATTAAAAACTATCCTTGAGGTTGCTTTTTCTTTCTGCTTGGCTACAATGTGGAATGGGTACCATGGGCTGCACTTTGTGATGCCTCCTGCCTCGTGTTCAGGCATTACAGAAGAGAGATGATGGAGAAGTTCTGACTCTCCTGAGCTTCAGACTTATGACTTGGGGTAATGAAATCACATCAGGAGATGGAAAGACAAGATGAGAATAGCTGAACAGAAAAGTTTGACATCAGTTTGTACAATGAAGGAAAGACAGATATGAGACGGTGAGAGGAAGACTGACCTAACATTGGCTGTACAGATAGATTGGGCCAAGGAAACAGGACGAGCGGAAGACTGAGATTAGATAAGGAATCTGGGGTGGGAAATGGAGTCAGAAACACTTGGGATATGAAGGGGGAAAATCAACTGTATGTAGAGCCAGGAGAGGGAATTTGGGACTGGTTTGGCAGAAAAACTGTGTGTGTGTAGGGATAGAATGCCAATACATTAGCATTTCATTTTGTATAAAGAATATATTTTTGAAACACATTTCATGGTCCTACCATACTAGTCATCAGTTCACATCACTGAGTGGTCCTTCAGAGCATAAACTGGATTGCTTTTGATAAAGCTGAACTGGAGGATGTGCCCCAAAAAAGCACCTCATATTTTCCAGCAGCTACTGAATATGCAGTCCGTGGGATTAGACTAGAGTTAGTCCAAAGCGAAGCACGTGCAATGTACATGGTGTGCATGCTGGGGCTTCTGCAGCATTTCAGTCTGCAGGTCTCTTTAGTTTACTTGGTTTACTTGGGGCTATGACATGTAGTGTGAAGCCTCCTCCTTTGCTTTCCTGATCTCTCTTACCTTACTTGGAGAAACTCATTGGCTATTTCATTATCTGCTTTGCACTACATTTCCTTGAGATCCATTTTCTTGATGGGCTGCTTTCTCTGTGTCTTTGTGCATTTCCTCCAGTATATAAGAATTTTAGAAGTAATGTTCGGAAGTAGAAAGAAGTATGTAACTAAAATGACTTGAGGCCACACTGTCTCAAAAGCAGGTTACCACAGCTTAGAAATAATTATTCAACAATGTAAAGAAGTGGCACTCTCAGATGAAGAGGTATCCTTGAGTGGTAAGACCAGTGGACAGAGGGATAGAGGTACAGAGCAGTTGGGAGAGTGTGAGAAAGGACGCACCCATACAGATTTTGCAGTGTGACATTTAGTGTCAGAATGTGTAACTGCTGCTTTCAGTAGCACATATCTCTATGGTTCATGTGTCTCTTAAAGAGTAAGTAGTTGACTTTGCACAGATTCTTGACATTAGGCAGGTCAGCACATACCCCAAAACCAATGTCTTGTGAAATGATGCCTAATGTTAGAGTGGATCAGAGAAGCCACTGCGACAGGACACCAAATATTTTGAGGTTTTTAGTTCCCTTGTGCTGGTAGTTATTCCTAGGCTATTGTTCTTTGTATTTGAGAGCACATAGGCCTTCGATCAGAATGGGAGGAACAGCAGATAAGTGTTGAGCAAATACATGGAAAGAAACAGTTTTTATAGGCCTGAAATAAACCTCCTGCCCTGCTGTAAGAGGGGAGAAAGAAAAATCCCAACTGGCCCATATGTGAAACAGTAAATGGGTCCACCATGGCCCACGTGGAAAAATAAATAAAACCTGCTGAATTGGAATGAGCTCAGGAATGTGGCTCCTTTATTTTGATCCTGGGGATTAGCTCCCAGTCTTACCATAGCAGGGAGTCTGATCTTGCTCTCATTGAAATCCAGAATCTAAATCCACATTAACACCATAGAAACAGGATCAAACCTTGCTGTCTAAAGTAAAAGCAATCTGGGAGCTTAACTGGCAAGTGCTGTGTGTAGTTTGTGCACAGACATTATCTGGGAGATACCCCAGGTGAGAGCAGAAAGCCCATTTCAAGCAGGTGCTGGAGAAAGATGACCCACATGCCCTCAGGAATCCCTATAGTGGAAGCAGTGATAGAATAGAGAGAGAGTGTTTCACCTGTTTCTCAGTTTTTAAGGTGAGCTTTATGACTCTAAAATCAGATTTTATCATGTAGTGTTTCTTCATATTCCAGATGATTTGGGGCTTATTTATTTCAGCTTTAGACAAAGGCCAGCAATTAACTTTCAAAGATGCATATTAATATAAGGGGGAAAAAATAATTGGAAATTCTAAGTATAGCTTTCAGGATAACAATTTCCCCTTACCTTTTCATCAGAATTCACTGCTTTTAATGGTGTGGATCCAACTGATTTAATGGGAAATGTAGAACATAACCATTTTTAAATGTGTTTACAGGGCCTTATGTTCCTTTAAGAACATGAATTATATGTTTCAAATGAGAACCGGAGACCATTGGAATATATAGTTTTGGAGCTAGACCTGGACAATCATAACTACTGTTTCATAGTAAGTTAAAGCCATCCTCAGGAGAAGGTGGAGTCCCTTAGGTCAGCTCTGTCCCATTTACTTCTAATTCCCCATCTTGGTTTGGAACTCCAAAAATATCACTTTTATTTTTTGCTATGATTTACTTCATCTCATGGAAACACTGACCTAGGCTGTAATTATCTCAGTCAGGTTACAAGAATCTCCTGCTGTCAGACTTCTTGACATGTCTGTGGGGCTGCCGAGGTTGAACATTGCTGCAGTGGTGGATTTAGTCACCTCTAATGCAAATAAAATACTCTCTGGTAATATTGTCTCCACTGCAGAGAAACACCAAATTTAGCACCCCCATGAGACTTTTGGCCCATATCAGAGAGTGCTTTGGTGAGGATGGAATGTCTGTAGTACTGCTAAAAGAATGTGAAGCATCCTGAAAAGGGATCAACAAGGCCTGCCAAGGAGAGTGGAGCTTGCTGCAAGGAAGCGGAGGAAGCACAGCAGAATGACCCTGGTTGTTCTCAAGAGGAGCAGGCCTACACATCTCTGCACATCTGCAGATCTGGGCCTTGTCCATTAACTGTGGAGTGCCCTTGGTTCCACTTTGAAACAGCAGCTGCATGTATTCAGACCTGGTCATAATCAGACCCTTATTTGACATTTTGTGCTGTAACTGCTGGTTGGCTGTCCAGACAGGATACAAATCCTGACCAAGGAGGGATAGATGGGCCCCTCCAACCTGCTTTCTCTCAAATACTGTGGCACATATGAATTCAGTAGTTATTTCCTTACTTTAAAGATACACACTTCCACTACCTTCTGGCTATCTTTAGCAATTTCTCTGATGAAAAACCAAGATGCAAAAAGATATTAAGTGGTTCAGTAGTTAATGCTTTTTCCAGGGCTCCTTTACTGTATTATTGTTCTTACTGTAGTATTTTGCACTCTGGTGGAATACCCAAGTATGAAATTAATAAAGATCATATTTTATTACATCCAAAATAAATTGTTATATTTAAATGACCTTCCTAGAAATTGGCGATATAAAAACCGTAACATAAGAAGGTGTTTATTTCAGAAAAAATAATTGCAGTATTTGCTAGAAGTATCCTGAACATTTGGCAGGATTTCATACTTATGCTAAGGAGATGTAAACCAGAAGCTGATAATTTAGCATCTACTATAAAAGGGTTCAGTTTATAGTGGAAAGAAACATTCTTCAACTCTTTTTTAGTTAAAACTATATTCAAATATTCTTCCTCTAAGTATTGTATGAGTAATCCTGAAGCCAGTGTATCACTGACCTTCAACTTTACTTCAAATTAGCTTCCCCTACACCAGCCTCTAGATATATGTTAATGCCACCACTGAACAGAGCACCTTCGGCAGGGTGTACCTGTAGTGGGCCCATGTTTATAGGTCCTGCCCCAAAGATTTGCACTTGGGTCATGATGGATATGGGAGACGGGTCAATGGTACTCTGTTGTTTGGACACTTTTCTTTCCTTTTCTGGTTAGTCCTGTCATGCACTGTACTTACCCTTTTTCTGAAGGTGCTGCTCTTGGCATGAAAGACTCTGGACTATTGATTTGACTGTTAAGTCAGTTTGCTTGGGCAAATCATGGTTTTCTTACATCTAAAATGGAAAGTAATAACTTTCTGCCTTTCTAAAATGCACTGAAATAAGTGTCTTGTACATTTATATACGAAGAGGCTGTTCAGGCAGCCAAAGCTGGTTTGTATTGACATGTCCTATTCAGGGCTGGTTTGGTTTATAGTTCATTTTAAATTGAGGCTCTTACTGGAAGGAATGTTCTTATATGGTCAGTTAGATGCAGACATTCTCTTATAACATATACATTATAGCTCACATATATTTGCTCTTAACTGGTCTGTAATTGGTTAAGGGTTAGTGTTAAGTAGATGATTTATTTCCTGTAAGTCCTGCCACTTATTAAAGTTGTGACCTGCAGCAGGAAATGAGGTGTGGGCAAAGTGAGACTGAACAGCTGCAGATTTTTGTAAGGGGGAAGTACTACTTAGCAGATTCCTTATGTCAATTCAGTGATTAGGAAATAAAACTAGGACAACAGAGTGTAAATATGTTCCTAATACACTACTGACATTTCAGTTGCTTTTGTTAATAGCAAATAATTTTCTAATAGTAAGAAAGATTTACAAGTCCATTTGTAGGTCTTAATAGTTGTACAGCATAGCAAACAGACTCAGTGTACTGTACTTAATAAAATGACATATTATTTTTAATAGAAAAATTGTGAAACCTGTTAAATATTTTCTTAAACACATTTGACAGTTTTCAGTCTAGTTATGTGATGTGTGAATTCCCTGATGCAAGTCAACTTCTAAACCAGTTTTTTTAATTTTCATAGGGGAAGAAACTGTGATTGCTGTACCACATGGGAGTCGCAGTGTGAGAATTACCCTAAAAGGACCAGCACACCTTGGTATGACTGGGCTGTTTTATGTATTTATTCATAGGTAGAAGATAAAAACAGAACCTTGTGTCTGAACTCATCCAAACTTTGGAAATATGGGTAAGATCATGACCTTGATTCCTCTTCCCATCTTTAATATCCAGCCTGGAGATGGTTCTACAGAACACTGGAAGTCCACTTAGTGAAAGAAATAGTATACATACTAGTGGTTTCTAAATTTAGTTTTGAACCAAGTAATACTTATATAAGACATCTAAAATGCAGTACACTCTTAAGCTACATGCAAACAATTACTTGCAAAAGATTGTGTGGAATCAAAAGCACTTGTATAACAGCATCAGATTTCTGTTGAAGAGTCTGAGACAGTGGAAATAGTTTGGTTGAAGTCACACTTGGTTAGTGAGCAGTGTTCAAGGAAAAGTAATTTAGGTAAAAAGTGAGATAAACCAAACAAAATAAACTCCACAAGTCCTGTTTCCTTGTTATACTCTTGTTTATTACATACTGTCTATAGGAAACAATTTGCTATTCTGTTGGACATTGGTTTCTGAATACTTTCCTTAAGGCTGGTGTAATACCTATGGTAATTTCTTTACCCATAGGCCTACTTTTCATATAGTAGTAAAGTCAGTGATAAGTGGGACTGCCATACCAAGCAATGAAGTAAACTGTTCATTTAATGTTTTGAGCTATTTTATTAGTAAAAGTGAAAAACTTAGTCTGAATCATAGAAATAAAAGGACTTCTACTGCTCTGAGATGTATAACTAGAAGACTGAAATGCGTTTTATTTGAAAATTGCTCCTCTATTTGCTTTGAAGATTATATTTTAGTCTGAAGAAAAGGAGACTGAGGGGAGACCTTATTGCTCTCTACAACTATCAGAAAGGATGTAGAGAGGTAGGCGGTGGTCTCTTCTCACAAGTAACTAGTGATGGAACAAGAGGGAATGGCCTCAAGCTGCACCAGGGGTGGTTTAAACTCAGCCTTAGGAAAAATTGCTTCACTGAAAGAGCTGTCAGGCATTGGAACAGGCTGCCCAGGGAGGTGGTAGAGTCACCATCCCTGGATGTGTTTAAAAGCTGTATGGATGTGGTGCTTGGGGATATGGCTTAGTGATGGACTTGGGAGAGTAGCGTTAATGGTTGGACTCAATGATCTTAAAGGTCCTTAGCAACCTATGGTTCTATGATTGTTAATGTCAGTGTTATATGTAAAAGTTACTATCACTATTGGAGCTAAAGTCTTACTCTTTCTTTTTTTCTTTTTTTTTTCTTTTTTTTAAGAAAATCACAAAGTACAAAGCTGAACTTACCCTGAAATAAATATTATTCATGTGAAACTGTTGCAAGGGATGTATAAAGGAGTAATCCTGAACGGTTCAGGTCAGGACTCTTGGTCTTTCTTAAGTAGTTCTGCAGAAGGAAGTTGTTGTTTCAGCTTCATATGAGGAAAAAGCACTAGATTCAGTGGCTCCTGGGGGGTTTCTGGAAAGCTCCTGAGGAATGCAGCAGCAACTTGGTAACTAAGTACAGAGTGCTCCTGGCTTCCGACACTGGGTGGTTCCATAAAGAAGCTGTGGCTTGGCATTACCTTTGTTAGCTATTTCTCTAGCTGGACAAGAATTGTGAAATGTTCCTTTAACCACTTCCCCCGGCACATCTGTTTGCAAATCTGTGAGGTTTTAGACATTTGCTCCCTAAAATATAATTGACAGAGGTGGAAAACAAGGAAGAGCTCTTGTGGGGAGGGTGGTGGAAATTGCTTCTGGCTTTACAGCCAGATCTTCAAGAACCAGTGTTCTAGAGGATGTGCTTTGGGACAACTTGCTTACCTGTCTTTCTGACCATATGTGTGTTTGTTGGCATTTATCACTTAACAGAAAACACCAAGTCATCTTTGGTCTGTAACTTTATTGACTTTTGTGAGGGTGTGCTGGTATAATTAAAGGCAGAATTTAAAACATAATCACCCTTAATTACAGGTTGCGTTTGTCAGAGGCATTCTTCCTGTCTTGTAAGGAGTTGAATTTAAAAGGTGGGGCATTGTTAACAGGGACTACTTATTGTAGAATTTTGTACTGCTTCCTGTTGCCAGTATATATTTGCTCTTCAAGTAAAGTCAGCAGCAATGGTGAACACTCGAAAGAGCACTTTTCCCTTTATCTTGTGTTCTTCTGTGCTTCATCTTAGGCTTTATGATCTGTTCCTGTTCCAGGGAAACACAGCTGCTGGATTAATCAAAAAAGGAAGTGTGGTTGGAAATGTAGCACATAACAGATTTGAAACAAATAAATGCTCTGAACATTGTTTTATAATCAGCAGCTTAGTGTTTTAGGACAGACTGCATTTCTTTGTAGCTGGTAAGAATAAATATTTCATTTGTGTGTATGGATACTTTAAGACAAGCAACAGATTCTCAGAGTGCAAAGGTGTTTTGCTTTTGTTTTTCTTTTTATTTTTTTTTACAAATATGTCCCTCTTGTAGTTCTGTCTGCTTGGGTTTTGTGAATAGTTTTGTGGAAAATAACAAAATAATTAGTACAAAAATAGTTATGAATAAAATGTTTCATTGTGTTGGTTTTCGTTTTGATTTGGACTATAGTATGGCTTTTCTAGAAGTTGTTTTAAGAGCATTAGAATCAAAAGAAAGACTGAAAGTTCCCTGAAATTAATCCTCCAGCAGAAGAAACAGGAAAACCAGAAGCTAATATTTTTACAAGTGGCTAATGCTAGATAACTGAGGTCATGAACTTAGGGAGGTTAAACTTCACTGAAAGGAACTGAAACTTTTTTTTTTTTTTCCCCTTTTGTCCACTTCTTCTCTGCTTGCATTACATTACTTGGCAGTATTTAGCTATACATCTGTGCACTGCTTTGTCTTTTGACAGATGCTAAGAGGAAGACAGTGTTGCTTGCATTTTGAAGAGAACGCATGTTTTATTTTGGGCCCTGTATTGTGCTATTTACAAAAGAAACACATGGAAAAGAAAGTGATTCTGGGTAGCAACATGATTTGCTCCTTGCACTGGCAGCAGGAGCTATTTCCCTGGGAATTCTCTTGTGCATCTCTACACAGTGATGTATCTTCAGTGGGTTCACCATGCCATGCTGCCCCACTCCTGCCTGCCACTAAGAGTAGGTCTTACACCTGCAGCTGGACAAGGCATTTATGAGGGGAAAATATTCTTTTTCTTACCACAGCAAGGAAAGTAACAGAAAGACAGACAGTTATAGGTCTTTGATTATCTTGTTAGGCACAGAAACAGGTGAGCACTCCAGAGAATTCCCTGTCATAAGAGTCTTATGTGACTCACACCTAGAGGGAAATGTTTCCCCAATTTAGGATTGGGAAGCTTACTTCTCAAGGCAAACTGCCTTCCTCTCCAGGATTACAGGACCTCTGAGAATAAATACATGTTTGGTGAATTCTTTTCTGAGCCTTGCCTGTAAGCCAGTTGGTGGAACCTTTGTTCCCACTTGCTGCAATGAAATCAAAAAAGTGGAGTTTTTTTAGGGCAGAACTTCTCCCTAATAAAAATTACCATGTTACACACACTGAATGCTTGATTTCACTTCGTTTGAGATGCCTGTGTTGACATGCACTAGATACTAATGAGCAGGAATATATTGCATCATACTTATCCATTGTGCTGTGGAATAGCTCTTCGTCTCCCTGTGTGACAGGCTTCTGAGAAAATCTGAGCAGCTGTTCTAAGCTTCACTGACATGACCTCCAGAGATACAGACTATCAGGCTGTAGCTGGACTTTGCAAATAAACACATGCTTTGGCAAATCTAGTCTAGTGGTTCTCAGTGAGACGTTGTTGGTTGCTGAAAAATATTCTTTTGATTGTGCTTAGAAAAAGATAGAAATCACTTTTTTCTATTAAGAGAATTAGCATAAAGACTTTAAAGTAATGTAGCTCAGATCACTGGTGTTTTTGCAACATCCAGATGTTTTGCTTTGCAGTCTTAAATGCTAGTTTCAAAGGGGTCCTGTACTCCTGAGGTTCCTACTGACTTTTAGTGGAGTTGGAAGTACTTGACATTTGCTGATTTAGCTCTTCCTCAACAAAATGACAGAGTAACAGCTACAATGCATTAATACTTAAATGTTAAACATTACAAGTTTAGGGTCAAGGCTTGCAGAAGCTTTATCAAAGAATGCTGAGTTGCAGGTATTTAAAAAGTTATTTTATACTGCAATCAGAAAAAAAAAAACCTCCATAAAAGTGACAAACAAAAATATGTAGCAATTGTCTAAACACTTGTTGCTTCTTCTGTGATTTGTTTATAACTCTCCGTTCCTAGTAGAAACACATTGGACAATGGGAGAATTTGATTCCCAGAGATCTGCTTTTTCTCTTTAACAGAGTACCTTTGATTCATCACTAGATTCCTACCCTATGATCAACATAAAGTCAGTTCCTTCCTTAAACTTCCTTCCAGCAGTGTATGTGGTCTTTGTTATAGCTATAAGCATAGTGGAACCTAATGCTTAGAAACTTGGCATAATGTTGGTACCTGTTCAAGGAAGTTAATTTCTTCTAGAATTTCTTCACTCTTTTTGCTTGGGATGCTCCAGAATGCATTTGTATTTTAAAAGATCTTAAGGAAGAAAACAGTGATGATGGACTGCAGCATTCAGAGCATGTTTTCAGTGTAGGAAGAAGCAGATGATCTTAACCTAAATTATCTAGGCTGTACTAGGTAACTCTAAAGTACCTAAAAAGGCTATGTAGCTGGAGAAAATGGGTTTTTATAGATCATCAAAAGTTCCTTTTAGCTAGCCTTGAGCTCATCTGAGATTCATTCCTTTCCCATACAGTGCTCTGACAGATTGTAACCAGACCAGTGTATTTCAAGTCATACATTTTGTTGTGCCTATATGCTGTGCTATGCAGAGCCCAAAGTCCTATCTTTATTATGAATATCTTCCTTTAGCTTTGTCTACTTATAGTTCAGTCAGTTTGCTGGAAGTGACTCAAACCTGAAATGCTTCATCTGTCTTTTGGTGGTTGTGGGTTGTTACTTTAATCTGTTTCCAAGATGTGCAAAACACCTCAGAAAGGGTTTTCATCACCACCTGTTCTGAGAAAGGGACATCCCCCCAGCAGTGCTGCAGCTGCCCACCTCCTGGCCATGCTTTTTGCTCACATGGGAAATATTCAAAGTTGAGTTAATGACCTCTGGAATGGGCAGAGTGATACAGGTATTAAGGTGTTAGGTGAGTTTGACATCCTTCAGGCTTCTCTGGAGACTGACTGCTGAAATTGCTAGGCTTTTGAGTTGTGTGGTAGTATGACATTTCTCTGTGTATTGATTCTATCTGTTTTGAGTTTATTTCAACTTGTTCTGCTAAATCTATTGCTTTATAATGATATAGAGCACTTGGTGTAGGAAAAACTGTCTCAGAAGTGCTTCTTGTATGAAAGAACAGTGTGGTCAGGCAGGTATTTCTGTGCTGACACGTTATGCAATTATATATCAGCCTATAACCTGAAGCATCTAATATTCTAACGGGTATTCTATGTGTTTTTTTAATGTACATATATGACTGTTACTTGCAAGGTAAAGTTGTAAAAAGAAATTACTTTCTGACTTCCTTGAAAACAAAAAGTATCCTGTTTAAGTTTACTATTTGCATGTTTCTTCTTTAGTAATAGAGTCAAAGACACTACAAGGAGACAAGGGAGAACACAGTTTCAATGCTCCTGGAATATTTGTCATAGAAAATACAACTGTTGAATTTCAGGAGAGTACAGACAGGGAAATCATAAAGATCCAGGGACCTCTTGGAGCAGATTTCATTATCAAGGTAGGATGTGTATGTGTACAAACCTACAAAGATATTACAAGTATATGCTGCAGAGTAGGTGTCTGTCTATCAGGTTGTAGCGATATGACAAAATCTTTTAGCTAGCAAAAAAAGGAATCCTAATTACAGTCCAGAGATGATTCATAAGTATATTCAAACAAATTAAAATATTAGGACGTTAATGTCTTTTCTGTGATGGAAAGTACCACAGGATCTTGAACAGTGAAAATGACCAGGACTTTTAAATATTACTAAAAGAGCAACAGGGTGATTCTGTGCAGTGGCTGGGTGTTAATCCAACTGAAGACTGCCACCTACTGAACCTGAGCATTGCTTCCAGCAGTGCCTTACAATCTCCCTTAAAATATTGCTAATCCAGCTACTGCCCATTTCTAGTCCTTTTAATTTTCTCTTTTACCCAGATAATGTACTGATGGCTTGCATCATACATGAAGATATTTAGATGTAAAAACATGTTGATATTAGACTGCCAAACGAAGGTGGTCATACAATTTTCTATTTGAAATGACAGATGGTTTAGTATTACCACTCCACTTGGCTTTATCTGTTATGTTGTAGAAATAGACTTTCACTGGCTTTTATATCTCCAGTATTACATGTGCAGTTAATTTGATTGAATACGAACCAGTGTGCTTAGCTCAATTATAGACGTTCCAGAAAATTTACAAAATTTTGCTAACAAAGAAAGAGGACAGAAGAATACGGTTAGGAGCTTTGCCAATCTAGAACAGATAATGAAACAGTCACGTTAGTACCCTGAGTAATTTGAAAAACAAAGCAACATACAAATGTTTGACTCTTGAAGTACAGTATACACATGTATTTTAATGGAGATTTCTCCAGACCAGGTACTCTGGATCAAAAGAAAGTATGGTTCAGTTTTTTTTCTATCAACCCATCAGTCATCAGTGGAGACAAACAGAGTTCTTCCCCTGCACGGTGACATGTGGAGGAGGTAAGTAATTGCAATTCTTCAGGAGTGTTTACAGCTGAATATTAAAAGTGGCTGATTTACAACCTCCATTCTGAATTTTTATTGATTAAATATTTGTGTTTCTTTGCACACTGGTGATTCTTCAGAAAAAAGACAGAGTAGCAGGTAAGTTGCTTAAATTAGCATGAAAATAGGTTAGTTTGGGTTGGCTTTTTCTATACCATATATTGCTGGAAGTCATATTCTTCCATAAGGAGTGATTGTTTCTATAAGAACTTTGACTAAGAAAAAAAGATAAAACACTCAAAGTAGAAGATGACAATTCATAAAGGATATTTTGGGAAAGTAAGGAAAGGAATGCAATGAGATTTTAAAATAATCAAGAGGTGAAGGAAGAATGTATTTCTGGACAGAGTTGTTCACATGAGGGACAGTTTTAGAACACTTAGTATATAAATTAGTCACAGAAAGCAGAATAAGTAAACAGTATTTAAAGAACAGTTGCTATTGATACCTTTTGCTGTCTGATCTCGGATGTTTAGTCCTGATGGTAGTTAGAGCAGCAGGTAGTGTGCTGTAGTGTATACTCCTGGTTTAAATGTAACAGGGTATTACAACGGTTAGATGAAGTGCAGCTCAGCTCTGCTACTGCTTATGCAGCCCAGCCCACTGCTTGTCATGTCTGGTTCTTCAGAAAGCATGACTAGGAGGAGCACAGTAGGAAGAGTGTTTGACATGGTAGATAGCTAATTCAGTTCAGCAAACATTACCTACGTCACATGAAAAACACGGGGATACTAGTGACACTGGTGTAGTGATTTTCTTGGAGAATACAAATACAGTTTCAATAGTATTTGGGACATGAGTAAAAAGAGTAAAAGATGTTTAAAGCACGAGTCTGAGGCTATTTGGATGGACCATCCATTTTGGCACTTGCACCTCACTTTAATCTGAAATGCAGAAAATACATGTGTATAATATGTAGTCCCACAGAAACTACTGCATCTTACAAGACACTTGGCCTCATAAAGTGTGATTCTTGCTGGAACTGTGAATGGCAGTACATATCCTCTGATGAGTCCATCAAGGAATTTTTCCCTAACCCATAAGACAAGGGAAGAAGTGTAAATTGTTGCAGTTATTTTTGAGCACAGCCTGTAAACACTGCATAACTCAAGGGAGTTACTTACCTTCAAAATTATTGGCTCAAATTCAGCATTATTCAGACTGTTGCTATGGTTTGAAAATTACATGTCAATCTTTTTGTAAGTAGCCAGGTTTTACATGCTGTACTTTGTAACTACATGACTATAACGTGCAACAGGTACCTTTACCAATAGGGCTTGACAATCTTGATGGCATTCTTGAGAAAAGCTAGTAACTAAAGAAGCACAGAAACTCAGAAACTGCTTATCCATGAAAGCAGTAGCGTTAAGAATGGTATATTACTGAGGCATGCAGAGAAATTGTATTGCAGCTGCCTGGCTTTAACCTGTTATCTTAAAGCAGATTGTCTGGCATCTTTTACTGGCAGTAAAAGAAAAAGTTCCTCACAAAAGAGACTTGGAATCACTGCACAACCATTCCTCACTTGGATGCTGCTTCTACAGTTAATTCTGTAATCTCCATGTGTGGGAAGAGTGTGATGGCCATCTCAGAAAGCAAGTCAAGCTTGAATGAGCAAGAATGTTTAAAAATTGTGTTTCTCTTGTTTGCAAGTGACATATCTTTTGAGTTTTTTCAGTACTTACAAGAACTGGAACATACATGCTTTGAGCACTGGAACTGCTTAGCTCTTCTTTATGGTTATCACTCTCATGCATGATGACACTTTGAATAAGCCAAGAGACACACAAGTGAAGCCATTGATATGATACTTAACATTTTCGGTAGACACTGGGACTTGTGCTATTAGTTTATGGACTCTATTTGGATTTTAATTCTTGTGGTTTCAAACTTTTTTCTTTGCACATACCAGAACATCCTCCTCTTCTCCTCAGTTTAAGTGCAGGGCTGTTCTTTTGAATAAGTCTTTTTTTCGTATCCAAAAAAACAACCCAGTGGTTTATAAAACTTAAATCCCTTCTTATAACCAGTCTCCACACAGATTTTTTTTTTTTCACCATGTAGTTACTTTAAATTTTCTTTTGTTGCCTCTTCAACTAGGAATGTTCTTGAAACTATTTCTTGGTTTTCTACAGTTTAATTTAGCAATATTTTTGGACCTCATCTTCAATTCCTCTGGCTTTCTGGTTTAAGTATTTATATTTTTTTAGCATGCATGACTTTGTAATGCTCTAACATACATGATAACTCCTCCATGGGGGAGGGCTGTTACAAATCGTGGAACGTGTAGTAGAACCGTATGACTTTGTAGGGTTGCTTCCATGATATGTGAGTTGCTCCAGTACATGTATTCCTGCATCACATAAAAATGTAAGCTTATATATACTCTTAGAATATTATTAGAATAATGTGCAAGTCTCACCTAGCCTTGATAGGTTAACATAATTGTTATGTTGAACTGTCTTACATGAAGATCTGGTCCTGCATGTTCCTGTGCAGTATTTCCTTCTTTAAAAGCAAACCAAAGAAGACTAACACTGGACGCTAATTCAATGTGCAGCATATTATTTAGGGGTGGGAATAAGGCTACTTTAATTTATGTCCATTACCAAAATTCAGCTTTGCTTCTGCTTTAGGTTATCAGCTTAATTCAGCTGAATGTGTGGATATTCGTCTGAAGCGTGTTGTTCCTGACCACTATTGTCATTACTATCCAGAAAATAAGAAACCAAAGCCCAAGTTAAAAGAATGCAACATGGATCCCTGCCCTTCTAGGTTTGTATGACAAATAAATTGTGTGGTATAGTCAAATATTAAGGAACAAGCAATTGTATTTACTTAATTTCAGTTCTTTTCATCTTTAAGGCTACTTAATCTGGGTTGATTATTGCACATATTAAAGGCTGATGCCTGGCACCACTGCCAATAGATTTGTTGCACTTCTGCACACTTTGTTGCAGAATAGGAGACTTTTCTTTATACAGAGATAGTGTAAGTATCAATTTGTCCATCCAAGAGATAATAATACTTTGTTCTTTTTGCTGGGTGGTACAGTACTAGTACAAGGAGTTTGTGAGGTTATGTGAGGAGGACAGAATGTTTGCCCGCTATTAGATTTGTTGGTGCTAATGTTCAGGATTTCTCATTAGGCAGACACTAGCTCCAGTTTTCAGTCAGCGTGTAAATTTTGCCCATGGTTTAACTTGGTTTATTGATCTGCCTACTCTGAAAGTTTCTTCATTTGTACTGTGGAGTTGAAAATGCTTGAAGTTTGGGTGTGTGTGTTTTTTAACACTAAAAATTTTTAAAAAAATAAATAATTCAGACTAAATATACTTGTGGTACAAATACCACAGAATAGTAATGCCAAATTACAAAGCCTATAGTATACATAAATTGTATTGAATTGCACTATGGTATTTCAAACTAACTTTTGGATTGTCTGTTGAGGTTTCCTGGCTGTGCTAAAAAATCTTAAAATAACATCACAGTATCAAGTCCCAGAACCTCTCATTAATATGCCAGCTGGCCAAGCTAGAGTCATATGCAAGAAGAAAAGGAAACACTCTCAATGGATTTAATTTCCTATAGCTAAACTGTCCATTTCCTTTCATTCCTGTTGAACATAATTGTTGATAGTGACCTCTAACTGTTATAGATGTACAGGCTTTCAGTTTTTTTTCCTGGAGAGTGGATCACTATATGGAGTTGTAAGACTTCAGTAATGCTTAATGGCAATGAGTGCCAAATGTTGCAAAGCTGGAATGAGAAAGCTAAGAAAAGAAAGGGTGTAATTATCTTTTTTTTCTTGCAAATTTATCTTACGCGGACAGAAAAAGGGAAGTACTACTGGATATGATACCATATTTCTTAGTATTGGAAGTAACACTTTATGCCTGTTCTATGCTGTGCAGTTCAAATAAACAGCTCTAGGAGGACCTTAAGCACTATTGAGGAGCTATCTAGCATTACTCCTGTGATTCATTTCTTCCACTGCCACTCGTGGTCCTGTGTGGTCTTTGTTACAGATACAAGTATGTAACTATTTTCTTGTAGATAAAGTAGCATGGTCCTAAAAGACTACTGATAATTTGTCTACCAAAGGCTTGTTCATTTAATATTTTTGATGGTATGAAGTAGAGAAACTATGATGAATAGATGTCTATCCATGCAGAAGAGGTAAGACTATATGAGTCAGTTTGCCACGAGGGTAATGTGTAACGAATATAGATTCCCTCATTTCGTGTTGGGAATTGCTTACTTTAAGCATGACCACGTAAAAGTATGTACTTGATGTACAGTCTCGGGTATGAGAAATAATGATGCAATATTTATTTTGTTGACAGTGATGGATTTAAAGAAATCATGCCCTATGATCACTTCCAGCCACTTCCTCGGTATGTATGATCCAGATAGCATGTGTGTCAGCATTAGCACAATTTTCACTGCATAGATACTATTTGATTCCTAAGATCATGGAACAGCTTCTGATTTTTTTTGCTATGCAGGAGAGCAAGTTTATAACAATCCTGCACACATTTCTGGAACTTGCGATTTACTTCAGTGTGCTCTGGATGATTAGCTTAATAGCAAGAGATTAATATGTGCTTCTTGAAAATATCATTGTGGAAGATTTTACAATAAAGAGTGGTTCCCCTAAGCCTTCTCGTGCTATAGTGCTGAGAAAAACATCTTTAAAATGCGTGTATGAATTCTTGTCTTGAAAGGTTTTTATTTTGAATATGTATGCAATTAATATATTTTTATAGAACATGCTTCCCTATGGTACAAGACTCTAGACATTCTTCTTCCCTTGAGAGGTTCCATTCTTCTGCTCTTCTTTAGACCTACACTCTATTTATTGACATCAAGGCTGTCATGTCTTTTTAAAGATAATGAGTTGCCTTAACATCTGCTGCCTAAAATGAAGTCATCAGAGCACAGTTTGTTGCTTTTTTTTTTTTTTTTTTTTCCATCTGAATTAATCATGAGAATGTAAATCTTCTCTGGAAGGCTTAGAAGTTTTATAAAGAATGTTAGGACTAAAAAGCATTTATCCAGATTTACTGTTAATGTAAAGAATTATAGTTGATGGAGTTAGATGAATATTTATCTGAGTTGAACCTCTGCTTTATTATGTCATGAAATGAATAATGTGTATTTTTCTAAAGAAGCAAAGATATGAAGTAATAAGAATGAAATCATAGACTTGCACGGCTCAGTGGAGCTACTGATTACAGCTGATATAAATGTCATAGTTTATTTCTGTAGCAATTTACTCTTGTTGTGGATCTGCTGTCCTGTGATGTACTTTGGCTTTCATACATAGACTTGAGATTTTTTTCCTCTGCAGCTTTATCCCATAAAGTTCCATAATTATATTCTGTGTCTCTCCCCTTCCATTTCTTCTGCCAATTCTTTTGTACTTCAGATCTCCTCTGGAACTCAGCACAATTTATTTACATGAGTATTTAATCTTCTGAACTGCTCAGGGCTTGGAGACCATTTGGAAGAGAAATCTAATCCCTCTTTCTGTGCTTTACTGTGCCCAGCATGTTTGCATGACACTGTGGTGAGATGGATTGTCTTCGATAAAACTGGTGTCTGTGATAAAGCTGCGAGCAGGTTCTCGTGTTTCAGACACTGAGAACTAGAGTCAAAGGCCCACCTCGTTGACACCTCAGTGTGTTCTGTCAGTAGGTATCATGGTCTCCCTGGGTGTGATGCTCAGGAGTAAGAACTGTAGGATAGCAGGTGGATAGCAGGGCTCAGAGTTGGTGCCAGCAAGAAGGAGAAAAAGGAAACCGGTTGTGTTCCACTGGGGGGGCACATAAAGAAACACAGTGAACGTGTAAAAGCAGCTTTTCTTGCTGCAATTTTTGAAAGAAAAAGAGCAGCTGATACAGCAAGTGTGTATACCTGTATTGTGAGCTGAATCTGGTCCAGTGCAGATGCAAATCTTGCTTCAATGTAGCAGTATGTATTTTCTCTGCACTGCTGCCTGTCGAGTAACTGCAATGTCTGTGCCAGCTCTGCTTTCGATTTGTTTTTTCTTTTCTTACCTGTTTCTTACATGCTAACCCAAGACTGTTCTTGCAAAGCAGGCAGAAAACCAATGTACTGTAGATATGCTTGAGGGAAGCTGTACAGACTCCTTCACCTTGACCGGCAGTCATACATCACACCTCCTACATAACGTGAGGGCTGCGATGCAGTCCTGTGGTGTTTACCACTACCTTCCCATTCACATGAGGAAGTTGTGGGAAAGTCATGGAGCACACCACAAGATCTTGAAAGAGTTCTCCTGTGGCTATAGTTGTAAATGCCCCACTGAAATATTTTTACAGATGGAGAATTCTTTTGAAATAAATAGAAAAATTTCCCAGGATGAAAATTTTCTTTTAAAGCTTTTGGAATGCCTCCATTCATTTCAGACTTGTTGGACTGTTGAGGATCCCCTGACAGCTGTGGGTTCTGGAACGTATCTCCTTGACTGCTTGCCCAAGACCCCCCTTTTCCCCAGTAGCCATGGACCTCACTCCATCTTGAAAATGCTTATGGGAGTATGGGATCTGGAGTGTGTTCGAAACTGATGAGATAAAGAATAACAACTATAAAACTTCATGCTATAAACACTTGCAAGACTAGTATTACATATAGCACAGTCACCCTTATATATATAAATCCATGAGCTGCTAATTCATTGAACAGTTAATTCCTCTTCAGTTCCTGACTTTTTTTAAAGAAAATGAGTTAGTGTTAGCCATTCATTTAAGTCAAAGAAAAGTGCAACTGTCGCTCTTCAAATGTATTTTGTACTTGTGATATGATATCAGTATCTGAGCATACAACTTTGTTCTGAATGCTTTTGAGTATACATGGTTAATGTTCCATGGCTTGCTGTATGTTCCATACTCATTCTTCTGTTGAGCTTAAGCATGATTAATATGGTTTTGTAGGCAGTTTAATGAATTGCTTAGAATAGGAAGTGTCCTTGATTTACCTGCTGTATCATAGAAAGTGGGTAGTAGTTACTTATATTACCTTTGATTTACAGGTCTTTGCCTCATCTACTCTCAGATCATGGCTTCCTTATAATACCTAAGTTACTCTTGATGAATTGATTTTGGTGGGTTATTCTAATACTTGCAGAATCCATTGTTCATATTGGATGTAATTTTTCTCATGATCTTTTCTGAGCCCCTGAAAATGTAATAGGAACAAGTATTAAACTAACAAGACATGAATGAACCATAATATGTGCTGCAGGGCTCAATCATTTCCCAGGAGTTAGCTTTGATTTGGGCGGGTGGTGGAAAAGAGGCAAGAGATAGGGGATGACGGGTGAGGAGAACTTGGGTTGGGGTCAGTGCAACCCATAGACAAATGCTATGATAGAAGCTTGTTATCTCTAAACATGACAAGAGCGGGACATTATTGAAGTTAGATTTTGTTGAGAAGTAGTTACTTAAATGTACATTCATGTTAAAACCAAGACATAAATGAAACATTGTTTGTAACCTAAAAACCTCCATGAATTTCTCACTTCAGATGGTTCAGCAATTTCCATCTTTGTTGTAGTTAGTTCTAAGATTGTGGATAGATACCCATTTTGAAGATCCTCCCAGCAGGTTGTTTATCAACCCTCTGTTGGAGGCTACTACCCCACAACTCTGCTGGTTAATAGGGCTGTGTACGTTTTCCTTCATTTGCGCATTGCCCTGCTTCAGGAGAAATCAGATAGGTTAGCTGAAGCAGCTGAAATGGATGAGCAGCTGCCTTTTGCCTGAAGCAACTTGGAAAGTGTGAACACCAAGTCATTCCACAGCATTTTAATGAGGCTGGAAAACTCTAGCAGAACTGCAGTGATGACCAGCCAAATGGTACCTGTCACAATTTTATTTGTTTGTAGTCTTTATGGATGAAGACAGTTTGAAATGAAATGGCTGGGTTTATTCAAAGCAAGTATTAGAGTTGCCCTAAAAATTCTTTCATGAACAGACTTTTTTTAAGGGTAGTCTGCATGATGTGGGCAGTGATGAGCAACAGTGGCTAATAACACCCTCAAGTCAGCACAGTCAGATCTGTCTTTGTCTTTGGACTTCATATAATCTCAAGTACACATGCTCCTCCATCTCTGACAGTGGTAATCAGAGTACGTGTGACCATGTAAATTAACATTGAAAAATATTCTATTAGGTGATTTTGACTATTTGCAACTAAAATAATTCCAGTAATTGAATTCAGGATATTCAAGGTCTTTGACTCATGTATGAGAATAAAATTTTCAGTTGTTTCGGGAAATATACTTAAATTTATATTTTTATTTTTCTTCTCATTTTACACGTGAATTTAAACCTGGAATAAAGCAAGGTAGCTCTGTAATTCAATGTATTTTTATTTGGTGTGTGATAAGAATCCAGCAAACAATCAGTGTGCTCTAATGACACAAAGGTTGGATTCAGTATTTGGCACTTCTAATAGAGATTAGTGCACTAAAGAATAGCATTATTTTTATTATATGAACTCTTTTTCCAGGTGGGAACATAACCCTTGGACTGCATGTTCAGTTTCCTGTGGAGGTGGTATTCAGAGGAGAAGTTTTGTGTGTGTGGAGGAGACCATTCACGGAGAGATACTGCAAGTGGAAGAATGGAAATGCATGTATGCCCCTAAGCCCAAAGTCATTCAAACCTGCAACCTGTTTGATTGTCCTAAGTGGGTAGCAATGGAATGGTCTCAAGTAAGTTGAAAATAAATTTGGACTTCTATTCTTGTTTTCTAAAGAAAGCCTCTATCTAGTCTTGTGTTATTATGTATTTGTGAGCACAAGGCTATTAGAAAAATATAGTCCTGCAAAGCATAATTCATAGTATTAGGAAATGTTTGTGCTAAGTAAATTGGGCTGGTAATCAAAATGTTAACATGTCTGTCTGGAGAAAAATGTATATAGACTTACTTATGCCTGTTGAATTCCTGCTTTACACAAAGGAGAAATTAGAGCCAGAGGTCAGGCCCCTTTGCAATCAGGTCATTTGTTTCTCAGTTCTTGATAAATGTAATATTTCACTTCATATAATAGCTAAAGGCATGTCTGTCTAGGGTCTGACATGTCTGCAAGGGTGATTTTCCAGCATTCTTACCTTTCATTATAGTAACAAGAACATAAAGCCAACTTATCTTGGCTGTAGTTATCTGATACAGTCAGATAGCTCAACACTTCTATAATTCTTTAGTTCATCTAAATGACATCACTGACACATAGTGAAGAAACTGTTCTTTGCAGCACATCTGACTGAGCTTTAACTGAAAATGACCACTGTGAGAGAGCATATTCTCAGTGCATAGCTACCTCTGTTTTGAACCAATGCCAATCAGATAAGCTTTGCAGAACCTCAAGAAATCACTTGTGCTCCCAAAACTTAGATGCTTTTTCCAGCATCACCTAGCGATGCCAGGGACATACTCATATGATACCTGACTGGCTGTGGAAAAACTTTAGCGATCACATCATCAGTACTTCCAGCTTGCTTTACACCAGTATTTGTAAATATAATAAAACAGAAACAGAGTGAGATGGTTGCATTGTCTCCTGCAGTGCACAGTGACCTGTGGCAGAGGCTTACGTTACCGAGTAGTGCTGTGTATTGACCACCGTGGGCAGCACGTCGGTGGCTGCAATCCACAACTTAAACTACACATTAAGGAAGAATGCATCGTGCCAATACCATGTTACAAGCCAAAAGGTAACTGGAGTTTTGTCTGGGTCTGTTATTGGTTTGCATTTTTGTTAAGAGAATTAAAAGTCCCTGGTAACCTTTTTCAGAAATGCCAGAAGCTGGAATTTACTAGGACTTATTTCAGTCCCGGCAGAAACAAGCATTTTAATTATTGGTGGTATGAGAAGTGCCCTGCTGATGTTTTTTGCTGATAATGTGGCCAGCTTGTCATGAAGTGAACATGCTAACTAAATCTATACAGCCTGGTCAAATTAAGAAAACCAGAATTAATGAAGAGGAGTTATTCAGTAATGCTTGAAATGGGAATGATACTCCATATGTATCACCTGGGGTCTTGTTCATTTGCATCTCATTAAATGTGTCAGCATTCTCAGTGGGCCTCATCAATTCATATTATAATCAAACTGGATTCCTTTATTTTTCTCCATTTCTGCATATTTAAAAACTCTTTTTTACAATGATGTAAATTGACATTTTTTATAGAAGTTGGTAAGTAATAAAACAAGTAGGTGGGAAGGTGAAAAGAAAAAAAGGCGAGAGGGGAAACTAGTATCCCTTGCTCATTTCTGACCCTCTGGACCCAGAAAATTTTAGTGGGTGCTACTCTCATTCTTTCAGTTTTTATTTGAAAGGCTGCATTTCAGACCTTCACAACTCACTATAAAGATTTACATAGAAAAAGTGAAAACTATCTGTAGACAGCCTTTGTTTCTCTTCTGGATGTTTTCAGACTCTAGAGAATTCTTCAAGCAGAAAACTAGTCAGGGTTAAACCTTGAAATAGAAACCTGCACTGAAATTTTAAGAACCTTCTGGTGTTTTATTTAAGTTTGGAGGCACAGATCTTCAACTGGCTTACATTACTCTGAGAAAAAGCATCACAGAACTGTGGGCTGTATAGACAGATGAAAGAAGCTAGTTGTTTTTAGATGCATTTCCAGTTTTTGGAAAGCTGATTAACTCAGCAAAAACAAGAGATTTTGTCTGTTAAGATTTTCTGATGAAGCCAGTGTGTCTGGAGAGGAATATACATTTGCTATACTCTTGCTTCTCTTTCAGCCGTAAAGTTATGATGATAACATATTACACTAAGATATAAGCTACAATCTACTAGAAACTGCCTGCATTTGGAGAAGTAGGAAGGATATCAAAGATTTAACATAAATGGAAATGGTACCCTGGTACTCTCTCAATATAAGGAAGTGTCAGAATGGCACTCAGACATGAAGAGACTTTCTAGTAAATCATGTTTTATTATCCAGTATATCTTTATTCAAAAGCATTAGATAAATAAGCAATGTAAAGTGCAAAGTGCTAAGGTGAATAATGCTAATATCTGCATATCGCTTTGATTTTGGAGGAGTTACACAATATTTTGAGTTTGTTTTTTTGGTTGTTTTTATTTTTTCTACCAGAAAAAAATCCTGTGGAAGCAAAATTGCCATGGTTTAAACAGGCACATGAAATGGAAGAGACCAGAGCAGTCTCCGAAGAGCCAACGTAAGTACTTTGTCTTTTACAATGAAGAAATTTTTCCAGCAGATATTTTGCAGATCATCTGGAATGACTGTTGCTGTGCACTTTGCTTTGACAGTTGGACCTCCTTGGGAGATGAGTTGTGTTGGGAGTGGTTCCTAATTTTATATCACAACAAAGCTACTCTATTATAGTGTCCCTATATCATTCAAGCAATGCAAAGTGGTCTTAATTCAGCTTAATTAAGCCCTAATTAATGCCTGTGGAAGCATTTCAGCAGATGTAAATTAAATAAATTAAATAAACTTTATCCCAGTCATTGCTGTTACCTCAAGAATGTAATGGTCGTATTAAAAATTAAGAGGTACTTTGTAGGGTTGCCAGGATTTCCTTGGGGGATGAGACCAATGTATAAAGAAAGTGGGAAAAACCTGCTGATCTCTGAGCTTAGCCGAATCTGTGGGGATAAATTGTGATGTTTTACACGTGTGTATGTGTGAAATAACATCTGGATTTGGTGAGTCCCCTTAAGCTGATTGGAGGTGAGCCTCACAACATTTAAGTGCTGGGAATGAAAGCATAACTTAAATCCAGCTGTCCCTTGTATGTTAGGCCTCCACACAATTGCTTATATCCCCTGTGTCCATTTCATGCATATATTTGTCTAATATACTCAGTATATATCATAAAACTTTCTAGAAAGTAGTAACTTTCTGCAAGGTTTTCCTGAGATATTTTGAATGGTATTTTGTTGTGCTTTGCCAAATTTTGCACTTATTTGTAGCAATATTAGTTTAAAATAATTTAGATGAGCTAATTCAAGTTACTTTGGATTTATATTGCTCTGAGAGTGGAGTGTGCCCTGTGACTTCTTATTTTTCTCCCTTCATTTAGCTACTCCTGCTTTTTGGCACACATGCACCAACAGGTGTGATCATGGGTAATAAAATCTTTACACCTGCACTGACTCACAGAAAAAACCTCCAGCCAAACAGGTGTTTGCATAGTTACAGTGACCACACTTGAAACTTTTCACTGCTCTAGCCGCTCAATTCAAGTGTCAACCTACTGTGAGGGGTTATTTCACTCTCCAAAATGGTGGTCCTGAATTCAGGCAAGGTAGTAGCAAAGATATTTAGAAACGAAGTGTGATTGTTGAAGGGGGTGATGTGATCAAATGTGCCTGTTGAATGTCAGCTTATCAGAACAAAGGTATATGAGGCCACTCTAAAGAGCTTTCAGCATGAAGGTATAAAGAAAATGACCTCTAGCATTACAAAATCATGCTGTGGCAACTATGAGCTAATGCAGTCTCTAAGTTTTTAGGATCCTTCAGCAGCAGTCTGACAGAACAAGCCAGGAGGACTGTCAGGGACACAGCATGCTAGTTCAGGGTATATTTAGAGTATAACAGAGCTGACTCGGAAACTTTCTGTTGGGTTCCCTTGTACCCTGTCCTCACAAAGAAAGCAGTTACTCATGCCTTCCCAGACATGACCGATGTGTTCCACTGCGGCTTCACAGTGAATGCAGCCATGTGTTTGAGTTCTCAGTGCATGTCCTGTCACAGATGTGCAGTTTTGCAGTTTCCTGGATCTTCTTTCTTCTTCACTTACTCTGGTAACCTGTATTTTCTTTGTCTTTCCTTCATGATCCTCATTCTGTCCGGAGATTCTTTCCTTGACATTTTCAGAAGCATCTTCACCCAAATCTAAAACTTTTTGCTAGCCACTTCTTGCCGATGACTCTTCTTTGCCATCCTTGTCTTTACTGCGGTGTTGCCGAGGTGCTGTGCTTTCCTAATCCAGGTACTCTGGGCTCTCCTGGAACTTAGCTGCAGCCAGATTCCCCTCAGTTTCTTTTTACCTGTCTTCTGCTGCCACCTGCTCTTACTTTATTCTTCTAAGGCAGCTGGCAGGTAAGGAGAAGTGAGAAATAGCTGATCCATGACTTAATTTCTTTCTTGCAGATTGCCTATTGGTCATGTGAACATTGATTTGCAACCAGAAAAGTTTCTCAATAGATACTTGAAATCTCATGCCCTAACTGCTGTGGTCTTTTCCAGCTTGAGTGAGATGTTTGGGTCAGGGTTTCTTTAGGATATTGAAAGAAGTGTAACAATAGCTTGTTACTTCTCCCAGAGTAAATTATAAAAAGATTTCCAGGGATCTGTTTGACTTCATTTTCTGTAATTTACACATGGTACTGTGATAACTTATAGCCTACTTCTGCCTAGAAGGAGGCTTATGATTTCTTTGGTAAAATGCCATCACTTTTAATTTTAGCTGTTCTCTTGTCATCCATACTTAAACCACAATATGAAGTCTCAACTTCTAGTCCATAGAAAGATAGAAACATAGAAATGTCTGGGTTGGAAGGGACCTCTAGAGGTCATCTAGTCCAACACCCTGCTGAGAGCAGGGACATCCTCAAGGAGAGCAGGTTTCTCAGAGCTCATCAAGCCTCACCTTGAATGTCTCTGGAGATGGGGCCTCAGCCACCTCCCTGGACAACCCGTTCCAGTGCTTCACCACTCTCGTGGTAAAGAACTTCCTCCTTATTTCTAATTTAAATCCACTCCTTTCTAATTTAAACCCATTACCCCTCGTCCTTTCGCTCCAGGCCTTTGTAAACAGGCCCTCTCCAGTCTTTTTATAAGCTCCCTTCAGGTACTGGAAGGGGCTAGTAGGTCTCCCTGGAGCCTTCTCTTATCCAGGCTGGACAATCCCAGCTCCCTCTGCCTGTCCTTGTAGGAGAGGTGCTCCAGCCCCCTGATCATCTTCATGGCCCTCCTCTGGACCTGCTCCCTCAGGTCCATGTCCTTCCTGTGCTGAGGGCTCCAGAGCTGGGTGCAGTATTCCAGGTGAGGTCTGAACAGAGCAGAGTAGAGCAGCAGAATCACCTCTCTTGATCTGATGGCCACACTCCTGATGCAGCCCAGGATGAGATTGGCCATCTGGGCTGTAAGCACACACTGGCGGCTCATGTCCAGCTTCTCACCTACCAGCACCCCAGGTCCTTTCTGCAGGGTTGCTCTCTATCACCTCCTCCCTCAGCCT